>NMRB01000746.1:93405-149892 GCA_002633025.1 Notospermus geniculatus | reverse complement strand
GGGATCGTCCCCCCCCCCCCCCTCTTGTCAAATTGGCAACGGCTATTTTCGCTTCAATCAGGCAAAGTTATTTGTCAACTGGAGAAAAATTTCGTACGCCAATTGAGTAACTGTAAGCTGAACCGTGGCACATTAAGTTCATATCCAAAGCTTTTGTACTTGGGAATTAATTACCGGTACTTTTTCAAGTTTAACTTTACAATCTGAAACTCTAGAAAATACTCAGTCTTTTCTAGAGTTTCAGATTGTAAAGTTCCACTTGAAAAAGAAAATTCGTGAATTATGGAGATTGATTTCTTGCTTATTATCATTTTGTGTGTCAATTTTGTGCTATTCTGTATCTTGGCTAACCCATGTCATACTTAAAGGAGCTCGACGTCCAAGTTGTAAACACGATATTCACTAGTCTCGGGCACCCAGCTGCTCGGTCACCCAGCCGAATCGGAGGATCGAACGTTTGTGTCGCACTACCTGCGGAACGAAACGGTTGGCCAGTGATTCCCCCAGGATGTTGGAGGGGCAGGGTGGGGCTTCTATAAAGGGGCACTTTCCGGCGTGATTGGGTTCCAACGGGGGCAACTACAGCAGAAGTTTTCATCCACAAGGGCCGAATTCACTTGCCTCGTACCTCATGCGAGGCTCCATCCAGATAGCATGACATCAAAGAGGGCAGCCTCCAAAATGATTAATCTAAGTAAAGCTTGCAATGAAATCAACAGAGTATTGAACAAAACACCCAATTTTATTTAACCTCTCATAGTGTCCATCATAGCTTATTTCTGTTAATTAGTCAGACCGGCTGACCAGAAACATCGTAGGCACACACTCATGGAGATGTCTGCATGCTTGGCGGGAAGCCAACTCTGGCGGCCACTGTCGGTTGTAGCCTATTCACACAAATCAAGTAAATATCTCTTCATAAAAATGACCAAGACGGGCAAGCTTTATGTCATTGGAAAGGAAATTTCAGTGGGAATCCAACCAAACAGTTTTTGAGGCGATTTCTTTCCATCCCAGAGAAATAAAATCAAAAGTTCAGGACACTGTGGAAGTGAAAGCTATCCTCAAGTCGGGATCGTCGGCAAACTCGCCAGTGCCTTGGTGTTAGTGATGCGCACTTCTCGTCGCGAATTCATTTATCTGCGCATCGTTATTATTCAAATATATGCTGCTGTCGAGTCTAATGTTTGCACCCCCGCCATAGGAGACCAGACGAGCCTGCCATCGTGTGTAAGCCGGTGGGGGTGCATACGGGCGATGAGAAATCCAGAGATTCAGAACGAGGCGGGGCGCGAAAAAGATCGTCAGTGGCAGACACAGCAGGAATGACTGGGCGTGTTACGACGGGCCGTTTGGCGGCAGAGTTGGGGGCCGCGTGGCGGGATTTTTTGGCAAAAAGGGCAGAGTGGCGGGACCCGGCAAGGGCATGGCGCCGCGCCACTCCATTTATTGCTAGGGGAATCACTGATGACTGCGCGAGACTACATATTCACTTCAGTACATATCACCGATAATAGGTGGCAGCACAGCGTGGATAGAGAACCAGTGAGTGGTTGAGTGAGTTGCATTGGACCGGGCACCAGTCTAACGATCACGGGGCGCTACTGGTGCTGCCACCTTCACGAAGGAATAAAACTAGTTTGCTAGCCACTGTTTGTAAACAAACCAGTTTGTTTACAACTTGGACGTCGAGCTCCTTTAATCAAAGTTTTGGCAAAACAACATTTTGATCTGGCTCTAATCCTGCTTTGGAATCACCTAGCTCACCTTAATCAACACTTCATCAGCAACAGCCAGCGGACATTTTGATTTTGTGACTTTGATCTTCCACTCGGGTTTCCAATACATAATCAGAGCCAGCACCCCACAGGTCAAGGTCACCAAAATGTAGTAAAATACTCGCTTGCATGTGTTGTTGTGGTAGCCATAACAAGTCTGAAAAGTGTCAATTCACAAGATACAGAAAACTGAAATGATCCATTGACCATGAGAGGCAATGGTAGTGGACTACCGATGGCGATAGACATACATGTAGTTAGGCGATGTAAAAAAAAATGTTGGTTAGCATCCCCTTGCCTCCTGCCATTAAAATCACCCCTCCTCAAATTTTTTTTATTATTTTATTTTCAAAAAACCTTTAAAAAACACCAAAAGAGTGATAAAATTGTAGACTGGGATGCTTAAATAAAACAACACAAAAGGCTAGAAAGTAGTTTTTATTTCAATTCATACCTAGGCCTACCAGTATTTATGTCTTTGGAGTTTCCCTCAGGTTGCCATGGTTACCATGGCCCCGCCCTCCTCAGAAAATTGAGGGAGGAAGGATGCTAACCAACTATTTTTTACATGGCCTTACCATGCCAACTTTGTAAAGTGAAAAACAGCAAAGTTGGAATTCACATTTGTGAAACAGAAAGTTTGTTCCTATCAACCATCTGCAGAATGTTTCTTTAAATTATTTTTAAATTCATTTCCGAGGCTTTAAGAAAACTTCAACGACAACAGACAACAGCGTGTACTGCTGTCTGCTCAAAAACCAGGAGCAGACGTTGTAAACGTTTACTTACAATCTCAGTATCATCTGTCGCTTTGATGGTAGCTTCATCACAAAGAATGGTGTAGCTACCACCATTTGAACCTTCGTTATCTGAAAGTGAAGGTATGGTCATGGAATAAAAAAAAAGACAGAACAGACATGTGACCCAACTGTCTCTCTAGGCCGAGCTCTTGATTCTCATTCATAATAGGCCTAGCACGATGACAATAGGCCTATATGTAGGTCTGCGGATGGTATGGTATGCATGGCTGGCAGGCTAGATATTCGATGTTCTCAATCTCGCAGCCTATGTAGCCAACCTACATACATAGCGTATTTATTAAGTCATTATTAGGCCTACCGGTAGGCCAGGGCTGCCCCCACGGCCTAGGCCTAGTCGAAACAAAAATGAAAAAGAAGAAGTCGTCATTTCATGATTTAGGCCTAGGCTAGGGCTCGGCCGTGGCACCGTGGGGGCATCATTGGATTATTGCACTAGCCTAACAGACATGACATGACATGCATGACACTTAGCCTAGGCCTACTTGACAGCACAGACAGGGCTGCTAGATCGAGATTTGTTGTGGACAAGTGAAGCCATAGGCCTACACAGCAACGCAAGCTGTGCATCTAGGCCTGCACATGAAGTCTACTCTAGTGCATGGGTATAGGTGGGCTTGGCTTGGGGCATGCACTGACAGTCACACAACAACAGGAGTCAGCAGAGCAGTGCAGTGCAGTGGCGAGTGTGTGGCAGTGCAGTGGGATGACGGGAGAGGACGAGGCAGGGCCTGATCGATGTCGCCAAAATATGAGAAAGATATTGGCCTAAAAGCCGTCAAGATATGGTACCGGTATATAGAATACTTGCATAGCTACACAATAAAATACGATCAAAAAGAAGGTTACCGGAGTGGTGGTTCATCGTAAATCAACCAAAATATCACCAGTTTCTTCCTTGTCATGTCTCCCTGCCAGATCATCAAACAAGTCCTGCGCGATATACCTAGCTAGATATACCTGGTAATGACGGCCAAAACACATAGACAAATAGTGCATCAGGAAACAACAAAATGGGCAAGTTGAGCGAGACTTTGCTGGTGTGACGTCATAACAAGCTAGTTTTTGTGGTGACGTCACCAAATCGTGCGCTGTTTGGTCGACATCCCTTTACGATTTTACAGATTTAACAAATCGCAGGTTATACAGGATTACCATGATTTACCATTCTGGTATGCAAATTGAGGACAAAGGTCAGATGACGTATTGATGCAAATTGAGGGCAAAGGTCAGGTTTGTCGTGAGTTAGCAGTTGATTTTCAGACAGGCAAACTAGGCCATTCGTAGAAAACTCATTGACCTTCTTTAACACTCCACAACTACTCATAATACGTGTCAGTGTATTACATTAATATGTTTGATAAATTTCTGGGTGTTGACGATGGTAAATTCAATCAAAAATGTACTTTTCATACTACCGCGAACACAGGGACTTGAGGCATGCATTGCAGGGGTGGTGGGCGTGTTACAGAGGTCTAATAACAAACCCCCGAGTAATGCCCCGGTATACTGACGTATACCTAGTAGAAAAATAACTTCTACTAGGTATACGTCAGTATACCGGGGCATTACTCGGGGGTTTGTTATTAGACCTCTGTAACACGCCCACCACCCCTGCAATGCATGCCTCAAGTCCCTGTGACCGCGAAGTTCTGTATAGAACACAGAGGGCAGCACTAGCTGGAGGTCAATCTCCTTCGCAGAGGTTTCACCCGACTCTGCCGCCAGGGCGCTGTGAGGTGCTGCCATCTTTACAGAATGAATGTTGTCTAGATCTGTACTAAATTTTATGACGTTGATAATTTTGCAAGTAAATACTTCTCAAATTAATTACGCAACAAATATTTAATAATAATTTATATTTTGCATTGAAGTTGCTTAAAAAATTATTAACTTGCTGAAGAATGACACGTCTTAGGGTTAAGCCTATTTGAAAATATTAAATCTGTTATAATGCCAAAGCTATAAGACAAAGTAAAGCCAGTGCAGCGGCTATTTTGAAACTGAATACCGACTCCTCGTCATTGTTCCATTGTGTAGGCCTTTATGTCGTCATTTTGGTTGCATTCATTTGATACATAGCAGAATGTCGATTCCAAGCATCCACAGGTGTAGTCAGGTGAGCATAGCGATAGCGACTGGTCACTGGACTGGACTGGTGGACGGAGGGTGAAAAATGGCACTGAAAACAATCAACAATCTTACAATCACTTCCATTCCAATCAGCATGATAGGCCCAGCCCATCTCAATCTGCACATCCACATGCTGCATGCTGCTGCTGCTGCTGCTGTGAGTCTGCCTCTCAATCTCAGATTCGGTCTCACTCAGCCTAGGCCTATACAATAACCATGCATGCATGCCATGGCATTGGCCTACCTAGCATTGCCATCATTGTTTATGCAGGGCAGGCCTACCGGTAGATCATGTATGTAGATAGAACTCTATCCTAGCCTAGCTAGGTAGGCCTAGGCCTACTCACTACTGTGACTTCAGCCTATGGTTTTTTTTCTATCAGCTCACACTGGAAAATGCACAGTTGAAGAAGAAACTGCGGAAGACAAAGCAAGCAAACAGCGAACTGAAAAATGAACTTGGTGATATCAGAGAACGTCTACGGATACAAGATATGATGAAGGAGTTTGTTACAACAAGAAGGTGTGTATTTATTGAGGAGACATTTCTACACCTGCCTGATAAACTCTCTCATACATGTAGCATACCATATTACATCATGCATGAATCAATGACCACCAATACTCAAAGTCGAATGGGACAGTTTGGAGTACGACGATACCTCACTCAGTATTTGTTGATGTTCTTCAAGTTCATCTGATGTTATGGAGGTGGGGATGATTGATTGGTTGTTTGATGGTTGTCCTGAGCTGCTGAAACAAAAACCAATTCTATTGATTGTATTTTTTTTTTACAGCACATATGTTCAGACAGATCCCCCAAAATCAGTGATGTCAGGAATCTATGGCCCACCGAGACGAAGTGGTCTGAGACTGGAGGAGGAAAAAGAAAAGGCAAACAAGTAAGGATTTAACGTGGAGTGGAAACAGGCAAAATTGGCCCCATAAGTTTATAAGTAGGTTTATAATGTGATAAGTTGTAGGTGTAGGTTTATAATGTGTAGGTTTATAATGTTATAAGTTTATAATGTGAACGAAACTGGTGGAATACCCAGAAAAATTTAAAGCGCTGTATTTTCAATGCTTTGCTAAATCCATCAGGTCAAAGATCTCAACATGTAATTCTTTTTGGTGCTTTGTTGTGTCAATCATGTCAATTGAATTCTGTTTCAATTTTTAGGTTATTGAGTATGCACAACTGTCTCATGAAAAGGTACGAGAGAGAGGTAAAAACAAATGAAGAACATGTTTCTACAATCAACAGCCTAAATGTAAGTGGTCATTGTCTTCAGTAATTGATTGAGAGATTGATTTGATTGATTGATTGACTTCCTTTTTAGGTGCTCCTCCACGTGAAAGTCATTGCACCAGTTGGCTCTCGATGGGCAAAAAGCCATAGAAGACTACAGGCAGTCGTTTGTGTCACTGGTCAATGTGTAAGCCATAAGGAAACCAACGAGAGTGAATTGCCCATTGAGAGCCAACTCGCTCAAAAAACTCTCACATGGAGGCGCGCCTTCTAGTTTTGAATCAAAACCATGTAAGATATCTTAATTCTTGTCATAACAAAGTGAATAAAATCCTTTTTTAGCTGAGAGTGACAGATTTGGAACACCAGCTCGTCAGTGAAAAGGCCCGGGTTCACAGCCTGGAACAGGATAAAGAAAATACACGGAAGGGCAGGCGGCGATCTTCCTCCCTCTCACCACGAGACCCAGGTCGGTCATGGAACACATTCATATAAATATGAAGTAGAGTCAATCGGGTGACATCTCTTGAAGTCTGTGGAGGGGTTAAAACACTTTGGGCCAATTTCACAAAGGGTGTTTAAGACTTGGACGCGTGTAACTTCACTAATGCACACACTTCGACCATGCATTTGACAAAGTTACACAAGTCTAAGTCTTAAACACCCTTTGTGAAATCGGCCCTTTATCAGGGGCGGATCCAGGATTTCGGAATAGGGGGGCCGGACACCGTCAGCCGCAGGCCGACGGAGTCGCAAAGCGAGCGCCTGGCGCAAAGCCACGATTTTGATTTCTAGATGCGCTTAAGGGCTCCGCAGACTGGCGATTTTTCGAGCGATTTTCTAGGCGACCGCCCTTGCGACCACAGAGGCGACTGAACATATTTTTAGTTTCTTTAGTTTTGTTGACTCGTTTGCGACAAATGCTTATTTGGAAGGTCAGTGATGTCGTGGATAACATCACTGATCGACCTCGAAGGTAATTATTGCAGGCGACGTAGTAGTCGCATCCGTAGTCGCCCCTATTTTAGTCGCCAGTGTGCGGAGCCCTTTAGATACGATTTCCAAGCATCTGGGAGGCATGATTTCCTCATCTATTTGCTCATTTTTTCGGAGTTATTGACCCATTTTTTGTTGGTCTTCCAAAAATAGGGGGGGGCCACGGCCCCCTCTGGATCTGCACCTGTCGGCCCTTTATGATCTCCTGAGAATGTGCAAGCAAGTCAACACACATCTCACTTATTTCTGTTCTGTATCAAATTTTGTGTATTTTTTAAGGCATCTTGAGGGAGCTGGATCGGCTGAAAAGAGACCGAGACCGACTGGTGAAGGAGAACAAGAAACTGAAAAAGGAACTGAAGGGTTTAGATAAGGTAAGTTATAAACTCACTGCCATATTGATATTGACTTTTAATCTTGTGTGCATCAGTCTTAAGCGGCGAATCCACTGTCGCGATTTTGGCTTGAGACGGGGTTGTGATCACCTTATATGGTAATCGGAAGTCCTTATAAGGTGATCGCAAGGGATCGCAACCCCGTCTCAAGCCAAAATCGCGACAGTAGATTCGCCGCTTTAGTGACTGACACTTCGCTTGCATTTTTTTGTACCCCTGTCTTTTTCAATTCTTCTCCAACTCCTTTGAGAATTTTACAGCTTTTTGACGTCCTTCGAATAATAAGTTTATGTATTTTTCAGGGATTCTTCGACGAAGTTGAGGATTTAAAATACGGGTTACAACAATCGGCAAAACTCAACCAAGAATACGAAAAATCTTTGAAGAAGATGTGTTCCCAATTTGGGGTGCCTTTCCTGCAGCCCGAGGTCCTCAAATCATGATAAGGACCTCGGCATTGGACTTGGAGTGTTAAGGTGCCAACTCCACATTGTTTATTTGCACAAGTTGTGTACCTGGGTACCGGTATCTTTTACTGAATTTTAAAAACAGAGCTGACTCTCAGCTCCATGTGACTTTTAAACTTGTAGATTATTTTAAGATGTAATGATGAAGAAACACTGCAGGTCAGAGTTGAATAAACTATGAATATAATGGAGCAGTCTTCTTTATTCTTCTTTTTCACCGGAAATTCGAGTAGAAGTTCCCACAATGTGATCTCGGACAGCATTATTGGGGGACAAACTTGTTTCACACCAAGAAGACAATAGGTTGACATATTAATGCATGTGTCTCATACCAAAATGTACAGTTACTCGTGGTCAAGTCGAGACAGTTTAGCAATCACAGGCCAGGTTTGTCACAGCCCTTGTTCAGTTACTGCCTAACATTAACAATAGATTTGTGTGCTTGTTAAGTTGCGAGGCCTTCATAAATCTGGCCCAAGGTTACCATTGTAGCTCAGGTACCTCGCACTGTAGTTCAAACTCTTCTCTAAAGGTACATGCACACACGCACGCACGCACGCACACACACACGCACACAAACACACCAAAAGTGGGTTCCACTGCAGCTGCAGTTCCCACAAACAATGGCTCCAATGCTATTTCCATGAAACATCCACACACAAACATGGCGTGTATCGTTTCTAACGCACAATTTCTGTGTCGACGGAAACGGCACAGCAGCCAGTGACCGTTATCCAGCCCCGTTTCCTATCTTACATCATCAAACTCTTAAAAAAAACAAAGACAGAACTCAACAAATATCCTTTATAATACTTAGCGTACATTTCTAACAGAACATTTCTTGAATATATAATTCAAATGTAATTTATCTGACAATCTTCAATTATGTAGAAAGTCTCATTGGAACAATACTAGCATTCAAAATTGAAAAAAGTTACAGCCCGTGATATTAACCCAATAGAACCGCCTATTTTTTGCACTTTCCATCTGTAGCTTTCACTGCCATGAAATGCCACTGCATTAAGCTGAATAGAGAACAGTGTAATGAGTCAAAGCGGTTTATGGCGGTATCGGCGTCTGAAGACATGGTGGATTGTGGCGGTGCCGACAGTAATTGGTGATTTTGATTTCTGCATTAGAGGTGATGGGGGGTTTTGTCAAAAAGTGGGTGTGGTCTTCTAGGCGACTCAAGGCAGGGCGGCATGGGCTCTATATTGGGTGAAGACTTATACCATAAAGGAATCAACCATAAAGGTTCAACTGACAAATTTAGCATTTTATAAATGTGGACAATATCCCTTTAAAACCCAACAGATTTGCATTCTGACGTTTCCACGTGATTAGAAATGGCCCTCTCACGTCTATAACAGTAACTACAGTGTACATATGCGCATGCGCATAAACTAGGATGACTTCTGTCGGTAACCGCAAATAACACCGACTCCTCGTCATTGTTCCATTGTGTAGGCCTTTATGTCGTCATTTTGGTTGCATTCATTTGATACATAGCAGAATGTCGATTCCAAGCATCCACAGGTGTAGTCAGGTGAGCATAGCGATAGCGACTGGTCACTGGACTGGACTGGTGGACGGAGGGTGAAAAATGGCACTCACAGACACAGTCACTCTGTCCTCCAAGCTCTGATCATGCTCATACTAGGCCTAGCAGCATAGGCCTACATTATCTCAATTCTCATCTCTGAAAACAATCAAAAATCTTACAATCACTTCCAATCAGCATGATAGGCCCAGCCCATCTCAATCTGCACATCCACATGCTGCTGCTGCTGCTGCTGCTGCTGCTGTGAGTCTGCCTCTCAATCTCAGATTCGGTCTCACTCAGCCTAGGCCTAGGCCTATACAATAACCATGCATGCATGCCATGGCATTGGCCTACCTAGCATTGCCATTGTTTATGCAGGGCAGGCCTACCGGTAGATCATGTATGTAGATAGAACTCTATCCTAGCCTAGCTAGGTAGGCCTAAGCCTACTCACTACTGTGACTTCAGCCTATGGTTTTTTTTCTATCAGCTCACACTGGAAAATGCACAGTTGAAGAAGAAACTGCGGAAGACAAAGCAAGCAAACAGCGAACTGAAAAATGAACTTGGTGATATCAGAGAACGTCTACGGATACAAGATATGATGAAGGAGTTTGTTACAACAAGAAGGTGTGTATTTATTGAGGAGACATTTCTACACCTGCCTGATAAACTCTCTCATACATGTAGCATACCATATTACATCATGCATGAATCAATGACCACCACTACTCAAAGTCGAATGGGACAGTTTGGAGTACGATACCTCACTCAGTATTTGTTGATGTTCTTCAAGTTCATCTGATGTTATGGAGGTGGGGATGATTGATTGGTTGTTTGATGGTTGTCCTGAGCTGCTGAAACAAAAACCAATTCTATTGATTGTATTTTTTTTTTTACAGCACATATGTTCAGACAGATCCCCCAAAATCAGTGATGTCAGGAATCTATGGCCCACCGAGACGAAGTGGTCTGAGACTGGAGGAGGAAAAAGAAAAGGCAAACAAGTAAGGATTTAACGTGGAGTGGAAACAGGCAAAATTGGCCCCATAAGTTTATAAGTAGGTTTATAATGTGATAAGTTGTAGGTGTAGGTTTATAATGTGTAGGTTTATAATGTTATAAGTTTATAATGTGAACGAAACTGGTGGAATACCCAGAAAAATTTAAAGCGCTGTATTTTCAATGCTTTGCTAAATCCATCAGGTCAAAGATCTCAACATGTAATTCTTTTTGGTGCTTTGTTGTGTCAATCATGTCAATTGAATTCTGTTTCAATTTTTAGGTTATTGAGTATGCACAACTGTCTCATGAAAAGGTACGAGAGAGAGGTAAAAACAAATGAAGAACATGTTTCTACAATCAACAGCTTAAATGTAAGTGGTCATTGTCTTCAGTAATGTAATTGATTGATGATAAATAAAAAGGCAATTTCCAGAATGTTTGCTATATGATAAATAAAAGCAATTTTCAGATTGTTTCAGTAATTGATTGACAGATTGATTTCATTGATTGATTGATTGATTTGTTTATTTTTTAGGTGCTCTTCCACGTGAAAGTCATTGCACCAGTTGGCTCACGATGGGCAAAAAGCCATAGAAGACTACAGGCAGTCGTTTGTGTCACCAGGGTTTCCGCCAGGAAATATTGCGAGGGGGGGCTCGCGGGCCCGGGGAGCTCGAGAAAAAATTTTTTTTGCGATTTTGAACCTTATGCCATTATTTGCACATCACACTTGGTGAAAAACTGGAACTTTAAATCACTACTCTGCAAAGTTGAGGGGGGGCTCAGCCCCCCTTGATGAACTTGAGGAGGGGCCTGAGCCCCCCTCTGGCGGAAACCCTGGTCACTGGTCAATGTGTAAGCCGTGAAACCAACGAGAGTGAATTGCCCATTGAGAGCCAACTCGCACAAAAAACTCTCACGTGGAGGCGCGCCTTCTAGTTTTGAATCAAAACCATGTAAGATTTCTGAATTCTTGTCATAACGAAGTGAATAAAATCCTTTTTTAGCTGAGAGTCACAGATTTGGAACACCAGCTCGTCAGTGCGAAGGCCCGAGTTCACAGCCTCGAACAGGATAAAGAAAATACACGGAAGGGCAGGCGGCGATCTTCCTCCCTCTCACCACGAGACCCAGGTGGGTGGTGGAACACATTCATATAAATATGAAATAGAGTCAATTGGGTGACATCTCTTGAAGTCTGTGGAGGGGTTAAAACACTTTGGGCCAATTTCACAAAGGGTGTTTAAGACTTGGACGCGTGTAACTTCACTAATGCACACACTTCCACCATGCATTTGACAAAGTTACACAAGTCTAAGTCTTAAACACCCTTTGTGAAATCAGCCCTTTATCAGGGGCGGATCCAGGATTTCGGAATAGGGGGGCCGGACACCGTCAGCCGCAGGCCGACGGAGTCGCAAAGCCACGATTTTGAATTCTAGATGCGCTTAGATACGATTTCCAAGCATCTGGGAGGCATGATTTCCTCATCTATTTGCTCATTTTTTCGGAGTTATTGACCCATTTTTTGTTGGTCTTCCAAAAATAGGGGGGGCCACGGCCCCCTCGGCCCCCCTCTGGATCTGCACCTGTCGGCCCTTTATGATCTCCTGAGAATGTTGTGCAAGGAAGTCAACACACATCTCACTTATTTCTGTTCTGTATCAAATTTTGTGTATTTTTTAAGGCATCTTGAGGGAGCTGGATCGGCTGAAAAGAGACCGAGACCGACTGGTGAAGGAGAACAAGAAACTGAAAAAGGAACTGAAAGGTTTAGATAAGGTAAGTTATAAACTCACTGCCATATTGATATTGACTTTTAATGTTGTGTGCATCAGTCTTAAGCGGCGAATCCACTGTCGCGATTTTGGCTTG
The DNA here is from genome assembly GCA_002633025.1 of Notospermus geniculatus. Taxonomy (NCBI): domain Eukaryota; kingdom Metazoa; phylum Nemertea; class Pilidiophora; order Heteronemertea; family Lineidae; genus Notospermus; species Notospermus geniculatus. The sequence goes on along the minus strand of NMRB01000746.1, from coordinate 137,633 downwards.
AGACGGGGTTGTGATCACCTTATATGGTAATCGGAAGCCCTTATAAGGTGATCGCAACCCCGTCTCACGCCAAAATTGTGACAGTAGATTCGCCGCTTCAGTGACTGACACTTCACTTGCATTTTTTTGTACCCTGTCTTTTTCAATTCTTCTCCAACTCCTTTGAGAATTTTACAGCTTTTTGACGTCCTTCGAATAATAAGTTTATGTATTTTTCAGGGATTCTTCGACGAAGTTGAGGATTTAAAATACGGCTTACAACAATCAGCAAAACTCAACCAGGAATACGAAAAATCTTTGAAGAAGATGTGTACCCAATTCGGGGTGCCTTTCCTACAGCCCGAGGTCCTCAAATCATGATAAGGACCTCGGTATTGGACTTGGAGTGTTAAGGCGCCAACTCCACATTATTTTCTTGCACAAGTTGTGTACTGGGGTACCGGTATCTTTTACTGAATTTTAAAACAGAGCTGACTCTCAGCTCCATGTGACTTTTAAACTTGTAGATTATTTTAAGATGTAATGATTAAGAAACACTGCAGGTCAGAGTTTAATAAACTATGTATATATTGGAGCAGTCTTCTTTATTCTATCTTTTTCACCGGAAATTCGAGTAGAAGTTCCCACAATGTGATCTCGGACAGCATTATTGGGGGACAAACTTGTTTCACACCAAGAAGACAATATTAATGCATGTGTCTCATACCAAAATGTACAGTTACTCGCGGTCAAGTCGAGACAGTTTAGCAATCACAGGCCAGGTTTGTCACAGCCCTTGCAACTCATGAGCACAAAAATCTGTTGTTTGGTGTTGTGTGCAGTGCTATTGTTCAGTTACTGCCTAACATTAACAATAGATTTGTGTGCTTGTTAAGTTGCGAGGCCTTCATAAATCTGGCCCAAGGTTACCGTACATTGTAGCTCAAGTACCTCGCACTGTAGTTCTAACTCTTCTCTAAAGGTACATGCACACACGCACGCACACACACACACACCAAAAGTGGGTTCCACTGCAGTTCCCACAAACAATGGCTCCAATGCTATTTCCATGAGACATCCACACAGAAACATGGCGTGTATCGTTTCTAACGCACAATTTCTGTGTCGACGAAAACAGCACAGCAGCCAGTGACCGTTATCCAGCCCCGTTTCCTATCTTACATCATCAAACTCTAAAAAAAAACGAAGACAGAACTCAACAAATATCCTTTATAATACTTAGTGTACATTTCTAACAGAACATTTCTTGAATATATAATTCAAATGTAATTTATCTGACAATCTTCAATGATGTAGAAAGTCTCATTGGAACAATACTAGCATTCAAAATTGAAAAAAAGTTACGGCCAGTGATATTAACCCAATAGACCCACCTATTTTTTTGCACTTTCCATCTGTACCTTTCACTGCCATGAAATGCCACTGCATTAAGCTGAATAGAGAACAGAATAATGAGTCAAAGCGGTTTACGGCGGTATCGGCATCTGGAGACATGGTGGATTGTGGCGGTGCCGACAGTAATTGGTGATTTTGATTTCTGCATTAGAGGTGATGGGGGTTTTGTCAAAAAGTGGGCGTGGTCTTCTAGGCGACTCAAGGCAGGGCGACATGGGCTCTATATTGGGTGAAGACTTATACTGAATGCTGCAGCGAAGTGCCTATTTGAAGTACACCTAGGTCGAGTTCTATTACTTTTCAGTCACAACCCATGTAAAATAAACATCTGAAGAAGTGAAGAGTGTTACAATAAGACTGTGTTTGGAATCTACATGCAGTTTGTAGTGGAAGACCACACTTATTATAATCCTGTACCGAAAGTTCGATCTACTGATAGTGTATTTACATAGAGATGCTTCCATCCACATTTTGGCACATGAGAAATGTCTTAATAGAGGCTTTGCATATGACGTCACAAGCCGCCATGATGCTGGAGTACACATGCTGCAGAGGCGCAGCGAAATGAGCCGTACATGTCCCAATGATGTTAAGTCAAACAACGGCGTGGTGCACTTCACGCAAGTCACATCGCAGTCAGCTCACACCTCTGCACCGTGTGTCCTCCAGAAAGGCCGCCAGGATGACGTCATTGCAAAGCCTCTATAGAAATCTACACGATAGACTTCTCGGCCTGAGGAAAACACGTGCTAAAACGCTTGAAAAGAAAGTTAGCCTAAGTCTATTCCTTCACACATACATGCCATATGTTGAACTCAAAATAAAAATGCCTACACAGAGAAAAATATTCATTTTAGATGGACAGCCATCAGCTTCAATTCAAGGTACAGCTACAATGCTTTCAGATAAAAGTATATGCATTTTAAAGCAAGCAAGTCAAAATCAACATATATGATGAATTTTTTGTGTATAAATCGTTATATGATTTTTTTCTCATACCAAACCACAATGCTGTATCTGGGCCATCCCAGACTGTCATTCAAAGTTGCCGACATGTCGTAAACCTCTGATATCACTGTCTAACAATAAATAAATTATCTCTCATATATCACTCTTGGTTATATACAAAACTACAAAATCAAAACCACTAGATACCCAGGGTTGGGATACGTACGGTACATTCCTATGAATTGCCATATAACATAATCTGTAAATTCCAATTTTTACATAACCAGAAATAAAGCTCTGCAGTCTTCATAAACCAACTAAGTATCTATATGTGTCAAATCTTCATTAACTAATTTTTCTCAAATATAACAAAATCATTCATCTACAAAGCAAATTGTGATTCCTGCACCAAAGCACTCTAAGATTTTATTCAATATCACAAAAATTAAAGTAACGCTAATGATAACATGTCATATCTATTTATACAGGATTTTGAACAAGCTCTCCCATAAATGAAACGAAGTACTTCATTTCCACTACCAGAAATCAGTAACGAGACCTTGTTCTTGATTGTTGGTGCTATCTGTGATCAAGTAAAAGGTTCTAGTTGTGCCATCCTCCCATCGCAGGGCTTTGGTCTCGCTCCTCTTCATACGCTCGCACACTTTGTGTGCGAGCGTATGAAGAGGAGCGAGACCAAAGCCCTGTGATGGGAGGATGAGTTGTGCATTTCAGACCAGGCGTGAAGGCCTATAGTACGTTTAAATCATCTGGAGCTCGATGGGAGGACCCTTTGGTTGTCAGGGAGACCTTGGTATTGTTGGTGAAGTCTGGCTATTGAAATGCATTTTATTGACAGGACACTTCCAGCCAATCCCATGCACCATGCCTGTGTTCAATTTCGAATCAAGGCCTAGTTGCATGTTCTATTTCAAACCAACGTTCAGCTGGTTAGAAAACAATGTACGTTGGACCGTTTAGAGTAAACCCTAAGTTCATTGTTATCCGGTTACTAGGGGTTTGACTGACATACGCCCATCGAGCTCCAGATGATTTCAACGGACTTTAGTGTCGATTAGAGCAGTTTTCCAATCTATTACCCAACGTAATACATGTAGTCTTGGAAGTTGACTTCTTGATATTTACCACTTTGTGTGTCAATTTTTGTGCTTTCTTCTTTGGATATTACCCAACATAATGTCAAATATTAGTCAAGTACATCAGAGAAACAGCGGGACTTTACAAGTTTAACACACCAAGGAACACTCGGAGAGTCGAGTTATCATGCAAGGAAACCAATATGGATGCAAATTTGCAAGTAAAGCTCCATTAGATAGATCACAATATTCAGCCGTCAGAGAAAAATACTTCCTCTCAAAACAACAATACCTATAGCATTTGCTCTTAAATTTCTGTCCTCCCCTTCAGCATGTTTGAAAATTCTGTACAAAGAATTTATTCGTGTATATCTCAGGTAACTGCCCCTCCCAACTCAGCTCCTCTGAACACTAAATGTGACTTGTCTTTACTTTTAAACACCAACAGAATCATCCTCTAGTATCTAGCGGTTCTTAGCGCTTGCTCCCCTTGCCATCGAACAAAATTCTTCACATCGGGTGACAAGGGCGCGAGTGCTCAGGGACCATATTCACGAAACCTTGGCAACTTTGCGTGCACGCAAGTCTATTGTTTGCCTCCACATGCCCTATTGTTCACTGACTGCTGCACAATAGATTTGCATGCACACACTGTTGTGAAGGCTTCATGAATATGGTCCCCGAACCGCTGATTACACAGGATGCAGCAGAATAATAGAGAGGTTGCGCAGCTTTCTGACTCCAACTCCAGCTTCAACTACCAGAATGAATTGCAGTCTGCTGTAGACATCCTTGATAAAAACGATTTGATAGACGTTTGCAAATCGTAAAATGTCATAACTTTGTGGCAGAATAATTCTGACCCGTAATCGGAAGTGCACGTAAATCGCAAATATTATAGTCGCGTTTCAAGTCGTAAAAACTAGGATTACGACTTCAATATTTATCCGCAGTTCCGATTTATAAGGCCAAATTTTTCTGCCTTTAATTTATGTTGTTTGACGAATTGAAAACTTTTTATCAAGGATGTCCATAGCGGACTGCAATTCATTCTCGTAGCTGAAGTCAGAGTCGGGCTGCTGCTTAACCTGTCTAGTATCAAGGTGTAGACTGACAAATCCCAAAACATGACAACAAGAAGTTTAGCAATGGTTTTGACACTCAGACAGGAAAAACCCCACGACCTTCTCTTGAATGAGTAGAAGGAAAAACCTGCCTCTACGCTTAATGTGAACAACAGGCAGGTTTATATTTTACTAACACATACATCGACTATTGCAGAGTCAGCCTAGTGCCACAAAACCATGTTCAAAAGAGCTTTCAGAGGGGTGTGGAGTGTGGAAGGGTGCGTAGAGATAAGAAGGGGTAAAGAAACAAAGAAAACGTTAGAATTTAGGATAGAAATCCCCCTTTTGTTAGATTTCAAGTCTGGACAGCCTCGAGCCCGCCAACCCCACCCCATAGAAGAGAAGGCCTGGGAGGGAGAGAAAACTTCATGGAGATGACGCATGTTATGAGTTCTTTAGTTTACAGCGACTGGTATTGCATACCTCCGGGAGGAAATACGCTCTGTTGTGGATAAGGCAAAGTGTATGCGTTGTTATCAACTTGGATGGGGCCGAACGGGTTTGGAGGAATCCCATTGAATTCATACTGATTGGCGAGATGGTGGTGAGGTTGGTACGGAACCTGTAGGCGTGGTGGATGACTCGGCTGTGGCTGCTCGTAGCTCTCGTGTCGGGGTAATGGCGGGAGTGGTTTCTGTTTCGGCGGGCGGGGGGCACGCGGTTTCGAAACAGCAGCAGGTTTATTTAAGCAGGGGTTGTGCTTCTTCAAGTGCCAATTGAGGGCGTTGCGTTGGCGAGCACGGTAATCGCAATGAGGGCATTTTAATGGCTTTTCGTCTGTATGTATTCTCATGTGTACCTGAACATGATACGGCGTTCGGAAAGCCTTCCCACAACCCTCCCAAGTGCAATTAAATAACTTCTCCTTGGTATGGTAAACTCGTATGTGCTGCTGGAGCTCCGACCTACTGAAAAACATCCGACTACATGATTCATACGTACAACTCACTTTCTTAATGTGCAGGTGGACACGGTTTACATGCGTTCGCACCATGTTTCTCGTATTGAACGCCAATTCACAACCCTCCTGTGGGCACTTAAACTTTTTGGTCCCGTGAACACCGCTAATATGAATCCGCAAAAATCTCCTCGTCGTGAACGCTTTGCCGCAGAGATCACAGATCTTGTTTTTAACCTGCGGGACGTGGGTTCGGCGATGATCCTTTAAGCTGCTTTTCGATTTCAGTTCCTTCCCACAATGCTCGCACAGGAAGCGCTCGGCGTTAGCCTGTTCCTCTGGATGTTTTGCCGCAACGTGTTCCTTCATCACCGCCCGATTCGTGCTAAAGAACGGACAATACGAACACGTGGATTGTTTTGACGGTTTTTTCAGCGTAGTCTTACTCCTCTGTTCAATCACATGCTTCCCGCACTGTCGACAACAATGTTTCTCCCCCTTGTGAATCCGAATATGAGCGAAAATGCTCCAAGATTTGTAAATCTTACGACACAAGGCACATTCGTAATATTTCTTTTTTGTATCGTCCTTATCTGGAATCTCATGCAGGATATAATCTTCACGCGAGATACCGAGCGGGTGGCCGACGCCGTACTGTCGAAGCTTTTTCAACAGTGGAAACTCTTTTAGTTTTTGCTTCTTAATGGGTAGCGAGCTGTTGTCATTATCAGCTGCACCGTCATTGCCGCCATCTTTATTTCCGTGACTCATAGTCACCGACGATGTATCCTGGGAAGAATTTTCAATGGATCCCGAACAAGCCACACCTTGGGCAAATCCCTGGCTGAATTCTGGGTTACTCACGACGTCATCAGGATTAGGGCCAGACAGTCCGGTCTTCAGTGAATCGATCCCCATCTGAACAATCTGCGCTGGATGTGGACCCTGGAGACCCGAAATGATATTGGAAGAATTCTGACCATATTTGGCGCCGACGGACATATCAACCAGACCGCTATTGGAAATGGAAGCAGAGTTAGCGCTGGACCCCAGTTCAGACATATCAACACGCCTTTCTTCCGCAACGTAGCTGTTGCCGTCACATTCGCAAATCTCCTCTAACTTATCACTCGGAGTTGCTTCATTTTCCATATCGTGTTTATAGAGGGCGTTCTCCCTGAAATATCAAGTTATGATGTGTTATTAGTGAATCATCGAAATTCATCTCCCCACCGAAGAAAGAGCCCTCCTGGCTGGGCAGTTATTACGTCCGCTCAGCAAGCGGCAGGTCCCGGGTTCGAATCCAGCTCGGGCCATATGGGATTTCAATTTCATTCCCGGCTCTTCATGTCGGTCACCTGGGACAGTAAGCCGTGGTGCCTTGTTTCTTCACAAGGGCAAGAAAAAGTCCCCATCCAAGTGAGGAACATTATCGGTAATAGCTTGAGATGGCCTCCTCTGTATTTACCCAGGCCAATAATGCTATAGTGTTGGCCCAGGCGGAAAAATCGAATACCGAACAAAACAAGACAAGCAGACGGCTAGAAATCCAACCAAAAAAACAACAAAACAGAGCCTGCTGTTTATTGAATTGAGTTTCTCGGTGAAATTTTTTCATGGCAGAACAGAATTTATTGTCAAATTCCTCAAAAAAATTGCTCTGTACTTACGGTGGAAGATCAACACTGTGCATTTTACAGTAGAGCCTCAGCAGATGAGCCAGGAAGCCAGACGTCGATCTCTTCGCATGCGACACCAGCTCAAGATACCATCGCTTCACCTCCCAGTTCGTCTGGATACAGACGAAAGGATCGGGGGACTCGTTGGCGTGCGGGTTGTAGGATTTGGGCGGAGGACTGTCTTCCGTTGGTTCTTCTGAAAGAAATATAATCCAGATGAGGAACATGTCGGAGGGTAAACATATCAGATCACCGGCTACTAGCCTTCATTCAATCATTCTCCGATTTCGTTTGACAAGCTGGCACAAGGGACAACAGTTTTTTGTCAAACAAACTTTGAGGCAAAGAACTACAGGGAGGGCCCGAGAAAGTGTCCCTCGAACAATAGGGAAACAATAGAAATGTTATTGTTCGAGGGACACTTTCTCTGGCTGTAGATTACGAGCTCCCCTCTTACCTTTTATCTTCGATTTTTTGGCTTTCTTCAGGTTTTCCAAATTGTCCTCTAAAAAGTCCAGAATCTTTTTCGAAAACAGATAATCTTGGGAAGTTCCCAGTTCCTCTTTTAGTTTCACCCATTTCTCCATATTGGCAGCCCCTACAAGAAAGGGACATTTTTGTATAGAGTCAAGCGGTAGCACAACCTCCTAAAATGTCAACGAAACCAGTTCTGCTTGCGATGGCAGACGACGATGCGCCACCAAGATGTAAACCTGCATTCAGGCAGGACGTTTTGTAGAAAGTAGTCCCGGCAACTTACCAAGGGTTACAGTGTTCTTCCGCTTGATTGTCATCCTTCGTTTCGGCGACGACTGCTGTTCTCTTGCGTGATTAGCAGACGCTCTTCTCACGCGATTTGAATGCCGTCTCGGTGCCGGCTGATCGTCAACAACTGTTTCGTCGTTCTCTGATGGCACATAATCATCTGAAGAAATAATTCCATCATCTGCAGCAAGTATCAAATACAAGGCGTCTGCACCAACGGTGACTGTTTACCCGATATTGCACGTTTTGATGATTATGAAGCTTTTATAAAGCACTTTCCACTGAAATACACTTTCAAAGTGCTTCAAATCATTATCAACCCTGTCTTCCAAGAAACCTTCCTGTGGACCTCAAGGTGCAGCCCATTCAGTGCACAACTTTCCGGCTAGTTACCCATAAAGCAAAATATGTTCGCGGGGAAAAATTCTCGCGAAAATTGCAAATTGCTGTGGCGCTCGATAAAATCTTTCTCCGTAAATGCAAATTAGCATCAACACCCGCAAATTTTGTTCCCCGTTAAATCCTATATCGATGAGTCATCAGCACCATGAGTTGACCAATGCAGCGTGGAGATTCCCATCTTGACATCATTCCCGGAGTCTCCTTTGTGCCCGGAATGAGTGTTTACACATAACAAGCATTGCGGTATGCAACTGATTAGTACAGGTCTCGCCAGGATATACAGCTTCCTGAGAAGTGTGGCATCGATCTTCTTCATGATTCTGGGTGCGACACTCGTGAATATATTTCCCTGCACAACATTTTTATAAGGCCCTTTACCGCGAATATTTCTCCCCGCGAATGTTGGATTTTTAGGCCGTTCGTGAACATTTAGGTCACGAAAATCAGACGACGACGGACGACGACAGACGACGCACAGACAGCCGCCAGCGTGATGACAATACCCCGAAGACCCTGATGGGCCTCGGGGTGAAAACTAGGATTACGACTTCAATATTTATCCGCATTTCCGATTTATAAGGCCAAATTTTTCTGCCTTTAATTTATGTTGTTTGACGAATTGAAAACTTTTTATCAAGGATGTCCATAGCGGACTGCAATTCATTCTCGTAGCTGAAGTCGGAGTCGGGCTGCTGCTTAACCTGTCTAGTTTCAAGGTGTAGACTGACAAATCCCGAAACATGACAACAAGAAGTTTAGCAATTGTTTTGACAGGAAAAACCCCACGACCTTCTCTTGAATGAGTAGAAGGAAAAGCCTGCCTCTACGGTTAATGTGAACAACAGGCAGGTTATTACTAAAACATACGGTACATCGACTATTTCAGAGTCAGCCTAGTGCCACAAAACAATGTTCAAAAGAGCTTTCAGAGGGGTGTGGAGTGTGGAAGGGTGCGTAGAGATAAGAAGGGGTAAAGAAACAAAGAAAACGTTAGAATTTAGGATAGAAATCCCCCTTTTGTTAGATTTCAAATCTGGACAGCCTCGAGCCCGCCACCCCCACCCCATAGAAGAGAAGGCCTGGGAGGGAGAGAAAACATCATGGAGATGACGCATGTTATGAGTTCTTTAGTTTACAGCGACTGGTATTGCATACCTCCGGGAGGAAATACGCTCTGTTGTGGATAAGGCAAAGTGTATGCGTTGTTATCAACTTGGATGGGGCCGAACGGGTTTGGAGGAATCCCATTGAATTCATACTGATTGGCGAGATGGTGGTGAGGTTGGTACGGAACCTGTAGGCGTGGTGGATGACTCGGCTGTGGCTGCTCGTAGCTCTCGTGTCGGGGTAATGGCGGGAGTGGTTTCTGTTTCGGCGGGCGGGGGGCACGCGGTTTCGAAACAGCAGCAGGTTTATTTAAGCAGGGGTTGTGCTTCTTCAAGTGCCAATTGAGGGCGTTGCGTTGGCGAGCACGGTAATCGCAATGAGGGCATTTTAATGGCTTTTCGTCTGTATGTATTCTCATGTGTACCTGAACATGATACGGCGTTCGGAAAGCCTTCCCACAACCCTCCCAAGTGCAATTAAATAACTTCTCCTTGGTATGGTAAACTCGTATGTGCTGCTGGAGCTCCGACCTACTGAAAAACATCCGACTACATGATTCATACGTACAACTCACTTTCTTAATGTGCAGGTGGACACGGTTTACATGCGTTCGCACCATGTTTCTCGTATTGAACGCCAATTCACAACCCTCCTGTGGGCACTTAAACTTTTTGGTCCCGTGAACACCGCTAATATGAATCCGCAAAAATCTCCTCGTCGTGAACGCTTTGCCGCAGAGATCACAGATCTTGTTTTTAACCTGCGGGACGTGGGTTCGGCGATGATCCTTTAAGCTGCTTTTCGACTTCAATTCCTTCCCACAATGCTCGCAGAGGAAGCGCTCGGCATTAGCCTGTTCGTCTGGATGTTTCGCCGCGACGTGCTCCTTCATCACCGCCCGATTCGTGCTAAAGAACGGACAATACGAACACGTGGATTGTTTTGACGGTTTTTTCAGCGTAGTCTTACTCCTCTGTTCAATCACATGCTTCCCGCACTGACGACAACAATGTTTCTCCCCCTTGTGTATCCGAATATGAGCGAAAATGCTCCAAGATTTGTAAATCTTACGACACAAGGCACATTCGTAATATTTCTTTTTTGTATCGTCCTTATCTGGAATCTCATGCAGGATATAATCTTCACGAGAGATACCGAGCGGGTGGCCGACGCCGTACTGCCGAAGTTTTTTCAACAGCGGAAATTCTTTCAGTTTTTGCTTCTTAATGGGTAGAGAGCTGTTGTCATTATCAAATGCACTGTTACCGTCAGTGCCGCCATCTTTATTTCCGAGACTCGTAGTCGCTGACAATGCCTCCTGGGAAGAATTTTCAATGGATCCCGAACAAGCCACACCTTGGGCAAATCCCTGGCTGAATTCTGGGTTACTCACGACGTCATCAGGATTAGGGCCAGACAGTCCGGTCTTCAGTGAATCGATCCCCATCTGAACAATCTGTGCTGGACCTGGACCCTGGAGACCCGAAATGATACTGGAAGAATTCTGACCATATTTGGCCCCGACGGACATATCAACCAGGCCGCTATTGGAAATGGAAGCAGAATTAGCGCTGGACCCCAGTTCAGACATATCAACACGCCTTTCTTCCGCAACGTAGCTGTTACCGTCACATTCACAAATCTCCTCTAACTTATCACTCGGAGTTGCTTCATTTTCCATATCGTGTTTATAAAGGGCGTTCTCCCTGAAATATCAAGTTATGATGTGTTATAAGTGAATCATCAAAATTCATCTCCCCACCGAAGAAGGATCCCCGATAGTCGAGTGGTTATCACGTCCACTCAGCAAGCGGCAGGTCCCGGGTTCGAATCGAGCCCGGGCCATATGGGATTTCATTCCCGGCTCTTCAGTCCGTTGCATGAGACAGTAAGCCTTGTGCCTTTGCAAGGGCAAGTAAAAGACCCCATCCGAGTGAGGAACATGAGTAGCTTGAGATGGCCTCTTCGTACTTACCAGGGCCAATAAATAGCATTGGCCCAGACGGAAAAATTGAATACCCCAAACAAGACAAGACAAGCAGACAGCTAGAAATCCAACCAAAAAAACAACAAAACAGAGCCTGCTCTTTATTGAATTGAGTTTCTCGGTGAAATTTTTTCATGGCAGAACAGAATTTATTGTCAAATTCCTCAAAAAAATTGCTCTGTACTCACGGTGGAAGATCAACGCTGTGCATTTTACAGTAGAGCCTCAGCAGATGAGCCAGGAAGCCAGACGTTGATCTCTTCGCATGGGACACCAGCTCAAGATACCAACGCTTCACCTCCCAGTTCGTCTGGATGCAGACGAAAGGATCAGGGGACTCGCTGGCGTGCGGGTTGTAGGATTTGGGTGGAGGACTGTCTTCCGTTGGTTCTTCTGAAAGAAATATAATTCAGATGAGGAAAATGTCCGATAAACGTATCAGATCACCGGCTACTAGCCTTCATTCAATCTTTCACCAATTTTGTCTGATGTGTTGGCAAAGGGACAATAGTTTTTTGTCAAACGAACTTTAGGCAAAGAACTATAGGGTGGGCCAGAGAAAGTGTCCCTCGAACAATAGGGAAACAATAGAAATGCTATTGTTCGAGGGACACTTTCTCTGGCTGTAGATTACGAGCTCCCCTCTCACCTTTTATCTTCGATTTCTTGGCTTTCTTCAGGTTTTCCAAATTGTCCTCTAAAAAGTCCAGAATCTTTTTCGAAAACAGATAATCTTGGGAAGTTCCCAGTTCCTCTTTTAGTTTCACCCATTTCTCCATATTGGCAGCCCCTACATGAAAGCAATACATTGCAATACAATCTCGCTTAAGAATATTTAACAGAAAGGGACATTTTTGTACAGAGTCAAGCGGTAACACAACCTCCTAAAATGTCAACGAAACCAGTTCTGCTTGCGATGGCAGACGACGATGCGCCACCAAGATGTAAACCTGCATTCAGGCAGGACGTTTTGTAGAAAGTAGTCCCGGCAACTTACCAAGGGTTACAGTATTCTTCCGCTTGATTGTCATCCTTCGTTTCGGCGACGACTGCTGTTCTCTTGCGTGATTAGCAGACGCTCTTCTCACGCGATTTGAATGCCGTCTCGGTGCCGGCTGATCGTCAACAACCGTTTCGTCGTTCTCTGATGGCACATAATCATCTGAAGAAATAATTCCATCATCTGCAGCAGGTATCAAACACACGGCGTCTGCACCAACGGTGACTGTGTACCCGATATTGCACATTTCAATGATTATATGAAGCTTTTAAATAGCACTTTCCACTGAAATACACTTTCAAAGTGCTTCAAATCATTATCAACCCTGTCTTCCAAGAAACCTTCCTGTGGAACTCAAGGCGCAGCCCATTCAGTGCACAACTTCATCATTTCAGACTAGTTGCCCATAAAGCAAAATATGTTCGCGGGGAAAATTATCGCGAAAAATCGTGAATTGCTGCGGCGCTCGATAAATTTTTTCTCCGCGAATGCAAATTACCATCAACACCCGCAAATTTTGTTCCCTGCTCAATCCTATATCGATAAGTCATCAGCACCAGTTGACCAATGCAGCGAAGAGATACCCATCTTGACGTCATTACCGGAGTCTCCTTTGTGCCCGGAATGAGTGTTTACACAAAACTTGGAGGAATTATACTGACTCAGTATAATTCCTCCAAGCACAAAACAAGAATTGCGGTATGCAACTGATTAGTACAGGTCTCGCCAGGGTATACAGCTTCATGCTTCCTGAGAAGTGTGGCATCGATCTTCTTCATGATTCAGGGTGCGACACTCGTGAATGTATTTCCCCGCACAACATTTTTATAAGGCCCTTTACCGCGAATATTTCTCCCCGCGAATGTTGGATTTTTAGGCCGTTCGTGAACATNGGAGTCTAATGAATGAGAGGCCTTTCACAGCAGGTAATGTGTAGAGATGCAGTCAGTCCTGTTTCTGTGATGGAAATGTTGGACACCGAATACATTAGACTTGTCATCCATCCAGAGTATTAATGTAATTCATTATTGCGATTTATACGTGTAGTAGTATCGGAATTAAATAAATTTAACTCTGTAGTGTTACTTTATTCCTGATATGCCTACCAAAAAGCCCTATTGAATTTTCCTTCTTTCATGTCTTTAAAACCATCTTGCAGTTCAATTTGTCTTTTTCCTTCAAATTTTATTTTTATTTTCACCGCCTACAATTTGTTCTCGATACGACTGTGAAAATTTAAAAAATTGTCAATTGGATGGACTTTTATTTTTATTTTTATTCCTTCCTCCTACATTCCATTTCTGGCAGACCTGCCCGCTATGCAAGAAAAGAAATTGGCGTGGCCTAAGTGAAGCAAGTGAGGCAAAGTGACTTGCTCAAGGTCACAAGCGAGCGTGTTTTTTTCTTGGTCAGGACTGGGAATCGAACCCGGGACCCTCTGATCAGGAGTCTGTCTCGCTAACCACTAGACCACGCCGCTCCGCAAGGAAAGTGAGGTAGAGAAACCACAAATGTTTGACATGTATGGTACTAAAACAGACCTTGACCAGAAGCTGAGGACAAACTGGTCACATGGTAAGGAACAACGCAGCGATGGTCTGGCGGCATAACACCTGAAATCGTGGAGCATTCATTGCTATAAGGCCAACCACCCACTGAATCAATAAATGGTGAATCAAAAATATGGCATGGTCCACTCACGTGTGCCTTTTCTTTTCCGAGTACTGCGGCGTCTCTCGATTGGCCTCGCTTCAGGGTCATTTTCAGCCTCATTTTGGTTTACACTTGCGTCATCGTTTGCAACACCCTCCGGGAAGTCCTGAACTTCTTTCTTGAAAACATTTATCATGCTGCTGCTCAAGATAGGTCCTGAAAGTTGATAAATCTCAAATCATCATCTCAAATCATCATCACATCATGAATTTGTAAAGCCATGTCACATGCTTGAGGCACGCTGGGGAGATCGTAGCTGACATGGCTATGTAAAAAAAATTCGCGCGTCGTAAAATTCCCTACCTTTTCCTGATTTTGATGGTGATGAAGTAATTTTCCTTACTTTTTCACAACTGGGAAAAGTTTTTTTTATCTTCCCTACTGGGTGGGAACCCTGTTAGCCGACACCTCTGTCAGGAGGACACCTCTCTGTCAAGGACGCCAAAGTTCAGTCACAAATTGGTCATTTCTATTCATTATCACCTAATTGATGAGGACACTCTCAATGGGGAACCGGAGTGCCCAAAGGAGGCGCTGGGGAACAACTCAGTTTTTACTCAATAACACATGCGCCGTGACGTTGAAAACCTCTTTGACGTCGCACGCCGCTCCGTCGTGCGTCATTCAGAATCAGTGACGTTGCTCTTCGCTATGTTGTTTACGCTAAAATAGTCAATTTTATTGATAAAATTCGACATGTTCCCGCTTGAATTTTCATTTGAAAACATTCAGATACATTGAGTCAGTCCTATACTTGATGTTAAACGTGTTAAATTCGAAATTTAATGGACTATTTCGGGGATATTACAGCTGGAAATAGGGTGTAGTTTCCAGAATTAAATGGCAAATAACGTTAGCCTCACTTTCGACGTCATATTATTATTTTAGACTGAGTTGTTCATCAGCGCCACGTCATGAATTAGTTCCTCTGGTTCCTCATTGAGGACCATATTCGTCGGTGCCCAAGGCGTCCTTTATTGAGAGGTTCCCCTCAGTCTGTACTTTCATACTTACCACCCACTGGTTCCACTTTCTCTGACTTAGCATCCATTTCAGGACCAACAGTAGTCTTGCATTCTTCTTCATCTTCTTCTTCAGTACCGGAGTCTTCATTTTCAGATCCATCAGCATCAGCAGACCTGTCAAGATCAACCTTTATTTCAGATGCTTGATCCATACGTTCGTTTTCAGGAATGACTTCCACAGCGACATTAGCACCACCGCAGTTTACCATCACAATACCAGGTGCAGAAAGTGCTTCGCGGACACTTTGGTCGTCCAAACATGGATTTGGATTCGTGGGTGTGTTTGTTTGGTTGTCACTACCGGTAACGTCAGTCGCAGAACTGGGCCGAGTCGGCTCATCACCTGAAACAAATCAAACCACATGACTTTAGTTAAAGCACCACGGTATTGCCACTTTCTGTCGACAGCCGGCGCCACCGACACCATTCTCCAATACTGTAGTTAAGCCTTTCGCCCCAGTGTTGGAGAATGTATGATTACACTACAATGCACGTAGTAGCATGCGTGGTTTACCAAGTCGTCAATAGAGGTCTCCCTTAATGCGGGTAGTAGGTGTAACGCAGAATTGGGAAGCAATACTGTGGTCCTTTAAACGGAGACATCCGAAAGATACCGGTATTGCCCGGCTATAAACATATTGTCCCAACAAGTGTGCCTGCCCTGTGGTGTAGAGTCACTAGGCCTAACTGCTGCATACAGTGCCGAGCCTGCGGCATCATACATGCATGGATGTTTGTAGTGTATAGGCCTAGGCCTGCTAGGACGGAGGCCATGATGATGATGAGAGCATGAGAGAGTGAGATGAGGTCATGTCAACCACCCAACATGTTGAGGGTGAATCTGCACAAATAGGGGCTTCTGCAACTAGCAATCGGTGTTCTTTCATAAGTATCAAATGTACACTATTGAATACAACTATCATTGTTTGGTTTCGATGGATAATTTGTGTGTAATTCGTGTGGAAATGAAGCCAAGTTACCATTTTGATAAATGTTGTCCTCCATGTTTACAACATTTAGTTTCCGGTTTTTAGTTCAGCATTCTTTGCACAGATGGCGCCTCAGAGCCAGCGATGACGTAAATTTTTTCAATCTCGTTACCAGGTTAGGAGTCGAGTCTGGTCCCGCTACTCGAGTACTTCGTAGGTCGGGTAACAACCGGCAAGAGGAATTCCCTGCTTGGTGATTGGCCATTCATACTTAGCCGTCGATGGAAAGTCAAACTGTCCTTCGTAATTCTCACTCTTATTTCCACCATTCTTTAGAAGAATCTTCCTCAACATGATAAAAACACATTTATAACTTATATACATACATGCTATATTACCTGCTTCAAGCAATAAAATACTCGGACAGTTGACAGCGAGCATAAAAATAGCTTATCGACAAGGGTTTCCACATGATGACGTCGTGTTCTATTTTTAGAATAAACTGCCCTGGGGTGAGGTCAACCTCGTTCCCAGGGGTCGTTCGCTTTCTGACAATATGGCGGTCGCGTCACTAACCCCTGGCATCAACTTTGGATTTAACGCACGTGATTGGTTGACGGGAAACTGTCAAATATATCCAAGAATATACCCAAAGAAATTTTCAAAATATTTTGCATCAAACCAGAAGGTTATCTATATCCAGGTTTGATGATTTTTTGTAAAAAGAATTTNACCGGAAGTGTGGTCGGAATTCCTACCAGGCAGGATGCGCGCGCATCAGTTAGCAGACCTGTACATCATGCCTACATCGTGTACATCTGTGTGCAGCGCTCTAACGGCAAGCTACAGGAGTCGAAATGAGATAGCAGGGTGGTTTCTTCAACGGACTATCCCCAGGATGTTTAGCTAATGACACAAAACATCGCTGGGATAGGTCACTGAGTGTTTATCTCGCTGACATTCGTTGCACTACCTCGCTGAATGTTCGAAGCGAGAAATGTTGGACGCCAAACGCCATCTTGGAAACTTGGCTTCTTTGGGGAATACCTCCCGCCGATACGTCATCAGAGAAGATTCGTATTCTGATTGGACGTATTCCGACGAATCACAGCCAGAATCAAGAGGGCGACAGTAGTCTCTTAAATCGTCAGATGTAGAGACTACTCTGTGGTCTACCGAAGCTGATTCCAGGGGTTAGTGAGCGAGTGGTCCGAGGTTGTCTGAGCGAACTATACCCCTGGGGACGAGGTTGGGGTGAGGTTAGGATTTCCCAATGGGGATTCCCCATGTTCATTTCCCAGTTTCAGTATCTCATTTCAGTTTCCGATTTAGCCTATGTCGCAGTCTGTCATCCGGTCATGATTTCAGTATTTCTCAGCATATGACAGTACAGTATAACCCTTCCTAAATGTCCCTACTTGGCGGTTTCTGCCATCAATATGGTAAGTTTCGTGCAACGTTTTTGTTAGGCCCCATAGGGCCTAGGCCTACCTGCATACGGTGGCCATGACTCCATCCATGAGGCATGAGTCAAGACATGGTCAAGTGCCAGTCCAGTGCAGTGCAAACTTAACTAACACTTCCATGCTTCACTTGCCACTACACAGCACAGGCCTACTAGGCCTAGGCCCTAAATTGTTTAAGGGCCTAGGCCTACCTAGGCCTAGGCCTATGGTCCCCCCCCCCCCAGCTAAAACCAAGAACCTGTAGGCCTTGGCCTAGGCCTACTGTGGCTTGTAGTTGTAGTGTACTTCTCAGTCATAGCCTATCCCTCCTCCTGCTAAAATGAACCTATGCACCACTCATCATTCAATGGTGTGTTGGCCAGGAAATCCACTGACTGCCAAAAACATGGTTTTGTAATAAACGTGAAATTCTTCACACTTTTTGACCTGGTGCCAATTGACGTTAACTAACACATTCCAGGATTATGAAATGTGACAGGGGCCTGTGCAGCATGGATAACTGAGTGATTGTGGTGACAAATAATCATGCAATAGAGTTCACTTTCAGGGCAAGTCAAATAAACCATAGGCCTAGTCATTGAGGTCAGCCCTGTGTTCATGTGTTCTCATGTTATTGTGTAGACTTCTATGGAAGTGTATTCCGTTTCAATGAGTGAGGCCTGTCATTCCTCCCACAATTCTGTTGCTAGGATTATTATATTCCAGGCACCATGTCAATTTCATTTGATCCACTTTCACCTCAGTGCGGTGGAAACAATTGAAGAGCAATTTATAATACCTTAACCCTTTAGGCCGTCTATTCTAACGGCCGCCTTGAAAATCCCTCGACGGCTGCCGACGGTCCTCTTTTCAGCGATATGATGACTCAGACATTGCATAGGCCGGCACTGGCCGTCGGGGGATTTTCAAAGCGGCCGTTCTGGGGTTTTGGTTGATAGCAAACATCAGATGTATGAATTGCGAGATATTAGTGAGGTTCAGCAACGTCTCCGAATTCCGAATATCTTTGATTATGACGTCATCATTTTGACGTATGACGTTGCATCACATTCGTGACGTCGTGCAAATTCGTNTGAAGCAACCGTTCTATACGAAACACCAGACAAAATCCACTCAAAAGCTGTGTTGAAATTTATCTGCAGCAAGGACATTTTGGAAGATGAGTAAGTTACAACCCCTGGCTCTTGGTTCTATTGTCAATGGTCGGGCATGTCATAATCGGGATTCAGAATGGAGCAGTTTTTCCCTATCGTGGTATTTGAATTTGATCAAAATTGGCATCAATTCATGAGGCTTTTTATTCAAGGACTCATGTTTGTTTCTGCATCACATGTTTTCACAAACCGTTGTCAATAGTGTGAGGGAATAGCACTGGATTTTGGCATTTGGCCCTTAATTCGGTGTTCTTACATCTGTTTTTTCAGGGAGGGTGCAATGACTGATATAGAGAGTGAGGTGAAGGAACTGATTGGCAATGTTCGTCACCCTCATGTCATCGCATACCTGGATCTCCGGCTCAATCCAGAAAGGAGGCAGTTAGGAATCAAGATGGAATATCTGTCGAATGGATCGTTATTCAATCTAATCGTAAGTATCGTTGGAATCTGTTTCACTAGCGACAACAGATGATATCACGAAAACGTTAAAAAGCAGAGCGTCCGGAATACATTGTATCACAAATGTCCTTGACACAGTGCAAAAGGGACGAAATGTGATCTGTGACGGCAAAATGAGTGAGAATGCGCACAGAAGAAGACCCAAGGTGAACCAACGGTTTGTTGATTACAGGATTGTCTGCCCATTGTGAAATTTGACTTTGACAATTTCTGTAATTGTTCTCTGGTGTCATCTTGGGTCTTCTGTCTGGTGCATTCCGACTCATTTTGCTGTCACAGGTCACAAATGGCCAAAAAAGGGTTGCAGCTGCTCACAGTGCCTCCAGTAGTGCTAAATTGCTGGTTCACCATTCTTTACCCTACATTCATCCCCAGTGTTCAGTTGGTATGGACCCACTTAAGACTGACTGGCATTGATTGGCACCAAAAGTGAAGGATCAACAATAGATGGCGCTGTTTGACGAGGGATCCAATCATCACAGGTTTAACCGTCGCCGCAGTAACACACTTTCTAATTGGCTAAGATACGTGTACAAAATGTACACTGTATATTCATACTCGCAGCCAATTCTCCGAATCTGACAGCTAACGCCGTCTATTAGTGGAACTTCGAGGATCGCATCAACTGAAGCAGTTTCAGAGCGCGGTTAACATAGTGGTAACGGTTTGAAACTGCGACAGGAGTTCACCCTCCGTCACACAAAAGAGGTAATTCAGGTTTATTTATTCAATAGAAACTGATTTGTTTTTTGTGATATTGCAGGAAAGGGGAGTTAAGATCCCCTGGGCTTTGTGCGAGAGCATCCTCTGTGACATCACAACTGGCCTGGCTTACCTACACAGGGAGATACAAGGCCAAAAGCCAAAAATCATCCATGAGAACCTACACCTGAATAATGTCCTCTTGACAAGCGAGTTCAAGGCCAAGGTAAAGAACAACCAAGCGTAATGTAACGCACATTCCTTGTAACACTAGTAGGCGAAATGGGGAGGTAGGCGAAATGGAGGGCAGGCAAAATGGGGGTAGGCGAAATGGGAATACACCGACCCTGAACCCTGATAGCCGAGTGGCTATCACGTCTGCTCAGCAAGGGACAGGTCCCAGTTCAAATCCAGCATGGACCATATGGGATTTCATTCCCGGCTCTTCATATCTGTTGCATGGGACAGAAGCCGTGGTACCTTGTAACCTTGCAAGGGGAAGTAAAAGACCCCATCCAAGTGAGGAACATGAGTAGCTCGAGATGGCCTCTTCCGTACTTACCAGGGTCAATAATGCTATGGCTTCGGCCCTGACGGAAAAATCAAATACAAAAATACAAGTACATGTACATGTATGATAGGCCTCATTCTACAGCACATTGTATACCCAACACTTTTCTTAGGCTCTCCAAATGGAAGCATCTCTACTCAAGAAAACATCTCTCCTAGGTGTCCGACTACGGCCTGAAGAATATCTACGCCTTGACAAGGAATTTTGCAGCCAACAACAACTCGTATGACGACTTGAAATACAGAGCTCCAGAGAGAGTAAAAGACATCACTGAGGCTTGTACCGAAGCATCGGATATCTATGCGTAAGTATGAATTTGCTGATTCCAAGGGAAATACTGATGAAATCCAGTTGCATTGGTAAAAAACTGAATCAAAACCAGAGCAGTTGACATGGCATTTTACCTGACCAGAGGAAATTTACCCCCCCCCCCCTTGAAATACCTGTATACTGCCAAGGAAGGACACTTTGTCTTCTATCACATGCAGGATGGCATCCTCCCACTGTGGGGTATTTGGTCTCGCTCCTCTTGATACTATCCTATAAACTGGTCCCCTGTCGTAGTTCTCGCTTCACTACTACAACAGGCATCTTGAATGCCAACTCGGCATGTGATTGGTCAGCCAAACGTCATCAACGGTCGCGCCATGAGTCATCATCTATTTTTAGAGACTCCCGCAACGTTACGAGTCTTTATTGCTCATTTGCATACGTGTGTGAGAAAACAGGCAAACATGGCGGACGCGGCCTGTCGTAGTAGTGGAGGAACGGAGCGGTACGACAGGGGACCAGTCTAACTATCCTACACAAAGTGGGAGTGTATGAAGAGGAATGAGACCAGAGCCCTGCAGTTGGAGGATGGAAGAATGGATGCGATGGCTAACAGAGGCCATTGCGGTTGTGACCAGAGCAGAATCTTTATTGACGTCCGTTTTCAGACATGTCTGATCAAGCATGCAGAGTCTGATTCTGTCATTTTCTTATCAGTCTAATTTTGTCCCTCTCTTCTCCAGATTTGGCATTGTAGTTTATGCCATGCTGAAGCATTCAACGGATCCATTTCAACGTAAGTCTAGCTCACTTTCAGTTCTCTTGCTGAATGACTAGTACTTCATCACAAAATGTGTTCAAACCTGTGGCTACCATTACCCACAGTTTGCCATTCTCCACTGAAATCATGAATATTTTTATGGTCAGTTTAAAATAATCGCTCCATCGAGAAAATGGCATTTTTTGTGTGCATATTCCACTTCTATGCGAGTTAAAGCGAATCGATAGCGGATATTGTTTACATTTGGCTGGTGTTTGTAAACACAAAATTCAGCCAATCAAAATGCATTTTTTCTTGAAAATTCGTCCCCTTTCTAATTCTATTTCTAAATCAAATTTGTTCGCTGTCGATTCGCTTTAAGCAGGGCCGTAGGAAGGGGCGCACCCAATATTTGGCTTGTCAAAAATAAAAATGTGGCAAATCTAACAGAGATGTGTTCTGTAATCCTAAATTAACTTGCCATTGCTGTATTTTAGCTATGAAAGTGGATGAAATCAAGCAATGCATTGAAAAAGGGCAAAGCGTTGTTGATGTGGATTTGGCGACAAGAATGAATGAAGATTGTCCACAGGTTTTGTTGAACACTCTGCAGACGGCTACAGAATTCACTGCCAATAACCGCACAGGCTTTGCAGGTAGGTTTACATAATGTTTGTAATCAAGTATGGGACGCTGTTGTCAGTCAAACAAGTATCCCCACTATTCAGGAGCCTCGACAGCCTAGTGGTTATCACGTCTGCTTAGCAAGCGACAGGTCCCGGGTTCGAATCCCGGGCTATAGAGGCTATGCACGTGACGTCATCAGCGAGGTGACGCCATGTTGGATGGAACGTTGTGACATGCTGACGCAGTGCATCTGACCACGTGCTCCGTCCATTTTCCATCCAACACGTGGCGTCATACCCATTGATGACGTCATTTGATGATGTCAGTGCATAGCCTCTATACGGGATTAATCATCCCTGGCTCTTCAGTCCGTTGTCGCATGGGACAATAAGCCGTGGTGCCTTGTACGATGTGCCTTTGCAAAAGGGCAAGTAAAAGACCCCATCCAAGTGAGGAACATGAGTAGCTTGAGATGGCCTCTTCTGTACTTAACAGGGCCAATGATGCTATGGCTTTGGCCCTGACAGAAAAATGTACTAGAAATACAAGAACCCCACTGGCAGACAGGATGTCGAAAGGTTCCTATATTGGTCACATTTCACTTCTGTTTCAGAGATGCATCGTAATCTGGACCAGAACATCGATCGCCGCAAAGTCAGTCAGGATGTGGAAGACCTGAAAGAGGCTGTAAGTCAAAATATTGATTTTCAAATACTTCTTTCTTGATAATTTGGTGCCAACTTTTCATGCTCCGTGTGGAGTATTTTACTTGAGTTTTCGTAAGTTTGAAATCAAAGTCGAACCTAATACACTTAGTACTCTAGATGCCCTAGACAAAGGCGCGGTTGCACCAGCTATGCTTAAAGTTAGTCTGAGGTTGACCTTAACTAAGTAATATGATTTGCCATTACAATTTGAGGTTGAGAACGACTTTGAGGTTAGCTTCAGCACAAAGTCGACCTTAAGTATGACTAGTGCAACCGGCCCTAGGGCCCACTCAATTGATGCGTAACTGAGGTGACGGTTTTTGTTTCAGCTTCTTAACTCGCCTCCCCGTAGGCCACCTAGTCCAGCTGCTGCAGCAGATGCTGAAACTATCGATGAACCCTCATCAAATCAGGCGAGTGCAGGTACTGCTGGGATCTGCAGCAAAAGTGGCAGAGAATCCTCCCCTTACCAGCAAGGAGATGATGAAGAGAGTGAAGATTGTAACGTCGTCAGCACTCGAAGTAAAGTACCAGAATATCGCTATAAGCGATCACCAGAGGGCGCTGAGCGATCACCCGAGGACGCAGATACGTCACCAAGGAATTCATCATCTGCTAATTCATCTGCCGTTTTGTTTCCACCGAGTATCGAACAACAGGATGTCGGAGATGACGATGTCGATTGCACAGTTGCTGCTAATGCAGCAGCTTGTGTTGCCAATGGTCAGCTGGACCATGATCGTATCAACAGAGGGCCCGCTTACTACGATAACCCAGAACAGGATTTATCAGCTGCAATGGGCAACCTCACCATTCAGCCTGATCGTCAGGTAGGTAAAACCAGATATACTCAGTTTACTTGTAACCCATTACTTTGGCTGCCAGAGATTTGGGTGTTTGTCGCTTATGATTTAAACACCAGTAGATTTGAAATTCATTCCATTCACAAGAAACGTTGTTTTACCAGATTGCTTTCACCTTGTTTTCAGCCACAAGTGCCCAACGGCCATCCCTTTATTCCAAATCTGCCCGATTTCCATCAGCCAGGTAGCGCTTCACCCATTCCACCTGTAAGTACTGGCTTTACACATTTTACTTTACTCTGTTGTTCACCATTCATTTGATACTCACACTCACTCATTTGAATACTCACACTCACTCATTTGAATACTCACACTCACTCATTTGAATACTCACACTCACTCATTTGAATACTCATACTCGCTCATTTGAATGCTAGTACTCGCTCATTTGAGTACTTGCACTCACTCGACTACTCTTACTCATTCATTTGAATACTCATACATATTCAGTTGAATATTCATACTCACTCATTTGAATACTCACACTCACTCATTGAATACTCACACTCACTCATTGAATACTCACACTCACTCATTTGAATACTCATACTCTATTTAAGTGTTTATTTATTGTTGTAGGGAACCCCTACTTCAAGTTTTGGGCAAGTGCAGTCCCCGGCCAGCAGTATCCCGCAAAAACAAACAAATCTAACTTACCAAGGTGAGGTTCCCATTCCCTCATATATTTATATCTTTGACACTGAAATGAGGGTACATGTAAAACTGACCACTCTTCGGGGAAAAATATAAATAAGCTGTGATTACACTGCTGAAAACCCTGAGTGCGACCTGAGCTGCAACCGCAGTGCAGTCTCGCGCTTCACATCAATACCTCCAGCTGTTGGCCTGTGCAATCCAAATCAAGCTCAACTTCGCAGGAAGTATTAGAGTCCAGCACTGCCACAAAGCGCACATGACTAGACATACACATAAACCATCTCTGCCAGTTAGGTACCCCTTTAACACCTGGGTGGGGTGAGCCAATTGAGGTAAAGAGACTTAGCCAAAGTCTCACGCCGAGTGGGCATCAAACCAGGGACCTTCTGACCGCTAGCCAGAGAGCAAAGGCTACACCACAGCGGCTCCTGAATTAGTTTTAATCTCTCTGGATAAAAGTATTCTTCATTTGTGACCCTCCACTACAAAACCAGTGTAAAGTTGCGCGGAAAATGAGCCTAAACGTACTGACATGACACCAGGAGATAAACAGGCCTTTCCGTTTGACGGGCGCAAAAATGCATGCGCCTAGCAAACACTAGAAATTCTATTGTTTGCGAAGCACATGTGTTTTCGCGCCTGTCAAACGGAAAGGCCTGAGATAAAGATAGAAATATAATCGCTCAGACTTCACAACAGACAGACAGACAATACTGAAACTGACAAATGCATTGGCCACAACTTGCCAACCTGAAAGTGACTGATGATTGGTTTTGTGGTGGCGGTTTACATTTGTCAATTTTGGTGTTGTCTGTCTGTTGTGAAGTCTGAGTGATCATGTCTCTATCTTTATCTCCTGGTGTCATGCCAGTACGTTTAGGCTCATGTTCCATGCGACTTTACACTGGTTTTTTGGGGGAGGGTCACATTGGTTGTTTTTATTTTGTGACAGAAACTAGAGTTGGTGGTGTTAGAGTGGTGAATATTTCATCTGGTTCAACAGTCATACAGGGAAATAATCAAGTGATTACCATCAACGGGACGTCCGGTCGTGGCAAACAGCCACCAGCGCCTCTCTCTGATCACGAGCTAAAGGTTATGGGTAAGTGATACTGTAATAGTTACACCCAGTGAAATATCTAATCCAGAACTGGGCTCACATCAAAGCGAGGTACCGGTAGATCTTATACCCCAGTGTGCTCTATAACCCGAAAAATCTGTACGTAAATCATTATTTGCTCTGTAAGACCAGTTAGTTTCTGCCCTATAAACAATGATGACACCAGAAAAAACGTAGGGTTGATTTTTTACCGATTTTTCGGTCACTTAGTAATCTGTTCTGCACCTCTTGCACTGCTTGAATCTCACCTCAAAGTGTACTTCGTACGATTGAAATAAATAAATAAATAAATAAAACCACTTTCATTATTTCAGCTTGCAAAAGACGACTTCGCACAGAGGAGATGGAATTCATCGCAAAGCATACTGGCAACAAATGGTGTCAACTCGGTCGACGCCTCGGGTTTTCTCAAGGCCAGCTGGATACATTTAAGGCTGATAATCATGGATTACATGAAGTTATATATCAGATGCTATTAGCGTGGACTGAGAGAGTGGCAGAGGATGCAACTGTTGGATGTCTGGCTTCTCACCTCACTAATATTAATAAACGTAGCATTGTGAAGAAATTGTCGCCTTGAGTTGTAACGGTATATTTACTGCAAGGGCAAGTTGGTCAAGAAATGAAAATTTGTAAAAAATGATTGAAAACTGCCATGTAGGTGTTCAGCGGGAAGCAATGAATACCTATGTGACAGGGTTTCTGTTGGACTTAGATTTGCTATGATTTTTTGTTTCAATAAAATTCTCACTGTTAGTGAATTTAAGGGAGAGATCGACTGGATCACATTTCTTGAGTGAATAGGTGATGCTGTTGAGGTGTTCATATGTATATACAATCAGTAATATATTTCTGATGCATGCAGTAAGTCTTTTGTAGGCCTAATATTCAGGCATGCCTGAAGATGGAAAACCCAAAACTTGACTCATGATAGCATTTAATCCACATGACGTCATGTCCTGGTGGTTTTTCCTTTATGGTATATTTAGGAGGTGTTAAGCTCTCAAGCCGACTGCACAGAAATCTCGATAGTGCTACCGGCGCCCATCCGCAGTTAAATGCATTTTCCCATTAACTAAACCGCCGATAGACACCGAAAGCACTATCGGACTTCTGTGCGGTCGGCCCTGGACTTTTGGCTTGAGGAAGAATGCCTGCCTCGAACGCCTAAAATCCAGGTTCAATTCCTGGTGAGATCTGTGACCGTTATCTGAAACAATTGGAACTCCATTTTGTCAATGATGCTGTGTATGAGCTGCTCAGTGACGTTCGTTATTACTGTTCTTATTCACGAAAAAAATTATCGATTATGACAACCATGGTTATCTCCAGGCGTGGCTCCAGAGGGGGATGCGCGCCTCCCCTTTTGGCCCCAAATCTATAAAATCGACCATGAAATTCTGGAATTTGGGACAAATTTCAATGTTCCTAGGACAGGACGCCCATCTTAGTCTTTTCCCAAATCATGGATCCGCCCTTGCTGTCATTTACCTTGGTTAGCATTGCAGCAGCTGCAATATCTAAAGTCCAGCAGCATCTAACTACGACCCAGTGGAATGCCGAAGTCATGTAATGTGACAGAGCTTTGCGGTTTTTAATCATGCCTGTCAACCATTTGTGGTCGTTCCACGATTGTTCGTGCTGTCCACCGGTTATTCAAGAGGCATGTGTGATTAAAGGTCCGTAGAAAATCCACCTATCAATTTCTTAACTTCCACATTCCATTGGGTCAAAGTTACCGTAGATGTTGCCAGACTAAGGGCCGTATTTTAGAACGTTCCTTACCATTATTTAAGGTCCACCTTATATCTATTGTTCTTGATGGTTTTACAATAGACTTAAGGTCTAAAATACGACCCTATAAGATCAAGGGTGATAGTGTATGTTGGTGCTACAAGGACAGTTGATGTACAGGACAAGTTACACATGTTTGTCAAAGAAAATATTTTTATATACATGTAGGTGTAAAGTATCTTTTTTGCTTTCTAAGTTTTCATTTTCTGCAGTAGGCCTATGTACTCTTAACTGGTATATGCGAGTTGATTCGTAGTGAGGAGTGAAAAATAAAATAAACCATGAAAATGCAAAATCATACAATGTATGTACATGTATGTAAAATAGAGACTGTACCGACATGATCATTGCAGCGATTTGGGTATTACTGCAGGATGGTTCGAGTGGTGTCACTTCTGCATAGGTGGCAGCATTGTAGGGTAACGGGTAATGGATTTGTAATGGTAATGGATTTGTCACAAGTTGACGTTAGAGGGCACAGAATTTGGATAACTTATGGGAATCAACTCTGTTGTTGTAGAGCACACTAAAGAACGACACACTGTATTAACACTACAGATCCATAATAATGGAATCCACCTCATTTACTTCTGGGATCTCTACTGGTACTAGAAAGTGTCCGAGGAAGACCCCCCTTGGGGTCGAAAAGCGAAATCCAGAGACAACTTGTACGTAATGTATAGGCCTACTGTGGGGATAATGTACCAATGAGGTATAATCAAAAATGTTTTTGGTATAATTTAACTGCGATTTTCATGAAATTCTCTCTTCATGGGTGTGCATGTTGTATACATGTATGTACTCGGTGCAGGAATGAACAGTATAGCAGAATGACCTACCGTGTACTCAAGAGTCGCTGTTGATCAACTTGACAACGATGATGGCCGTCACAGGCTTGTTCAGTCTTGATAGCTGGTAGTAAGTCAGCACAGTATAGGGCTGTCAGAAAAGGGTAGGGTGGGGTCTGTGTTGGTCTTAAGCCTAGTTTATACTTCGACACACGACCATCGCCGGCGACCAACGCGCGATCTTGCGTTCGACGCCGAGCCCTTCGTGCGATTTGGTCGGCGTCCGATCGCGAGGCTGTAATTACTTGAGTCATTTCATAACAGGTCGCCGTCGCTAAAGTACGCTGGACTATGAATCAATTCCGCCAAGTCGGCGTCCAGATTTGATCGCGCGTTGGACGCCGATGGTCTTGCGTCGAAGTATAAACTAGGCTTTAGGCCCGTATTCTAGAAGCCTCCTTGACCTTAACTCTAAGGTCCACTTTAAAAGCTTTTGTATTCTGCCCTGCAAACAATAGCTAAAGGTAAACCTTGAGTTAGGGAAGCTTCCAGAATACAGCCCATGGTCTTCTCTGCTCGAGTTTTGCCAGTTGTCTGCAGGGAAAGGGTGTTTCCCTTTGGACAATATGTGTAAATCTCTCTAGTTTAGTGGTTCTGAACAGCCTCAGAACTAACAAGGTGTGACTAGAGGTTGTACAAAGCCCTTTTGTTAAGTATAGGTCCATGGTATGACACATACATGAGTGATTAAATTATTGTTTCAAGGGTGTCAAGAATTATATTATGTACAGTTTCTTACAGGATGTGTATGACAGGCCGAATTCACATAGAGGTATACGGTATATGGACACACTGCGCACAACAAGGGTTCATGACCATGAAACCTTTGTACGCCAGCCTGTCTGTATACCGTATACTTCAATGTGAACTCAGCCATATGGAATGTCTACTCTATACTTGTATATAGGCCCCGAGAGTTTTAATAAGGTAAACTTTTTCGATGGGCCTGACCTTTGACAATATCCAAGTTGTACGTCAGTGAGATAAGATTTAGCTTCAGAATTCATAAAATAATGTTTTCTCTGCAGATTGTGTTCGCAGATTGTGTTCGCAGTTGGTGTTTGTCAAATTTTGCCAAAAGGAACTCTGCAGTAAAGTCTGGCAACATCTAACTTTGACCCAATGGAATAATGCGGAAGTTATGAAATTGATAGTTGGATTTTCCACGGACCTTTTATCACAAGTGGCTCTTGAATAACCGGTGGACAGCGCGAACAATCGGGGAGCGACCACAAGTGATTGACAGGCATGATTAAAAACAGCAAAACTCTGCCACATTACATGACTTCCGCATTCCATTGGGTCGAAGTTACCGTAGATGTTGCCAGACTTTATCAACAATAGTGAGGTTTCGCTAGCGCCCGGTTAGGCCCTACGACGACGTTAATCTATTGTTTGGGTCTGCCACTTTTTGTCAACAGCCTGCGCCACTGGCAGTGATTGCATCATTCTCCAATACCGTAGTTTTGTTTTTCGCCCCAGTGTTGGAGAATGTATGATTACAATACAACTCCTACGTGGATACAGGGTTCGTACGCATCGTGGAAAACCTGGAATGTCATGGAATTTCAAGTTAACAAAATCCAGGCCTGGAAATCCTTGAAAATCAGCAAAATTACCAAGATGTCCTGGAGTTGTCACCTCAGCAATGCCAGACTTCTGACAACTGGAATTCTGGTGTACCGTATATGTCAGCATGCGAAATGAATTTTGATCCAGAGAAACTGATTCAAAAAGACTCATTATTTGGGACTAGTCAATTTTATTACAGTAAACTTTAGGTTTTATACAGCTTTATTGGCATTAGTAAGATACCACGCTGTCGCATATAAATATCATCAAAAATAGACAAGGACCATGCTTATCTAATTTTGACATTAAACTGAATGAAATGCAATCATATTCATCTGAACCAGATGTCTGCTGATGACACGTCGTACAAACATCGCACAAAATATAGGCCACTTAACTTGACAACCATCCAGGTTTTATGTAGCATAGATATTATTGAACTCCCAACACCAGAAAAAAAAGCACAAAAAATCGTCATATCGCTACGCTAGATCTATATGGGAGTCGAAGATCAGAGCAAGCCAGGCCACGGAAAATTGCCTCTTAGCTGATTGTTATATGTTCAAAACCATTCATTAAACATATATTTAATTAAGAGGCGCAACTAACCAACAACAATATTGTCATTCGTTTCAGTTTCATAATCAACAGAACACGATATGCATATGCACTCTATGCATATCTATTTTTATATTTCAATATTCGTGTTTCATTCAATACATGTTTATATGCTTCCTTTCATATTTTACATTTTTATACACATTTTTTTCCGAGTTTTTAATTTTTTTGTAGCATCTAGTAATACAGAATATCGGTATTGAATTACCTCGGAAATCAACTAAATATGGATAAAATGTTAAAATAAAGATTTCTGACAAGTTCTAATCTACTAGCAGAAATAAATAGACAACTGGCACTCAAAGTGATTTGGTGATCTTTTGGATAATACCATCTCGGACCGAGTAGAACAGGTAACGTTTACAATTTACAAATCATTTTATAAACACAGGTTAACATGTTAACAAGGAAGCCCTTTTAAAACTGACTTCTGAATGACAAAATACCGAAAACCTAATTCAGTAATGACATTTGTGTTTTCGTGTGCTGCCGCCATGCAGTCACAACAGTTATTGCAATATGAAACAATTCGCAAAAAAATCACATTTTTGTAAATGAATGGCCAAGATACATGTTTGAGTCATTTTGACTTTTCTCTCCAAACTCCTGGCAAAAACTTAACTACATTTGTAGTTTTTTGGTCCTCGATAAGAACACAGCAGCTGGGCAAGTATGGTGGCCAGTTGGGGCGTAATTCGATCATTAATAATAACCCAACTCCGGTCAATGCAGTCAGCCCTCATTACATTTTGCTGGGAGGGGTCCAACACGGGGTCCTATGACCCCTAATTTTGCCACACTTTCAGCAGAAACACTCTTTTCCACCCCATCAACCAAGGTAGTCATCACCTTACCGCCCTGGTGAATCATACTAGTATTAATATCCAGAACATGATTCCACTTACACGACGATGCGGTGTTGAAAAATAACGAAGAATTTTTAAACTTAAAAGTCTTGTGAATCACAAGTGAATATCAACAGTAGACGTGACGTAAATGGTGTCATTCAGGCCCGATATGTTAGTTATCGCCAAAAGATGGCAGTGAAGTTCTCCCGGACCAATATAAAACTTCCAACTGGTGCTCAATCAACCAAGAATTGGTCTACACTCGGCCCCAGTTTGTATCCGACGTCCCGGTCTTCCACACACTGGCACTTTTGGGGCTCAAAAGCCGTTAACACCACTAGATGGCACTCCACTCGGCTCGAGCCAATCACCACGCTTCACTAGATGGCACTCCACTGGGCTCCAGCCAATCACCACGCTTTCTCACTCATAACTGCCGTGGAAATTCCACGAAACTTACTTCAGGAAAAACGCAAGGACCCATACTGCCACCACGCGGTCTTCACGACTGTTAATCTCTAAAAGAGCCAGACGCGGAGTGTGACTTAACGGAGGGGTGAGCCCGTAGCGTCTGGCCAAGCGAGACTAGAATTGGTCTGATAGGCAGGCCTTTCCTTTTGAGGCGCGCTAAAATGTGCATGTGCCTTGCAAACAATAGAATTTCTATTGTTTGCGAGGCACATGCACATTTTAGCGCCTCAAAAGGAAAGGCCTGGATAGGCATTGAATTGGACTGTAGTGTGACACCTATTGGTCAACTGATAGCGCCCATTTAATCCTGTACAATGTAGTGTAGCCACTCACAATAACTGGTTCCAAATACAACAGATACATTTAAACTACAAGTACAGTGTACAGTGCAACCTTCAGAACTGATGACTGTTGTCCATACAAGAGAACTACAGAAATGACCAACTGTGGACCACACTCAGTGTTCTTAAGGAGTGGTCCACTCAGGTGTCCACAAAACGTGGTCCCACTATGATTGAAGTACAAGATCTGCACTTCATGGAGGGCTGACTGATTTGACCTTCAGAATTTTCTTAAAGCAATGGTAGATATTCATAACAATAGCTACAGAGAATATTTGGTTAGATAAAGTACACAGGTATTCACACAATGGGAAAAAAAATTACCAGAAAAGTTTTAAATGTCTCGATGAATGACAGGTAACAAAGCGCCAGAACGGAGATGCATTTCACGGTAAACAGGTTTTAATCCTCTGAGCATTTTGTGCTGTTTCCTATTGACAATGTTCAGAATTTTCAGCCAATTTACAGTGAAACGAACTCAGAATTAGTGAAAAAAAACATGAAATACGACCCGTCACATTAATATTTTGAGCAATTATTTTCTTCCTCGGAACACGAATGCAGTAAATTTGGCTCCGTCTGCTTGGTGAAGCAAAACAAAGTCTGTATGAGGTGCACTGAAGTGAAACCCACAAAAAAACACATTTCACTCAAAAAGATCAAGAGCACCAGCAAAGGGACAGAAAAGAAAAAAAAGGGCGCAAGGGTCTGAATCTGAATAATTCAATCCGATCTCGACCGAATCACAGGCGAGCCATCCTATGTGTCGTTGAGCAGATTGATTTATTTGAAATGATCCACTGCCCCGCCGATAATTACAGATATGACCAAAATGTCAAATGAGAGATAACTGGATGATTAACGTCGAGCTGGTCCCCAGGCAAAATTCGGCGCTGCTGTGGTGGTGGCCCCGCCGATAGTCGGGAAGTCATCCGTGCTGTTCGTATCGGGCAGTTTATCCCAGGGGGCGTCGCGTACGGTGAAGCCTTGTCCGGATGCACCGCGGTCATCCTTGCGTTGCATTCGACTTGAGGGCGAGGTGTACTGCTTTAACATTTCCTGGTCAAGGAGGTCTTGCTCCTGAAGAAAAAGATGGCATTAGTGTCAGCATGCTTGACATCGGGAAGTTCAGACAACAGTCCAACTCTCAACTTTCACAGCTGATCATCAGTTTACTCAACTATCACTGCTGTCCATTACTATTGTCAACCTGCAGAGACATATATTTCAGCTGTCGTGTTGTAAGGCCATTAACCCTTTCCTCGTTTGCGACTTGTGCCTACTTTTGCTGGATCAGGCCACAATTATTCCCTCGTCTGATATCAGACTTGAAAAGATTCTTCCACTGCACCATCTGACCTGAATTTTCCAGGCAAACAACTCTATTCTCGTGAACAGAACATCAAAACAAGACTTACCCACTCCTCGGCTCGGTTCAGGAGTTCGTCCTTGCAGTCATAGACGTCATCCTCCAGGCCAGTTATCTGAACAAGATCGGGATACTCGCTGTCCGTGCGTGGGAAACGGATATCAACTCTGAACTGATCCATCAACTTACGGATGGAGCGACCTTTCTGCCCTATCAGCCTGGAATGGATGCGCGGGTCGAGGGATACACCTTCCGTAATCATGCTATCCTGAAAGGAGGAAAGGAGATACATGTAGAGAAGGTGATGACGACCACACTTCCAATTTACTGAAAACTCAAAATTTCACGAGGAGCCATGGTGGTGTAGTGGTTCGGGTCTCCGAGTAGCGGTCAGAGGGTCCCAGGTTCAAATCCCACTGGGGGTGAGACTTTGGGCAAGACACTTTGCCTCACTGGCCTCTCTCCACCCAGGTGTATAAATGGGTACCGGTCGGAAATGCTCAGATTGTAGCGCTGAATGGGCAGCTCATCTCACATCTGTGTTCTACTGAAAGGTTATAGGATAGACTGGTGTTAAAGTGTAAAGTCGGATGACACCTCTACCGTTGTTGGTATCAGACTATAAACCCAAAACTTTAACATTATGAAATGGTCCATGGACCATGTGCTCACCGGGTTGGACATAATAGTCTAATGACAGAGGGAGGTACATATCAGTGTTATGAGCAATCTCGGTCAAGTCACTCCCAGGTAGGACTTTGATGATTTTTGGGTTATGCCACCTGGCGCCATATTGTATGTTCGATCGGGCCGGAACTTCACATGCACATAAAGGTCATCTGCAGGGGACCGCATAGCACATTGGAGTGCTTTGGGTCAGGTCGTTCCTGAGTTACACCACTTTGATGATTTTCGGGTTACGCCACCTGGCGGCCATATTGGATGTCCGATCGGGCCGAAACTTCACATGGTCATAAAGGTCATCTGCAGGGGCCCACATAGCACATTGGAGCGCTTTGGGTTAAAGCGTTCCTGAGTTACAGCACTTTGATGATTTTTGGGTTACGCCACCTGGTGGCCATGTTTGAAGTCAAATCAGGCTGAAATTTGACGTGCATGTAAAGGTCATCTAGATGGAGGTAAATATCAAATTTGAGCCCTCTGCGTCAAGTCGTTCCTGAGTAATAGCACTTACTTGATTTTCAGGTTACGCCACCTGGCGGCCATACTGGATGTCCAATCGGGCCGAAACTTGGTATTTTTGAAGGTACCCCTCCAATGCATGTTTATGCAAAATATGAAGTCGCTCGGTGAAATAATAACAAACTGTGAGAGGTTCGTCACTTTTGTCAAACTTTGACCTCTGTGACCTTGAAAAGTAGGTCAAATCAAAAACTCGTTACATATGTCATGTATCCTCATTAGATACACCTATGATAAAAATTTGGAGATGATCCAGTTATTAGTTCAGGAGTTATTGCACTTTTTGTGTTTTTGGTTTTGGCCACCTGGTGGCCAAGCCAACAATCGAATCGGACCGAAACTTGGTGTCATGGGTCATGCGACCTAGGGCTATGTATGTACCAAGTTTCAGATCCACAGCCCCAGCGGTTACGAAACGTGCCCTGCTAACGGAACACGACGACGACGACGACGGACGACGCCGGACGACGACGGACGACGGACGCTTCCCCATCGTAATAGCTCACCCCGGTGAGCTAAAAATGTAAACACGACTCACCAAATTTTCGACTATCTTCATAATTTCGTCCTTTGCTGCCTTAGCATTTTCTTCATAGCCGGTGATCTGAATTGTTCCCTTTGCTTCATCATTGCTGTGTTCTGGCGGAAACTGGATCTGCACGCCGTGGCCATCGCGGATCTTTGAGATGACCGCGCCTTTGCGACCGATGATCTTGGGGTGGTAGGCTGGGTCCACTTCGAAGGAGAGCTTGAAGTTCCTGAGCATCTAGAAACGGACCAAAAATGAATTAGTTCCGAAATAACGAGAGGGAAATGATCAACGTACCATGAACTCCTGATGCGGAACCTGTAAAGCTATTCACCGTCACGGTGCAGCGACCATAAGACCCTATTTTCGCCCCCTTCCACAGCATACACCTATTCGTGACATGAAGTCATTGCTTCGTTTTGCCATCTTAAGATGTTACAGCTTGCAGCGTCACCAGCCAGATTCAGTTCCTCATTATAAAGATTACTTAATACGTCCGCTTAGCAAGCGGCAGGTCCCGGGTTCGCATCCAGTCGGGGCCATATGGGATATCATCCCTGGCTCTTTACGTCCGTCCCATGGGACAGTAAGCCGTGGTGCCTTGTACCTTGTTTCTTTGCACGGGCAAGTAAAAGACCCCATCCAAGTGAGGAACATGTAGGTCTGTATTCAAAAAGGGTGATCATCATGCGATTACGACTTAGGCGTGTGTAACTTCAATAAATGCACACACTCCCACCATGCATTTGACGAAGTTACACGTGTCTAAGTCTTAAACACCCTTTTCGAATACGGCCCGAGTAGTTTGCGATGGCCTCTACCGTATTTTCCAGCGCCAATAATACTATGGCTTCGGCCCTGAGGGAAAAATCAAATACATGTACTAATACCTAAACACATCGAGGGTTCAGATTGAGTTCCTACCTACCCGATCTTCTTCCTCTTTCTCAAGGTCGTCCACCTTCTGTAGCAGACCTTGCTGAGCACGACGGACATTCTCCGGTGGTCCTGTCACCTTGATTAAATCACTCTCGAGTTCCGGCGCTGGCACAGAGATGCTGACGTCATACTCTTCCATCATCTTGCGGACATCTTTTCCTCGTTGACCGATGATGAACCGATGGAACTTGAAGGGGACATTGCAGTCCTCGGTAATGGGCACGAGGTTCTGAAAATAACACGGTAGATGAGAAATGTTAAATTCGCTGATAGTGAATTTGATGACCTTCACTCAGATATGCCAGAGTTAACCCAATAGAGCTGCCTATTTTTTGCAGTTTCCACCTGTAACTTTCACCACCATGAACTGCCACTGCATTAAGCTGAACAGAGGTTAGTATAATGAGTCAAGGCGGTTTATGGCGATATTGGCGTCTGGAGACATGGTGGATTGTGGCGCTCCCGCCAGTAATTGGTGACTTTCATTTCTACATTAGAGGTGATGTGGATTTTTGTCAAAAAGTGGGCGTGGTCTTCTAGGCAGCTCATGGCAGGGCAGTTTAGGGCGGCCTATTGGATTAACATGTCTCTCCATCCTTGGGACTGAAAGTGTCAAGTCTAATGACAATCTTGGGACTGAACATGCTGAAGTTATCACTCTGACCGCACCAAATAACAAGGTCATCCACTCACCAACAAAGCCTCCTTGGCCGCCTGACAATTTTCTTTCTTGCCAGTAATAATGATGATGTCACACTTCTTCGGCGCATCACTCTCCGAGCTCCCCTCTGAACCAGCATCACCGTTGGGTACTGCAGCTTCATCGCCAGGGGCATCACCGGCTCCTTGTTGGTTCATGGGACGATCAGGGAACTTGATCCCGACTTCGCAGTCGCGTGTTATCTCCTGGACCTTGTGTCCTTTGGAACCCATGACGGTACGGTGATGCTTTTGTGGGATGACGCACTCGATAGTCACTTGGTTCTCCTGTTAACATATCACAAATTACAGGAAAGTTAATCTACTTGTACGACTGTCAGGTAAAGAGACCATCTAGATGTAGGCCTACACAACCATTGTCACAACTCTGGCTCCAGAATCAGGGGCGGATCCACGATTTCGGAAAAGCTGTGCGAGAAACATTGAAACTTCAGCTGTGCTAGAAACATTGAAATCTGCCGTGAATTTCAATAATTTGCTCTAAATTTCAGAATTTCACGGTCGATTTCACAGATTTGTTGGTCGAAAGGGGGGGCGTGCACCGGGTGCGCCCCCCCCCATTGGATCTGCGCCTGAGAATGGCGTGATCCCTATGTCATCCACTTACCACCAAAACTGACAAAATTTCACACCTTGGGCCACAAAAAAACATTTGCTCACCCTCCCACCCAGGGGCCAACTCTATACGTGTACATGTATGTGTACAGTAGATGTGAGCCACTCTGGCAAAAGCAGACGCTTGTCGCAGGTGATCATCATTGGTCATCAGTTTCCCAACTGTCGTCACTGCTGTCCACTATTGTAAACCTGCGTCAACGTACATTTCAGCTGTTGTGCTGCGAGGTCGTTAACCCTTTCCTGAGGTTGCGACAAACGTCTGCTTTTGCGGAAGCGGGTCACATATAGTTAACTTCACTCACCAAATCTTCAACAATCTCCAAAATCCTGCGTTTTGCTCCATCAACACAATCTTTAGCCCCCTTTAGGACAACTCGGTCACTCTTGACGCCGCTGCGAGGGAAGCTGACGGTAACGCCGCCATAGTCTTCGGCGATCTGTCGAAGAACCTCGCCTCTTCTCGCGACAAAGTGACGATGGTATTTCGGGTCGACGTTCACTTCCCCCTCGGTGATGTTGTCCTGAAACGCGATATTCAACAACTGGATAATTCTTCCATTGAACATGCTTTAGTCCGGCCGCATCTAACTTCGACCCAATGGAATGCAAAGTCAGGAAATGAGACATGAATTTCCGGTTTTCAATTATTCAATTATTCGGCCTGCCTAATCGAAATGGTATAATAACCGAAGTCGTCCTCCAGAAACTTAGCAAATTTTCGACCCCAATCGGGGTCTTCTTCAGGCTGGCACTTTCAAGTTGAGCTACCAGAAGTATAATCAAAATTGAACAGAGTATAGTCTGTCGAACAGTTTTTCATGAGTAGCGTGCGATTCCAACTATGCCAAATTCCGCATTGCATTGGGTCGGTCAGGTGCGGCCGGACTTTACAATGAGGAGCTATTTCACAGTTTCATCCATCAAAATATCCCAACCTCTCCAGAAACCTTTCTGGGGTCTCTGAGTATCTCATTCAGCGCACTTGATCCTTTCAAACCAACTGAGAGTACAGACTGGCGACTCGGCTGGGTATCGAAACGACCCCCTCAAGGTCACATATATTCAATCTTACCAAATTCCTCACAAGTTCCTCAATTTCTGCCTTCGCCTTCTCCACGGCATCTTTCTTCCCCACGATGACAATCAGTTGCTGATCAGGGTCGTTAGGCCCGGGGAAGATGATACGTGCGTTGGTGCTGTCACGGATCTTCTTGATGTTCGCCCCGCCACGGCCAATCAGGAACCTGTGGTAATCTGCTTTGGCCTTGACCTCCGCGGTGTACCCGGACTCTTTCTGTAAGTGAAAATGGACGACACGTGACCAAACATCTCGAGTTACAACAGAGAAAGTAAACGTAAAGTTGTCTCCGAATTTAGCAAATTTTCGACCCCAACCGAGGTCTTCCTCATGCACATTCTGGTAGAGATCCCAGAAGTGAATGAGCTGGATTCCAATTATGGATCTGTAGTTATGATAAAGAATAAAGTTTCTTTATTATAACTACAGATCCATAATTGACTCATCCACTTCTGGGATCTCTACCAGAAAGTGCCTGAGGAAGACCCCGGTTGGGGTTGTAAATTTGATAAATTCCGAGACGACTTTACGTTTACTATCATTTTGTGTGTCGTTTTTTGTGTTCTATGTTGGATATTGAGTTCAACAGAGGCGTAGCTACAGGCCTATGAACGTCATACAAACAAGGCCTAGGAGAAAGTGGACAAGAAAACCTACCCTTTCATTAGAGAGATCCAAAAGCTGTTTCTTGGCACTCTCCACGTCGTCCTTCGGCCCACGAATCGTCACCTTGTCGCTGTTGGTGCCCTCTGGTGGGAAGCGGACAATAACACCACCGCATTCCTCCATTATTGCACGGATGAGACGCCCCTTTGCGCCAATAATAGAATTATGCAATTTATGTGGGATTTCGATGGTGATCTCCTTGATATTGGCCTGGAAAAGAATGGGAAAGTACATGTAAAGGGAATGTCACTTTTTTCACAATTTTGTTCCATATTCCTATTCAACAGCTCAGAAGGTAGCTTGGGCCTTCATGTAAGAGTGACTGCATTCAACTGAGAGCCATACAACTCCTCTGCCAATTCCGGACTGCACTTCGTTGACCAAATCATCAGCCAATCAGGCTCCAGTTCGGTCAGTCAAAATAATGCAAATCTTAGCCAATGGGAAACTGATTTTGTTGGTAACACTCACCATTTCTTTCTGAATCGTCTCAATTTTTTGTTTAGCTGCCTCAACATTAGCTTTTTTCCCGGTAATCACGATGACATCCGAATCGCTGTTCTCACTCGGCAAGTCGATCTTCGTGTCAGTTTCTTCGCGGATCTGAAAAGACCAGCACAGATGATGTGAAACTCCTGGAAACTTGTCCTTTTGGAGGAGTTGCATTCACACATTTCCACAGATATAAGCACACACCCAGATGCAACCTTTCTCATGCAAGTTGGCTCTCAATGGGCAATTCACCATTTTTGATTTCATTACGGTTCAGGCCTTGATGAGGCCTCCTGACACAAACTACTGCCCATACATGGAATTTTCTAAAGTTGAGAATCTAACACGGAGTGGTGCCCAGGTTCTGCAGAAAACGCCGGAAATCCAGGCCTGGAAATTAAGAAATTTCCCTCCACAGCATTTTTCAAAAAAAATGCTGTGGAGCTTCGAGGCTCTCCACAGCATTTTTCTGTTCCTCCACAGCAATTTTAATTTTTCCATTTTGCAACGAGGCGAAATGAGTCTAGGCCTTTGATAATTCACTTGTGAGTACAACCACCAAAGGTTAATATCAGAGCAACAAGGCGAAATAAATCCAGGCCTTTGATAATTCACTTGTGAGTACAACTGCCAAAGGGTTAATATCACAGCAACAAGGCGAAATGAGTCCAGGCCTTTGATAATTCACAAGTTTGCACCAAATGTATCGGGCTACTAGGTCTGGACTGCTCCACAAGTAGTGCACACTCATGACATCAAAGCCTTGTCACTACGGCAGAGATCAAAGCTACCACACACCACTATGTTTATGACCCGTCAGTCATTCAATTCATGCTGCCCACGATGACTGTTTCATCCACGGTTGTTCGTTACTAGTTTGATAGGACACTAGGTCAATGTATAATGAATCGCCACCAACTTCAGGTGAGACAGACGATGTCTAGATGTGTGTTGAATGATGGGTGCGCAGAAACCTGCTCAGATCGTCAAATTTGAGACACCATGTGTCGGTCTGATCCAATGCGTCTGGCGGTCGGGCATGGCCTTGTGCCAATACAGAAACCCCCATAAAGGGCCAATAACTTCAGGGGAAGGTTGTGGGGATGGATTAGAGACTTTGAAGGAGAAAATTTCTGTTTTCTGAGCGTAGTTTTGGCCATTTTAGGCCGTACAATTGCACTTTGATAGGGTAATAAATAAGACAATACACGTTTTTTTTCGGCGGCAAAAGTGTGCCGTGGTTTAATAGTGGCATCGGCGGCGTTTCAGGCGAATTCGGCGGCAAATGCCGCGAGTGCCGTCGATTATTTCCTGCCCTGAAATCAAAATCCATGATCAACTCACCTTCTTGACATTACTGCCCCCCTTTCCAATGATGTTCTTGTGAAATTGTTTGAAAATGTGGACCTCAGCTTGGTAATTCTCAAGGATTAGATCTTGATGCAGCTGGTGTAGGTACTTGTAGACCTTGTCCACGTCCGTCTTTGGACCACGGATGGTAACGACATCGCTCTTTTTACCGGGATCAGGGAATGTAATCTGGACCTGGTTGAATTTATCTCGAATGTCGCGAATTGAGCCGCCTTTTGCTCCAATGATCGTCTTGTGGAAGCGCTGTTCGATGAGAATATCGCGTGTACGTTCATTTTCCTGAAAGAGACAAGCAGTGATGATGAAATATTCCTTTCACGTTCCGAATCATAAGGGCCAAGAGGTAGTAGTGGGTTGCATTACAATGCAAAGAAATCACATTCAAGGCCCTGGGAGCTGTGACTTGCATTTCAGCAAGTATTCAAATGATGTGAATAGTAACACATTCTTTCAAATGATGTGAATAGGCAACAGATTTAGTCAACCCAAATGATGTGAATAGGGAACAGGTCATGATGTGAATAGGTAACAGACCCAATCAAATGATGTGAATAGGGAACAGATTATTTCAAATGTCCATGTGAATAGGGAACAGATTCGTTCAAATGATGTAAACAGGGAACAGAGGCGGTCAAAATGATGTGCATGACTCCACCAGTTTCAAACACAGCCACGACTGCAGTCAACATAAATCTTCCGAGTCGCTAACTCACCATTTTCTGGACCATGTCTAACAATTCTTTCTTTGCCTTGGCGACGCCCTGTGGGTCGCCCTCGATGCGGATGGTGTTGCTCTTCGTGTTATCTGTGGGAATTCTGATCGATACGCCAGTTTCGTTCTTAATCCTGGTCACATTAACACCGTTCTTGCCAATGATATGTCTGCAAGTGCAAGGGGAGAAATATGCACAACATGAGATCTCTTATGAGATATGAAACCCTACAAAGGACACCTCCTGGCCTACTTGTAAGGCCGTGTTCAACTGCGTGTCGTCCCAACTCCTACGCCAAATGAATAGCAATCAAAATAGCGACCTATTTCGGACTGAACTTTGTATAGATCTGTGAAACCTGGCGTCCACTACGGCGCAGACAAGATGCAGAACGCAAATTTAGTAAATCCGCATTCATTCAGCAACATCTCCGCATATTCTTGAAAGATTCCGTTCACTGTCTTTATCATTCCTAAACATTTCCAGGCATTTCTGCATTTTCGGGAGAGGGCGAAATGCCCAATAGTCATTGACCTGGAAAGAATGCCGAAATGACACAATTTGCTTCCGCAACCCTTCCGAATGTTGTTGGCGCTCTAGTGAACGCCACCCATGCCAGACAAGTCTCTGCTTAACGAAATGCCAGGAATGGTAATATCTCATCTTCCTACCTATGATATTTTGGGTCAACGTGAAGTTCAGCGTAGTCCATGCGAGATCTCAGGTCCTTTGTTATCTCCTCCAAAGCAAGCCGGGCCTTTTCCACCTCAACCGGAGGTCCCTCGACCTGAATCTTGTCCTCGCCGTCGTTGAACGCAATGTGAACCTTGGGTACGTCCTGTGTGATCTTCCGCACGTTTGCCCCCTTTCTCCCGATGATAAACCGATGCAACCAACATGGCGCATCGACTTCTGCATTGATGACGCTGTTTGCCTTGGCGTAGACCATGGTGAGCGCGGGTCCAAGCTTGTCAGGTTCGCCGCGGAGAGTGATGGTACCAGATGGGCTGTCCTGGTGTGGGACTTCAACAGAAACGCCAGACTGCTGAAGGATTTCATGGAGGCCACTTCCACGAGGTCCGATAACGTATTTGTGTTGCGTTTTACGCACCTCTACAGAGACAGTCTGGCATTTTCGTTCCTGAAATTGGAGTGGGTAATGTGTTCGTTATGAAGCCAGACAGAACAATAACTGCTAAATCAGTGAATGTACACATTTGTGATCCTCTACTAGAACAGCTGTGACTTCATAGCTGATGGATGGGGTAGTCAGTTGACAATAACTCATTATTGCTGATTTAGCATAAAACATTGTCATGCAGTATTCATGGTATTTGTATTAGATTTTTTGTCGTGGCCAAAGCCAAAGCATTATTGGCCCTGGGAAGTATGGAAGAGGCCATCTCAAACGTCAAACTCTCATGTTCCTCACTTGGATGGGGTCTTTTACTTGCCCTTGCAAAGGCACCACGGCTAATACTGTCCCATGTGATGGACTGAGGAGCCAGGGATGGTTACCCCATGGCTCGGGATTCGAACCCGGGACCTGCCGCTTGTTAAGCAGCTGTGATAACCACTAGGCTATCAAGGCTCCTCATGCAGAGATAGGGGGCCCTTTCAGGGACTCCGGTACCAGAACGAGCACTAGCCCTTACGGTCTTTTCTAATGGTGGGAGAGGACATCCGGGGGAGGGGGGGGGGTGATGCATGACCATTCCTTTCAGCTATCTTTATCCACACCCATCCCCTTCCCAAGGACGCACACATAATCAGTCCACTCCTGTCGCCACACCAAAATGCTGGGGTGACCGCATAGAAACTCCACTAGCGCTAGCGGAGCCCATCTGCCGATAATGCTGTACATTTTTCCATGCATTTTAACACTGACAGGGTGTCGAAGCACTAGCGTAGTTTCTATGCGGCCACCCCTGGTCTCCGCACTCCCTGTCGCCGTATTTTACTTGGCACACCGTTACCCAAATTTCATCCCTCCCCCATGCACCAAACTTAATCTGCTATTGAACTAAGAATCAGACAAATCAGGCCACTCCCTGTCACCAAATTTTACCGGTGCCCGCTCACTTTCCGGGAGAAAAAATAATAGCACAGCCAGAGCTATATACTGGTGAATTTTAAAAGATATCCAACTTTTCATATCAGGAGGCAAGTGATATATCCAATTTAGACTAACCTTCTCTTGAAAGATCGTCTTTATCCAATTTACTGCCGCATGGACCCCTTCCTTCTCACCAGAAACAACGATCTCATCCTTCATGACGCTCGGCGGTGGCACGTTGATACGCGCACCGGTCCTATCCTGCATTTCAGTAAGAAGCGTGTTGTTCGGACCGACAATGAAGGGGTGGTATACCTTGGGGATAGGCAGACGCTCAAATGCCAATTTAGCCTGAAATCAAAGAAAATGCAAAAATATAAATGGTACATTTTCTGAAAGAGGAAAACAGGAAATCAGTAAGAATGGGGAGTGCAATAATAAATATCAAGAAGTCAACTTCCAGAAACTTGCGAATTTTTGACTCCAACCGGGGTCTTCCTCAGGCACTTTTCAGTTGGAGAGACCAGAAGAGTCTTTTCTGGTCTCTCTAA
>NMRB01000746.1:66855-89738 GCA_002633025.1 Notospermus geniculatus | reverse complement strand
AGCACGATGAATGTACTTTGGATGTCAGAAAAATTGTTAGTAGAATTGACAGGAGTGAAGTCAGTTACCTAACCCTTATGCTTATCTGCGGCTTCCCTGCGAGGGTTAAGATTGTGAACCCTTCAGGAGTTCAGAGGAAGAATCTCATAGCGTCTTTGGATATAAGACAATGCGTTGTGGATTGGCGAGACGCGATTAAGTTCGGTAAAACCGTTGATTTCCGCGTCATGAACATCATATGGCCACTGAAATTTTCAAGTGAGGATCTGATATCACGAAATGATATAAAATGGGGTATGAAGCTGAATAAAGCGTTGGTACATGTATATCCCGTGGAGGGCAAGAAGCGTAGGCCACGACGTGCCCTGACCCGCGTGTTGTCGCCAATGATCGAAGGCCTCCGTAATATTGGCACGTTGGTGATTCTGAACCCGCCGCCCAGGCCATGCTCTCGGAGCAAGCAAGGTCTTGCCTGTCCTCTGACGCAAATATTCAACCGGGAACAATTGAACAATCAACTTCCCAGCATCTTCACGAAATACCTCTGGCCCAAGATGGCGGAGGTGACATTCTCGCGTCTCTCAATCAACGACACCACAGTCGTCAGACTCAAAGACACAATGCCTTTCCTCCAAGCTTTAGAAATCGTC
The DNA here is from genome assembly GCA_002633025.1 of Notospermus geniculatus. Classification (NCBI taxonomy): domain Eukaryota; kingdom Metazoa; phylum Nemertea; class Pilidiophora; order Heteronemertea; family Lineidae; genus Notospermus; species Notospermus geniculatus. The sequence continues at coordinate 89,088 of NMRB01000746.1, read as the reverse complement.
GAAAATCTGGACCAGTTTAGGAAACTACCCGAGTTTCCTTGGTGCAGGTACCGAATGCTTCTACCAAGATCTATCTCTCGAACCACAGCCGCCAATTCGCACTACTCGGGTCGTATGGACATCAAACCGAACGTATACCGCAGGGTGTTTAAACTGGAAAAATCACAGATTCCTTTGACAGGACTTGAGTTTTCTGGCTTGCTTGACGGTGTAACACTTGAGCAAAGCCTCTTGGATAAGTCTTCAGAAAAACTGAACGTGTTATTCAGACACACGACCGGGCTCCAACTTGTTGATCTGAGCAAAAATGGCATCAGCGCCCTCAAAAGAAATTTCTTTTATGACAACGCTAGAAGCATCCGAGATTTAAATCTAGACTTCAATAATCTCACCGCAATTCCATCCTATATGTTCTTACACATGATGCATTTGGAGAGACTTTCTGTTGCCCATAACAGGATTGAAACCGTCTCCAACCAGGCCTTCAAATTCACTGTGCATATTGAGGAAATCAAACTGTCGTTCAACAAGATACAACGAATCCGCGAGGAAACCTTTTACAAATTATCAAAACTGCAAACACTTCTTTTGGATAACAATGTCCTACATACGGTTGACAAAGACTCACTACCAGCACAGAATTCAAACAAACTTCAAATTCTTGTACTTAAGTCACAATAAAATCGAACGCCTTCATTCTCAAATGGTTATGTTTCGCTTTGCGACGCGGATTGACCTATCGCACAACGTCATCACATCCGGGACACTGAGTCGTCTGCTCACAGACACGGACGCCAATTCCGTTGCGTACATTTTGAGTGATTCGGTCAGTGATGATTCATTTGAAATAAAACCTTTCCAGGACCGGAGAAAACTGCTCTCATTTTCTGACAATCTCGTTGAACACATCCATCTTGATACCAAAAATAAGACGCAACTTATGAACCTCGAAGTAATGTTGCTGTTCTTCAATATCGACCTGACCAGGAATCCCTTACAATGTGACTGCCAAGCGTACGCGCTTCACGAATTTCTTGCAAAGCATCGAGCAAATGGCAGCGATGCTTCCCGACCGTGGTTGGAGTACGCCAAGAAAAAGTGGATATGCGCTGCGCCGAAAGCTCTCAAATTCCTCCCGATTGAGATTGTGCCCAGCAGCAGGTTCCACTGCGTGAACGATGCATTGAACTGTCCAGTGGCGTGCAAGTGCTTCAAACGCATGACTGATGACGTCATCGTCGTGGATTGTAATGACAGAAACCTGACCACGCTACCGGAGGTGATGCCGAACGGTTTGCTTGAGCTGTATTTCGAAGATAACCAAATAGCCGATATCCCACCACGAGCGTACCTTAGGAACGCTGTCGGGTTGTGGATGGCCGGTAACGATGTGCGAGCAGTGACAGACGAAGTCGTGGAACTCCTCGCCGGGAATGCCAAACGTATTTTCCTCCAAGATAACAAGATAGCGCGCGTGAGTGAAACAGTCATGACGAAGTGGACAAAAGTCGAAGCAGTAAAATTACTGCACAATCTTCTCGTTTGCGACTGCCATTCAAAATGGCTACCACGTTGGATTAAAAGCGCAGACTATCTTGTCCGGAAGTGGGATCTGCACTGCGCTTCCGGTCAACCGAGCGGACGAGAAATTTGGACGGTGGAGACGAGCGAATTTGTTTGCGTCGACGAAGGCCAAGTGCCCAAGATCGTTGCTATAATTCTAGGGACGTTTTTTCTTCTTCTGGTTGTGGCGGCCATCTTGATCGCTCGATTCCGCCATGAGATTAAAGTTTGGATGTACGCCAAGTTCGACTGGCATCCTTTTGACAAAGTCGATGATACGGACCCTTCTCTGATCTTCGACGCCTACGTCTGCTACAGCAGCTTGGACTACGTCTGGGTCGTCCATACGCTGTGGAATAAGTTAGAGAAGGAAAAACGGCCCGCTTACCGTCTCCTGCTGCACCACCGAGATTTCATACCTGGTGGAATGATTATGGACAACATCGTAGAGGGGGTGACAAAAAGTAAAAGAATGATCATGTACGTGACGGACAACTTTATCAAAAGTCAGTGGTGTATGGTGGAATTTCGCACAGCACACCACGAAGCTCTTTCTAAGAATATGCGTAACTATCTCATCGCAATTGTTGATGAAGAACTTGATATCGAAAACGTTCCTGAGGATTTTAAAGTATTCTTGAAAAACACGACATATCTCAAAAGAAATGAAACGCATTTTTGGGATAAACTTTACTACGCCCTGCCGCAAAGGGGCCCTCGGCAGCAGGCTGTCCCGACGGAGAGACCAAGGGACGATGGCGTGGACGTGACGGGCGTCGCAAGGCAATGCTCCGTGGTGAGCAATGGGAGTTACGGTTTGCCGGAGCTGGTGCGCCAACTTTCCTTGCGAAGTGAAACATGTCATGCGTCACTAGGAGGCGAAGGGCTCGGGCTGAACGTGAGCAGGTTGAGCCAGTCTTGCGTCAAAGAGAAACGGCCCAAGACAAACATTCGCATAAGTAAACGCCGAAAATCAGAAAGTGTGCATTTAGTACCGCTCCCACCGGATGAGACAAAAAGGGCAGTTGCTGAAGTTGCGACTAGCAGCCTTGAGAGCGATTCGGGAGTTTTTACTGAAATATCTCTCGACCAATGATGTCAAATGTTTAATTTACTGCATAATGTTGGCGATATGGACCAGTATTTCGTTGCTCCAGGGCCGTCATTTGGACGCACTGCGTTCTATATCATTCTATATCATAGCCCTTCACCCATGCTTGACATTAAACTTACGATGTTGGTTCTCGTTTTGAATCTCAAATGTGGCTCAATTGACACTTGAGCACCTTTTATTAGTTGAATAGGAAGGTTTTCACCGACACATTAGTTACTTCAACAACACTTTAAAAGGTAAACCAGGAGAATGTAGCCAGGTACGCACAGAAAACTTCCGTGTTCTGATCAGCATAATGTTTCAGACGGTAACTCAAGAAGTTCTCAATGTCCCCATCGGATTTTGGTTCCCGAAACCACCGCCTTCTAGCCCTAGCGGTGGCTTCGGGAACCAAAATGTCCGCATCGGTCGTGCGTAGTGCAGGTGTAACAGTAAAGAATGTCCCCTGTAAAAGTGCCCGCTTCTATTGTTGACTGACGGATTAAGGCGCACAGCTCTAGAAACCAAGCGCCATAGAATGTAACAATAGGATCTTTTGATCCTCGGACAGTTTTAGCTGGGGACATTTTTTCCTGTCACACCTGGCAAAGTGCTTGGGGGAAAATGAAGCTGTTTTGCATAACGTCAGAATTTCCTGGTAAATCTCAGTTAGCAGCCAATTAGAATAAATTATCAATAGTCTTATGTAAATAATGAATATGAAAAGTGATATTTAAAAAACGTCTTCTTTAATCATTGCTGGACTGCCACCGCCAGGGGAGGGGGCATCGATTGGGAGCTGTTGGTCAATTGACCAATAGGTGTCACTACGGTCCAATTATTAAATGCCCCAGCGGACTCATTCGTTGATTGAGCACCAACTTCGGACAATTTTACATGTATATTGTATTGGCCCGTTAGAACTTCGCTGCCGTCTTTTGGCGATACAGCGGCTGACTGCTCCTTGGCTGCCCTCATACTCCTCCCCTGGCGGCAGCATCCGGAACTAACGTAGGAAAGTGAGGGTGCCGTGGATGATGAATGCAATCATCTAGAAGTAGGGCCTACATAAGGCCAAAAGTTAGCCTATGTCGTAAAGAAGCAATTCTGTCCCGCCCGAATAATAATCACTTGAGGACCGAAAATCCCATTGATGTAAACGTTCTTGGCGTCCAGATTTCAGGCGAACTAAAAATAGGGAGTTTTCGCAAAGCCCCCGAAACGCCAAAGCGAACGTCTGCTCCTTTTGTTCGGTGCTCTCTTCGTGTCACCGAACAACGGGTTTAGCGTTCGCGTTGGCGTTTCGGGACCTTTGCGAAAACTCCCTATTGTGTGGCCTATCACCTCCGTAACGCCGCCTATTGTCATATCACGACATGACGCAATTTTGATTAGCACATGATCATCACGTATCCATGACAACCGATCTGGGCCGGTATTTATATGAAAACGATTGATCAGAGATGGACATTGACAAGACAATCAGTCGAGGATAACTCAACAAGGTAGGTCTCGCAATTCCTCAACTTTCTTTTGTGGACTTTTTAAATTTTCCACGATTTATTTCCGTATTGGTGACATGCGATGACAGATGATGTGCAATTTATTTTGTTAAAACCCTCGTCGGGCTGAAAAATAAGGAGAAAATTTAGTGTAGATTTTGAAAGGGGAGAAAATGATCAGCGTCTTTAGAGAATATCCACTGTACCCGAAATGGAGCGAAAAACGCATGGAAGGACAAAATTCTTTAGCGTTTTTCAACAGCGTTCATACACTGATCTAAACTCCCACTTACCTGTCCCATTCCTGAACTCGGAAAAAATTACCAAATCCTAGTTGAAGATATCGCACGCTGCAGGCCCGTCGGAACAGGGGGGGCTGGGGGGGGGGGGCTTTANGGCTCAGCGAGACTACGGCTCAATGATCTGAACAAATCCCGCCTGTTAGACCATTTTGTCACGCTCTCCTCCAACTTCCCGGCATCTCTGGGCACTGGTGTTGTCAGTGGAAAGTTGGCTGTTGACTTCGTCAAAGGTCTAGGTCGTCACAAACGGATTATGTTGGTGGAAGTCATGAAAGTTGTTGAATTTTGGTGATGCCGGCAACAAACGCTACCAGTGAACACTTTTTCAGCGCCTTGTTTTGCAAATTCACGAAAGGTGACCTTGTCTAATTACCAGCTGATGACGTGACTCTATGATGAAAATATAGGAAGTTTTTAATACTCCATGAATCTTTGATATACATGAACATTCATAATTGCGTCAATTTTGCCTAAATGTAAAAGTTATCATCGCCGACGCTCAGTGGCACATTTCACTGTTACCCAGTAATGTGAACGGATCGTCAGCGGTTACAGTAATCATCTGCATTAAGCCATGTCGCATTCCTCACTTTCTAAAAAGTCGAAGTGAGGTTGCGAAAACATCTATACCTATGTCTAACCAGGCTTAAATTCCACGAAATTCATGCTCCCAGAAGGCCTCTGAAATTGCGGGAAATCGCGTCTCACAGCTTTCTAATTTTCAAATTTTCTGGGGGAGGCCCCCCAGACCCCCGCCAAAGCGGCGCCTACGGCGCCGGTGACTCCTCGCGCCTTCGGCGCTCGTTAGCCCCCCCACTTTCGGCTACCTGTCGGATTGTTCCGACGGGCCTGCGCTGTCATTCTTTGCCAGGCTCGGGAGTGGGACAAGTAAGTGGACAGGACATTACTGTTTCTGACCATATACCAGGAATGGGACAGGTAAGTGAGAATTTAGAGTATATAGCGGTAGAACTGGCATGAGTTTTCTTCCCACACATTGGCTCTGCCACTGCATAATCAATGTTTAAACGCATTTTAAATTTCAACACATTTTCCTTTTAATGAATTTGGCCCACATCGTACCTCCTCTCAGGCCCATCAGCATGTATAGGCCTACTCCCGGTTTCAGTACCGGTACAAAGTTCATGCAAGTTTGAAAAGAAAACCCAACTTGGCTCTGTATAACTGTAACGAACGTCCCAAGAGGAAGTGTCGGCGTTTACCGCTACGTGACGGACACTTAATACTGGGGAGGTTTCGAAATCAAACGATAAACCAAAACTTTACGACAACGTTATTTTTCATACTACACATTAACCAGATTTTGCATTGCATTTTCGGTACAAAAATAAAGTTGTCGTTAACGTTTACGTTTATCGTTTGATTTCGAAACCTCCCTAATAACTCAAAGTGCCCCAAGGGTCCCTTTCAAATGTTGCCAGCAATTCATTTAGTTTCTGGAGAATTTATCTCCTTTCCCAAGGCTGATTACCCCAAGNCTCCCCCCCCCCCCCAAGTTCTGATTAATATCGCCCAATATTGTTTGATGAGTAGCTCTAATGCCCTAATGGGCGCTTGCACTCCTGAAATAATATATTTTTAAAAAGGTTCTGGTGGGTATAACGTACCAGATGCGTGTATTAATCTAATACATGTATTGCAGAGAATATGAACAATATTGGTGTGAATGCAGTGAATGTACCGTAATTTACTATTTTTCTTTCGTCACAATAATCGTGGCACTTAACACCTGTAAGGTGTGAAGGTGTTTGACAAGGTGTTTATTTCAAAAGTCAGTTATCAGTATGATGATGATTGGGCCCTGCACGTCATCAATGGATCATTCATTATCCTGTTTGTTGGAGATACAATGTTTGATAAAGCAGATTTATATTACATGGATATGTGCAATGTATGTATAATCTGACTAGGACAGTAGGCGTAATGGTATGTCATCATGTCGATTGAAGCGTATTTCACAGTGAATGAATCATGGATCGTCCCGCCACGACATCCACACAATGCCCAAGTGAAGACTAGCAGTGAAAAATTCAAAATGGTGGCTTTGGCGGCCATATTGTGCAACGGATTGCATTTCAAAATCGATAGGCTTGTGCAGTAACCCAACCCGCATCAAGAATGGTGATGATTGGCTGTGACGTTCTGGTCACGTGCCAGTAATTGACCAATCAGCGCGGGGTTACATGGTAAAAGTAGATCTTAAAAAACCCAGTTTTCTCCATTTATCATAGATAATATCGAGTAAAAGGCACTTAAATATTCTGTTTGACACAGAAATAATTAAGAGAAAAATAATTTTCAACTTTTGGGAAAGTTTGATAGTGATGGTATCATAAGCCTGTCTTCCAGTGGGCTAAGTGTATTACTACGCCGATATGGAGTGGCTGCATTGAAATATCGTGCGAAATTACCCCTCATATTTTCAGTACCCCCAAACCCTGAAATTATCACGGTCAACCCACAACGAAAACTTTATGGTTTGAAGCATTAGGCTAGGGGTATGTTGTGTCCAAACGGTTCCTACCAACGAAACTCTGGGACCAATCTATGAGCACGGGCATCTCGCCATTTCTAATGGTAAATGCATTGGCCACGCATTACAGGTACGTGACCAATGCATGCGCAGAATGTAAGTTCAAAATGGTGGCTGTGGCGGCCATATTTGATATCAGAGCGCAACCAAAATCGATGAACCCGTACCGCAAAATTCACCGGAATCCAGTTTTGGCGCGTGCGCGCCTTAAGATTGCATTTAGACGTCTAACTACAGGAAAGAAGCGAAATAAATTATGAATCACTTGGTCAGGAACTTCGTAATTTCTCATGAAAACACAGAATTGCTGTCATTCATGACGTCATTAGCACCATTCTTAGTTTACGCCAAAACCGCTTACGTCACAAGCAGGTCTTGAATGAACTGCTAATGAATTTCTCTCGCCTACGAGGAAAAAGCATGTTTACTACTTTACCGTAAAACACGTGATGATATGGATGATAATATATGATAATGGACCCCTGGAGACATAGGCCTTCACGCACTTGTCTAGATTGCGGTGGCCATTGTATGGAGGCACCGGGGTAGAAAGTAACAAACGCTACTTTACAATGCAGCGTAAAATGGACAAGTGTGGGGAGGGCTTAACACAGCATCAATAAATGTAGCAGGTGGTCAGTTCGAAGAAAACGTCCGACACATGTTTTCATGTACCCCAGCCTGATACTCTACATACACGTGCAGGCCTAACAGAGTTTTCGCAAAGCCCCCGAAACGCCAAAGCGTTCGTCTGTCCTTTTTTTGTTCTGTGCTATCTTCGTGGCATCGAACAATGGATTTGGCGTTCGTGTTGGTGTTTCGGGGGCTTTGCGAAAACTCTGTACATGTATTACTGATATCAAAATTCCGCTGTATGGTGCGTATATGACGTCATGAAGCAATCGTAAGTAATGCTCGTTGATTGGTCGAATACGTTTGTCCGTCTGAGGTGAATAAACGAAGTTCGGGCTGACTATGATGAATCCTGATGTTCTCTTTACGCCTGCCGCACACTGGAGCTATCTGCTCAGCAAAAAGTCATTCGAGACCGTTTGCTCAGCAGATAGCTCACCGAAAAATACGCGCACACGCGAGCTTTCTGCCTCGCGAGGCAAAAAACTCACCGAAATTACGCGCACACGCGAGCTATCTGCTGAGCAAACGGTCTCGAATGAATTTTTGCTCAGCAGATAACTCCAGTGTGCGGCAGGCTTTATGCGCGCGCACTGTAACCGGATTCCGGTGAGTTCGGTCCGGTTCCCGCAGCGTCCGGACAGAAATTGTACAAGAGAACCCGACCTCTGTGCGGAAACTTCATTGGCGTGGACTTGAACCCATTGGCTTGCGGGACCGCGCCGCAAACCGCACCGGAATCAGGTTTTGGTGGGTGTGCGCCTTTATCAAGCTAGCTCGTGTCGGACTGATAACAGATGCCATAACATACTTCAGCTTTGATGGATGGGATTGGGTGTGATGGTATCATCCGACATGCTTAGCATTCCTGGCCCTTTGTCTTCGGTCTCATATCATTCTCCTCCTCTGTATACAAGCAACCACTGCAAAAGCTAGGGCGGCGGTATTAGGCCGAGTAAAGTTAAGAGATTCGGTTATGGGTATTTCGCGAGCAGGACCAGTCACCAGACAGACCTTGTTTTGATGAACCCGAGCCGCACACGAAAACCTGGTAGCGCACATTAGTGAGGTTTCGCAAATCTGACGAAAAACGATGTACGAAATTGGACTTTATTTCCATGACATAATGTATTTCTGGAGATGGTTGGTACCACAAATATCGCCTGCTGCAAGAGCGTCTTTTTAGCGTGTGACGTAGACCGATAGAGTTACGGGAACGGTGTGTATTAAACTTAGAAATTTATCTTTTGTTTCCACTTCTTAGTTACGAAGTGGGAATTAAAAAATTGAAGATGCATCATAACTCTCTCGGTCTTACATGGTATACTAAAAGACGCACTGGCAGCAGGGACATTTGTGGTACCAACCATCTCCAGAAATACATTACGTCCATGTCAGTAGTGAGCTATGTGCGCAACCTCATCCGTGCGAGTTTTATGTCCCCGACACGGCTCACGACAAGAAATGGGTAATGCAAGCATATTAGGCCCTGACCCCCACATTTTTTTCCAGACAGCCACAATGGAGACGGAAGAATTTCGAAAACGAGGCAAAGAGATGGTGGACTATATCTGCGATTATTTAGACACCATCGACACGAGGCGGGTCACACCGGAAGTGCAGCCGGGATACCTGAGTCAGATACTTCCGTCACGCGCACCAAAGAAAGGAGAGGAGTGGGAGGAAGTGATGAAAGACGTCGAACGGGCAATAATGCCTGGGGTAAGTATCTGGTGTGAACTGCACTTATGCCCAACGCAAAAAAAATGCAGGGGCGGGTCCAGGATTTGGAAAAAGGGGGCGCCCTGTGGTAGGAACTCACACATTGAAATTTGCGCCAGTTTTTCAGAATTTCACGGTAGATTTTACAGATTTGTCGGCCAAAAGGGAGGCGCGTGCCTTGAGCACCCCCTCTGGATCCGCGCCTGAAATGCATGATGAATGGGAAGATTTTTCATGTGAGATTATAGCAGAGATTTCTCGCATGAGTTGGCTCTCAATGGGCAACTCACCATTGTTGTCTTCCCTGTGGATTTTACCTCGACCATTGACACAGCCTGTCCATAGTTGGCAAGTTGAGTTGCCCATAGAGAGCCACTTGCCCATAGAGAGCCAACTTGCCCATAGAGACACAACTTGCCCATAGAGAGCCAACTTGCTCATAGAGAGCCAACTTGCCCATAGAGAGCCAACTTGCCCATAGAGAGCCAACTTGCTCATATAGAGCCAACTTGCCCGTGGAGAGCTAACTTGCTCAAAGAGAGCCAACTTGCCCATAGAGAGCCAACTTGCCCATAGAGAGCCAACTGCTCATAGAGAGCCAACTTACCCGTAGAGAGCCAACTTGCGTGAGAAAACTCACGTGGAACAGCGCCAAGAGTTTTTGCTGTAGCTTAGCCGCAACCAGATTTGGATATGGGTGCAAATTTTGTCGCCCGACCAAAACCTTCGTACATCCGTCTACGCGCTGTATTTGAGTTCACATCTTGAGCGCTAGGCGAAGCCTTCTGCCTGATTCTGCTGTATATTATATTCAAGTTACCAATCCCTTTCCTTTCTGCTTAAAGTTCGTTGCATGTTTAAATCAAAACCCTGTGAATAGCTGCACTCCCAATGAAGGAAGCCGGTCTGCGAGCAGAACCAACCATCTACGGCTTCCCCTTTCTCCCGTCGCGATGAAGTTCCTTCTTCGCCGCGATTGACCAAACAATTACGAGAGCGATTTATTCAGTACCAATTGAAATGGTGTTCAACTCCCACATTCAAGCATCTCGTCCTGTGATTTTTTTTATTCGAGACGTGATCGGTCAAGAAACCATACGGGTTTCACCATGACGTCACTGGTCTCGGCTGAATCAACCACTTTCAAAGATGACAAACTTGTTCGGTTTCTGGTTCGGGACTTTGCGCTCGTCTGGAGCCAACAATAGGGAGGTTTCGCAAATCCGACGAAACACGAAGTACGAAATACGAAATTCTACTTCTTGTCCAGGGTCCATCGGGTGCAGAATCCTCAAAACGAGTAGGCCTTAAGGCCCTCGAGGTATGAACCCGAACACGCTACCGGTATCGATGATGACACTAACTTCCTTCCGCATTTTGTTTCAGATTACTCACTGGCAACATCCGAGATTTCATGCCTATTTTCCAGCAGGGAATGCGTTTGCCTCCATCCTCGGTGACATGCTCTCTGATGCCATCGGCTGTGTGGGATTTTCATGGGTGAGTATCTATCATCTTCAGCAAACGTCGCCGGGGGCGAGGCTGGTAGGCACTAGGCCGTTCGTCATGTTTTCCCTTCTCTTTTTTTGTCGGAGCATGGAAAGGTGGTGTACTGTGGTTAAACGCCCGTTTCCACCACAACGGATTCCGCTGTGGTTTCCGGTGAGCGGAGCGGTTTTCACAGGTATTGGGATAATTAATGTGCAAAGTATTGTTAAATAGTCGGAGGATTATCCAAAACACTGTGAAAACGTAAACCGCGGCAGAATCCCCTGTAGTGGAAACGGCCTTTGCACTCCGAACGCGCAGTATTTTTGAATCGCACCTCCCGTACTTTTGTTTTTAGCTTTTTAGAAGTACATGTAGTAACTCAGTTCGACGTAGGTACATGTAGTGTAGCTGTGGCAGGCCTACATAAATCCAAGGTCCGGGGCAACTTTTTATACTTTGTAGTTTAAAATTTTACTCTACGTCAACCCCTCTCAGACTCCGCGTATCTTGATTATGCCCACCATCGTAACAAAGATCTTAAACGCGTTCCCGCCAAATGTGAAACCTTGCGAAATTTTAGTTTGCCTCATAACCATGCGCGAATCACAAATCATAAACTCATTTGCCGCGGGGCGGTTGCCGGGGTGACTTCACGCAAGTGTTCTCATTGGCTGTCTGACGTCAACTTTCTCCCCTCGAGGACTGGAGAGGTTTCGCGTTGACATGGCGGTCATGGCAGCGAGATCGGTCGCCCCGTCGAGTGCGCTAGCTGTCAAAACCATCAGGATCCACTTATGAGTTAATTGTCCCCGGTTCCTAATAGCTTGTTTTGATCGACGCCTTCTCGATGACTGATGAAGATGAGAGTTCCCCTTATTGAAAATCAAATCGTTATTGGCCTAGGCTGAAAGGATGGTGGGGTAATAAACGGGCTTTGTTCGCGCCCGTTGAAGACTGCCGCGACGTTATTGATTAGGGATCAACAATTATGGGAACCGCCTGCTTCTGAGAGGCGGGAAATTGTCCCTTGATGCACTCCTTTGCAAAAGTGCTGGCATTAAATGTAAAAGACTTCGGGGTGAAATGATGAGAGGAAAAATGTCATGGAACTTTAGAATTGCCTTTTTCTCTCAAGTTAAACATGAAGAGGGAAGTATCGTGCTTAGGCTGATGATTGATTTTTCTGGGACATTTTCCCCATACTAGCGAGGTTTAGCACCTTTCTGAATCCGACTTCAACTACGAGAAGGAATTGCAGTCCGCTGTGGACAACCTTGATAAAACGGTTTGATAGAAGATTGCAAATTGTAAAATACCATAACTTTGTGGCAGAATAATTTTGACTCGTAATCTAAAGTGCAGATAAATCGTGTTTCAAGTCGTAACGAGGAGGATTACGACTTCAATATTCATTATTATTTATCCACACTTCCGATTTATAAGGCCAAATTTTTCTGCCTTCATTTTATGGTGTTTGACGAATTGAAAACGTCTATCAAATCGTTTTTATCAAGGGTGTCCATAGCGGACTGCAACTCATTCTCGTAGTTGAAGTCGGAGTCGGAGTCGGAAAGGTGCTAAACCTCGCTATTTTCTCAAACCTCAATCCCTACTAGCATTCAAAGTCATTGCTCCACGTGACAGTTTTGGAGGTTCAAAATCCTTTTTTCCCATTTTTCCCTCTAGGCGGCAAGTCCCGCCTGCACTGAACTGGAGTGTATAGTTTTAGACTGGCTAGGTAAGTTGAATATCTTTATTGCACTTCTACCTAATTTTCCGGAAAAAAATCCATTCAATATGTGCAACTGACCGCCTTCAAAATGCCCTGGCATGCCTGGATGCTACTCGAGTTGCTGCCAGTCGCTGGGTCGATGTACGCGGTCAGGACATAACAACTGATTGTATGCTCCTAGTTTTACTGAGTTTGAATTTGCGCGCAGACATCACCAGCGACTGATCGGATCAGTTGCTTCCAGATACAGCCACTTGAATTGTGGTTCTGGGTGGACCAGAACAAAAGTTATGGCCCAAACTCTGTTTCCAGGCAGACACATGGCGGCCATCTTGAAAATCAAGATGGCGCCAGGGGGCGTTTTTCACGTGTCACCCGTCTTTAAATTAATCAGTATTAAAAACTGCACCAGTGTGCCAAATTTGCTGCTTTTATACCAATTTGCACGATTTCGCCGTTTTTTTACCCTTATCGGCCGGACTAGTACCCTAGGCTTTGGAATTTCCTCATTCTACGTCAGTTTTGAACACCCAGCGCCATATTTTGCTTACAGGAAAAATGATAGGCCTACCAAACACATTCCTACACGAGCACGGTGCAGGAGGAGGGGTGCTACAAGGTTCAGCCAGTGATTGTGTCCTCGTGGCCCTTCTGGCTGCTCGACACCAGGCCATAAAACAACTGAAAAATATGTACCCTTTTGTTGAGGACGGAATCTTGTTGTCCAAGTTGGTCGCTTATTGCTCAACGCTGGTGAGTAGGAAACTGAGCTGCAGGAAAAAAGGAATTCCCATAGTGATCATGAAAAATGTATTCAAACATGTGAAGTTACTAAGCAACTTACGTCAACTCGTGAGAATGATTGCATCATAGTGACCGACATCGCTAAGTATTGGTAGATTTCTATGCTCCGGCCACACAAATTAACACATCAGTTCGTGAAGACACTTAACGACATACATGTAGTAAAGCCCTATTTACACGAGCCGATTTTGTCGTACGATTCTGTCGGCCGACAGAGACGTACGACAAAAACGCTCCGTGTATACTAGACTTCCGAGACGATATAAATTTGATGTACAGTTTAAACTAGATCGTGTTTCCATTGTTGGAGAGTTTAAATGTCTTGAGAAAGGGCCAAAGGACCATTCTACGTTTGGCATTTCAGGCCCACTCCTGCGTCGAGAAGGCGGGAATGATAGCCTTCGTCAAGATACGCCAGTTGGACGTCGATGATAAGTACTCCTTGCGAGGATCGACATTGGCCAGAGCAATCGAGGAGGACAGGAAGATTGGCCTGATACCATTTTTCGTACGTCACACTTTTTTTATCCATTTGAATGTAACGACAGATCTCCCCAACGGTTGGAAGTCGTTTTAAAAATGCAAGTGGCCGAAGTCATCAGAGGTTTTTGAGAACCACCGAAACACCGCGCGCTGACTTCAGCCTCAGCAAATGCTATGGGGGTAGTCGTTCATAAAATATTTAGTTCTGTACAAAACTGATTTATAGGAGCTGTCCGTCAGTTGACCAATAGGTGTCACTGCGGACCAATTCATGGTTGATTGAGCACCAATCAGGCGAATTTTTTTATTGGTCCGCTAGAACTTTGCTGCCATCTTTTGGCAATAAACATGGCAGACTGCTCCTATCCCCTATTCTTAGGTGGTAGGGCCTAAGCAGGGACTAAATATAACCTCCTCACGACCAGTCGGGTCTGTAGTCTCACCTTTCCTTCCTTTGCTAGGTATGCGGCACTCTTGGTACGACAGCTTGTGTGTCATTCGACAGCCTGTCTGAAATAGGGCCTATATGTAGTAAGGAGAATGTCTGGCTTCATGTTGACGCTGCTTACGCCGGGAGCGCTTTCGTTTGTCCAGAATTTCAATATTTACTTAAAGGAATTGAGGTAAGTTTTCTGATTTTCTGAGGCTATTCGTTTTAAGAGGTTGATTGATTGATTGATTGATTGATTGACAACATACATGTACCGTTCAAGGACATACTCCATTGTATCAGGGGCTGTCTTGGGAAACCACACGAAAAACTAACCCACACTTTGGGGGCTGGGCGTTCTCGGGCGGAGAACTAATGAACGGGTCTTATACAGCAGGGGATAGAGTATACTTTGTATTCTCATGAAATTTTCCCAATCTTCTTTGCAACTTTTTTTCAGCACGTGAAGTCATTTAATATGAATCCAAATAAGTGGATGTTGGTGAACTTCGACTGTTCTGCATTTTGGTAAGCGTACTTTTAGCTCACCTCTGTGAGGTGAGCTTCTCTTGGCGTGTCGTCCGTCGTCGTTAACAGGGGTGGCACATTTCTAAACCGCTTGGCTTAGGAACTTGACACTTGGCATACAGCTACCCTATGGTAAAAACTATCTCCGGACCAAAACTTAGTGCTGTTAATTTACACTCTGGCATGTAGGGGGCGCTTTGTCAAAACTTTCTTTTGGCCATATCTCCTGAATGCTGGTAGCTAGAACCATGAAATTTTAATAGTGGGTTCCTCTGACGAGACAACATCCTACATGTTTCATTTCACACTTGTCGATTTCAGGGTGAAAGACCGAGATATCTTAACGACTGCTTTAACTGTGGACCCTCTGTACCTCCAGCATCACCATGGCGGTAAGTACATGTAACGTACCTGTCATCATTATTTAGTGGACGAGGTTGGAAATTCATTATGTTCAGTTTTCCAGAATCTTATCGTGGAATTGAAAGCTTCCCTTTTCCACTCTTTAAGGGAGCTCGGTATTTCTACTTTTTCTCGACAGCCGGCGCCACTATCGCCGTGCGCGCCACTCCCCAACCCCAGGGACTATCTACGTTGTCGGCGAATGGACCCGATGTACTATGTACATTTTGTAATGTTTTTGTAGTTCATATTGCTGCCGCTAGGTGGCTCCCTCTACGCCGGCTGTCAAAATACCGGTAAGAGATCGCATACCCGGTATGCGATCTCTTACCGGTATTTTGACCGCACTGAAACACTTAAAGACAGCACTTAAACAGCACTTTGACAGCACTTAAACACTTAAAGAAGCGCGGTAACCGTGCTCCTTTAGGTGTTCAGTGACCAGTGTTTGGTGCACGGGGTAAAATACAATTCACAGTCCAGTGTTGTTTCCTTTTTTCCAGAAACTGCAATCGATTTTAGGGTACGTATCACCTTTTAAGTTCAGAATGCGTCGTCTGCTATTCAAATCTTGCGCACCCACAGCTTCGGCTGTGTTCGGCTATTTCCGGCATTGTGACGTCATTCTCATTTACAATTTCCCTTTTCTATAGCACTGGGGAATCCCTCTGAGCCGGCGATTCCGAGCATTAAAGATTTGGTTCGTCATTCGGAACTACGGCGTCGAAGGACTACAAAAGTACATCCGGGAACACTGTAGATTGGCCAAGAAATTTGACGGGTTGGTGAGAAAGGACAACCGGTTTGAGCTTATTGGCGAAACGAGGATGGGATTGGTGACATTTAGGTTGAAGGTAAGTTCTTGGTGTCTCTAGGCTGAGGCTGAAACCTCTGGATGCAGTTGCGGAAAAAGGAAATTGTCCATCAAAGTAGGCCTACTTTAAAGGAGCCCGGCGGTATTGCCACTTTTTCTCGACAGCGCCACCATCGGCATGCGTGCCACTCTCCAACCCCAGGGACTAACAACGCTGTACTACGCTGTACTTTTTGTAGTTTTTTTGTAGTTCGTATTGCTGCCGCTAGGTGGCCCCTCTAGGTCTGCAGTCAAAATACAGTAAGAGAGATCGCATACCGTGCTGCTTTAAACTGTTGGAAATGCACAGGTCTTAGGCCTAGGCCCGGGAAGGCTCATCCGGGGAAACCAAAGGTGGTGCTCCAGGCCCTCTTGGCGACATTAGGCCTACTCAGCCGTTGAAAGCTACGGGCAGTCGTATGTGTCTTGGGCTCGGCGTAAAGCGGAAACCATGTGAATTGCCCGTTGCGAGCCAACTCGTACCAGAAAACTCTTATCTCACGCGGAGGAGCATCTGTGCAGGTCAATGGCCGAGAAAACTCAACGGCTGTGAAAAAGTGGACGTTTTAATTGGACTTTTCACCGCACGAACTGCCACTTGCATCACCCTCACTATCATAGGCCTACTTCTGTCCCTTTTCAGGGGTCAAACACCGTTACCCAGTGCCTCCTTCGAGCAATCAACGAAAGTGGCAAAATCCACATGGTGCCCGCCTCCATCAATGAAACCTACTTTATTCGTTTTGCCGTCTGCGCCGAGCACGCGATCGACGAAGACATCACGTACGCGTGGGACATCATCACGGAAACAGCCGACGAAATACTCGAGTGCAGTGATAACAAGGATGACGATTTGGTAACCATTGACGACGATGAAGTGTTCAATTTTGACTTTTCTCTCGAAGAGAATAACTGTGGGAAAGAAATACCGGATGATTTGAATGTTACACGTCTGCGTCGTAACGCTTTCCTTAAAATGATCTCAGATCCGAAGTGCTACAACCCCAAAGTGCTAAGATCCCTGAGTTACCACTCACGGAAGAACCGCCCAGTTTCGCAGTCCTCGTGCGACTGTGCCACTGGTTACATGGGCGGCAGAGGGCGCGATGCGGGGACTCCCCTATAGGGTCTAACCCGCCCCTGTCTGGGCTTAGTTCATCCAGTTTGCATAATATTGTGAAGGGTGATTTTTTCCCCCAAACTTGGTATGTCTACCTCGTGATGTGCAAGTTGTATGACTGCGGTGATTCACAAAGTTTGGCTGGCACACTAGTACTGCAGTCGAACTGCAGGGACCTCATTGGGCCGGGTTCTGTGTAGTCTCGCGCAGCCAGCCGTTATCTTCCGAAGTGTTGCTTCACTATAACGATTCCCCAGATTCGCAACAGCGGCTGGGTGACCGAGACTAGTTTCTGTGTGAATAATCTGATGCGATATTATCGAAAAAGCGATGACTTATATTTGCAAATTGGATGAAACATGTTCTTCTTGTTATATGGTGCAACAAAATCAGACAGGGTGCAGAGTGATACCCTCAATTTGGTATTTCGAAATTGAACTTGAAACATTTTTGTATCGGAGCGTTGCCTTTAAGGTCGACTGATACTGCATTCACTGTACATATTAAAGGTAGACTATACCTCATGGAATGCAAACAAGACGACATATACGAAGGATGTCTCCATGTTTTACAAAGTTTGCCAGCGACGGCGTCTACATACAAGCGTCAGAGTGCAGTGTGTTATGGTGTTCCTTAGACTGGTCCCCTGCCCTCGGGATGCTCCGCTAATACGAGTACAGAGGGGAGCTACAAGGGCAGGGGACCGGTCGAGGTTCTCCAGGAGGGAGAACCTCGTTCCCAGCCAGGTAATTCGTTAGTGATGTTCTTTTAACCACTGGTCACTGTTCTGACAAGTTCTGCAAGATTTTTCTGCAATGGCGGCAAATACGACGGAGGACCAGTCTGTACGATCGTTTCTTGATCCAAAAGAACGACGCGTCAAAGGGATGCTACATGCTGTATACATTCAAGTGCTATGTCTATGTGTAACGTTTATGTGGATGAATGTGTGTTTTGTGATATCTTGTATATATTGTTACAGATATATGTAAATTACGCATCAGAATAAAAGGACATACATATTTTGTCACAAGTCGTTTTCATAACTCACTGAGGGGACAGGCCCAGGCGGTCCAGAGGCGAATCGAAGACGCCGTGCGGAAAGAGGTGACGCCCGAGGTGCTCTTCGGTAAATTTACGGTCAGTTTCAAAGATTGTTGCAAATATGATGCGGCGATTCCCCCGACTACGTGCCAGGGGTCAGCAGCCTGTGCGAGCACAGCCATAGCCTACGAATTGTTCAGTGCCAAAAAATCCGGTTAAAAACACGTGGAAGCAGAAAAAACGAGCAGCAGAAAAAACGCTACACCGGTGGGAGAGGCCCCGTGGATGATCTCGTGTGTCTAGGATTTCCGCGCGCAAGAGAAATCGGTCACGGAAAATGCACCTTTGCGGGTCGACTGAGATGCGGATAAAAACTAAGTCGGAACTCTGTTGACATAAATTATATGGGCGGAAATTTTAAAACTGCTTCAAATTACAATATTTACATCATCTTGGAATTATTACGAAGCGTGTACACTTTTTCTAAAATATTCTGAGTAGAAGACTTATAAAACTTTACATTCCAAGCCCTGTTTCTCCAGGATGTAACGCCAAGAAAACAGCCCAAGGTGTATATGCAGGTGTAACACTTGTATATGTACAGGTGTAACACCTGTATATAATACACCTTTTTACATGTATACATTAAAATGTCGGAGATCCTCCAGACACCCTAACTTGTAGAAAATTGTCACAAACTGGAACATAGGCCCTCTACGTGTAGTTGCAAAAACGTCGTATACAGGTGTAATGTTTTTCACTGCCCCCTGTTGGCCAATGCCCCCAAACAAAAGATTGACGGAATAAGCAGCAACGTGACAAAGAGGGAGGCACTGATCAACATGTCTTTCTGTATTTGAGTGTCCGCCGAACAATAAAGCGGGCATTGTCATACGGGGGGCATTCTCACACATTACACCTGTATGGCTCTCTGGAACGTCAGACGTACCCCCCCCCCAAAAAAAAAAAAATTCACAGCGACACCAGCCCTGGCCCAGATCTATACTTGCATAATATAGGCCTAAAATACATCACTGAATAGTTGCCATGGTTGAAGTGTACGAAGTCCATTTCATTTGAATATCAAAACAAACATGGCCAGCAGCAGAGCACCAAATAGTTCAGCCTTTGGACGGTTGGCGGCGTTGCATTCCGTGGGTTTGTGCGGCCATTCATCACTGTTGTCACAACATAACACCTGAACGTGATATTCCGGCGACCATTTCTCTCTCGGGATACAAGCATTATTTGCTGTCTCACATCGCCGCATCACCAACACTTGGTCGTGCCATCGCTGGTAGATTTTCTGAAGATAATGAAACATACATAAGTTAGAAGGCGCTCCCCCACCTAAGGGCCTGTCTACACCATCAACATTTTTCCATCAACATTTTTCCCGCTGACCATCAATTCCGCCTGATCATGTCCGAAGGAAAAGGTAAAGAAAATAAAGGTTGCGTCGGCAAAAAATGCTCATAAAACCCGGCGTCCACTAGGGCGCGGAGAAGACGCGGAATGCAAAATTAGTAAATCCGCATTCATTCAGCAACCTGTCTGCATAGTCTTGAAAGATTCCGTTCACTGTCTTTATCATTCCTAAACATTTCCCGGTGTTTCTGCACTTTCGGGAGAGGGCAAAATGCCCAATAGTCATTGACGCGGAAAGAATGCCGAAATGACACAATTTACTTCTGCAACCCTTCCTAATGTTGTCGGCGCTATAGTAGACGCCACCCATTAGATGCGTATGTCAGAGTGCTAAAATACATCCTCAAATGCTGGAAAATCGCATCTCAGGGCATCCAAATTTGAAAATTGGTGATTTTTAACATTTTCCCCAATATCATCTTGAGCTGTAGTATTTTGTTGAAAGGTAAAATAAAAAAACCCGCAAAAATAGTCATTTTTATTTTTTTCCCGCCCACTCGCACATATATTTTGGATTGGGAGTTTCGTAATCCAACAAATAAAAAATGTGTGGCCTTACATGCGTAGGCCTAAACTCTTTTGGGCCGGGAGGAACATGGCAAAATAAAATTATCATCATAAGGCGGAGGCTTAAAGGTGCTCTAGTTCGAATTGTAAACATTATACGGTGTACCACATATTGTCAACTTCTGGTACTAACAAATCAGATAAAATCGAATTAAATCTCGGCTTTCACAACTTTTTGTTTGTTTTTGAGCGTAAAATCATTTCAGTTACAAGAATATTTATCAAGATAGATATAAAAATAGATAACATTAATGTTTTGGCATACACGGTGCTGCCACCTGTCCGAGGAAAAATAACTGTTATAATCAACCATGTAAATGAAATAAACAAACCATAATGTTTACAAGTCGAACTAGAGCACCTTTAAATTCTTCTCCTGAACCTACCATACATCGGTTGGAGGGACATGTCCAAATCGATTGGTCCCTTCCGTACCAATCATCCTGACACTTGTAGTTGTTTTCAGCAACGTCAATCATGTTATCAAAAACTATTTTGATTTTCTTTCCATCTGGGGCTTGATTGGTGTAGGTGCAATCGATACAATCTCTGTCCGTGTACGGGTTCTTTGCACCTGAAATCGACAAGGGGTATACCACTCGACATCGTGAAGTTTATCGGATGATGTGTCCAACTCAGAATGGACATTCAGGGACGGATCCGAGTCCAGGATTTTGGGAAAGAGAGGGCGCACTGTGCTCGAAACATTGAAATCTGCGTTGAATTTCAATGATTTTGCTCCAAATTTCAGAATTTCACGGTCAATTTTACAGATTTGTTGGCCGAAAGGGGGCATGCGCCTGGGTACTATAGGAATAGTAATATGGGATGGTTAGCTGGCAAAGCATCAAAGAATTTGAAGGCAAGGCTACTATAAAGGGGGTTGGGGTTCGAATCCTGACGTTGACCCGGACCCCCGCCCTAAAGGCCCTATCACCCTTTTCACATACTGTGAATAGTATATAATACACACGTACATAAGGCACGTCCTGGCTGACTAAATAAACCAGTGACGAATATCCAACACACACCTATATATTGTTTACCATTCGCATCGTTTTATCCTGTATACTTATGGTAATATGGTACGTATACTCACCATTTACAACGGCAACCACACCTAGAAGGAAACATACAAAATACTCCGTAAAATCCATTTTTAAGCTGGTTTTCCTCCTCCTACATCTTACATTTTACACAGAGGTATAGAAAATGGTGGACAAGCGTCCTACTTTTTGTCAACAGGTCGTTATTGAATAGCCGCCATTTTACCTTTTGTGGAGATAAGGGAATCAATAGCCAGGTGTTGTGGAGTGTGACGTCATTGTTCGCCTGTCGTCTGCTGGCGGGAATTAAAGCCCGAATTAAAGATGCTAGTACGCCGCATTGGCGGATCGACAATTTCGGACAAAAAGGGGGTGCCCTGTGCTAGAAACATTGAAATCTGCGGTGAATTTCAATGATTTGCTCCAAATTGCAGAATTTCACGGTCAATTTTACAGATTTGTTGGCCAAACGGGGCGGGCGCCGGGTGTGTCCCCCTTGGATCCCCTGGTTGGATCCGCGCCTGCGCCGAGTTTCTCGCCCGCGCTTGTATTTTCAGTGATGGAAAAATTCACCTTTGTTGGTTTCCCGACGACTTACGCTGACGCCCACAGTTTTGTATCCACGAGTTGCCCATGGAGAGGCAATTTGCGCGCGGAAATTTACACGTGGAGCATGCCTTTCAGGACGCAGTAACAGGCTGGTCCTCTGCCCTCGTGAACCTCTACCAAGCGAGCGGAGCAAGGCAGTGTACGCAGTTGATGCGGGGGCGCCGTCTGGGATGACTACCTGTCCTGGGGTACTTCCCAGGAACCCACCACAGGAACACATCGTGCGTTTTGCGAGTATGAAATACAGGCCAAATACTGCCAAGCTTGGGCTATTGTTTTTCATCTGATAGTCAGTAGGTGAACAGATTGGGGGGGGGGGGGGACATT
>NMRB01000746.1:31301-66843 GCA_002633025.1 Notospermus geniculatus | reverse complement strand
ACATTGACAGTTATTGGCATAATGGCCAACAAAAAAGGAGAAAGGATATAAAATTTAGAAAATCAAAAATAGAAATCTTATCAGCAATATCTAAATTTATTTTCATACTAAAATTCACAATAAATAAAGTGAATATTCAGATAAGTATGTCAACAAAGTCAGTAACCATGGCAACCATGGTGAGGCTGGAGACAAGCAGATACCAAATTCAACAATTGTGGTCCAGATAATATTTGAACCCATTTTGGCACATTCAATTACCACTTTGCCACTGGCATCCATTCAAAAATATCATGATTTTTTCAGCTGTTAGCTGCATCCTTTCCTTCTTCGGGCAGTGTATGAACTCTCTGCGGGTGAGAAATCATTTAGTCTCTCACCTATCTCGGGGCTTGGAAAATCTGGCGCGATGTCAATCTCCTAGAAAATGAAAATTCTTGATAAATTCTTTGGCTTTTCTTGATAAATTTGGCTCTTCCCAGCATCAGTGCTAGGACCTTTATTCGAAGATATCAACAGCCTGCTGTGTGGTCAGCAATGCCGACCATCACCAACAGGAGAAGCTGGACCCTGGCAATACCCTTCCTGAGAATCTCAGGTCATTTACGGTTGTACCCTCCCTCAATGTCTGAACCAAGCGCGAGAAGGGGAGCCGGTTGTGAAGACCCTGGGTGCGAGGATGGGCAATATCAGACTTCTCAGACCTTACAACTGCAATTCTTCTAGGGTATGCATACCTTTGCTGGGAACACCCAATTCAGGATGAATAGAATGATGACATCAATGACGGCAACCAAGGCAAATAACTTTCCTGCCACGGCACCACACTGATAATATCTGCAAAGTAAGAAAAAAAGAACACTTTGTTCAGCGGGTCGGGGTTCTAAAAGACTGAGTCGCGAGGTGAGCGATCAGCTTTCTACAGATTGGCAGGAGGAAACCAGACCATCAGGAGAAAGCCTGCACTGTAAAGCGGGTGATCCACTGTTGCGATTTTGGCTTGAGACGGGGTTGCGTTCCCTTGCGGTTGCCTTATATGGCAATCGGAAGTCCTTATAAGCCTATTAAGGTAATCGCAAGGGAACGCAACCCCGTCTCAAGCCAAAATCGCAGCAGTGGATCACCCGCTTTAGTGTACCTATATATTCTGTCCTCTAGAGACCCCTGTGGTTCTTCTGCAACCTGGTCATAGACGATCTCCGTCCTTCTCGCCACGTCTTGCCAGGTATAGAGACTCTTCACTCTCATGTGTGTCTGATGAGCTGGTAGGACGTTCCCTTGCAGGCAGTCCTGGATCGCCTTGTCCAATTCATCTATGAGGGCTGAAGGAGAAGAGAACATAACTAACAGAGGACCAATTATCGATTTCAAACTGGCTGGACAAGATTCATTGACCTGTAAATGGCACTTAACAGGGGCATAGGAACGTCCTGGTGGTTGCGGGGAGCAAAGATTCGATAAAATAGCGGACCGTAGCAGTAATCCTTTGCAGCGAGCACCGATGGCGTGAGCCGAAATATTGGCGAGGGGTCCGGAGGCCTCCCCTGGGAAAATTTTAGAAAATAAGAGTGCTTTTATGACATTTCCCGGCATTTCAGAGCAGAATTGGACACTCTAGCCTTGTAAGTGTGGTTCATTTGTTTATTGGACTTGGGCTTTTTGGGACTAAAGGCAGTCAAATGACGAGCCTGCAAATTTTTTATTTTTGACAAGCCAAATATTGGGGGGCAGGTGCCCCCCCCCCCCATTTCTACGGCCATGCTTAAGGGAACCTTTTCACTGGTTTTGAATGCTTCCATCCATTTCTCACCTTTTACACTTGGGTCAGCCATTCTGATAAACTGTGGTGGGAGGACTTCTGGTACACCACCGACTCTGGTACTGACAACCTGTAAGCTGTAATGAAGTAGAACATTCATAATGCCCCCATCACACTGAGCTAGTTCCCAGTATGTTCTTGAAAATGTTGCTGAATGGGCTCAAACTGCATGCGAACGGAGTGGACGTAGTGGCAACTTTTTACAGTCTTTGTACGAACTTCATGGACGGGCTCGGCCGGGAAAGGTGCTCGAGAACTTCCAGACATTATTTGGCCAACATTACACGTTCTAGCCCCTTTTATGTTTTTTTAGGACGGGGCAGAACGTTTTGAGAACTACTTCAGTGTGACAGGCCCTTTAACCAGAGGTAACAAATCAGAGGCCCAGGGAACTTGTTTTGAAGAAAATGAAAGAGGAATATCAGTCAGGCAGCAGATAGCCTGTCTCTTACCCACAACACGCTGCTTCCACGATAGCAATACAAAATGCTTCCGTAAGTGATGTATTTAGGAAGACATCACCCTGCACCAAGACATCGCGGACCTTATCGTGATCGACTGTCCCAAGAAATGTCACCCTGTCCTGCAGGTTATAGTAATCACGCACTTCTTCTAGGACAACGCGTTTTGGCCCATCCCCACCTGAAAATGGAATGAAAAGTTTGCGAATATGGTTCAGGGTTTCTGCCAGAATTTTCAAGGAGGGGGGAGAAAAAAGTTTTCAAAAAAAATTTTTTTGAATTTTTTTTTTGGTTTCTTTTGTTAAAAATGGCCTCCAGAGTGATTTTTACACTCCAAAATGCAAAATTAGTCTTCATTCTGCACAAAAATTGTATTTGAAATGTAAGAAATTAAAGAAAAACACTACTGAAGTGAAAATAGTGGCATTTGAAAAAGGTCAGTCTGCAAACTTGAGGGGGGGATATCCCCTCCTTGAAATTTTTGAGGAGGGGATCATCCCCCTCTCCCCCCTCTGGCGGAAACACTGTGCTTCGAGGAAAGAAACTACAGGGTCATGTACGGTATATTACAATCCAGGTGCCCTCCTGGGTTCAGTATCTTAGTAGGACTCTCCAGTTTAGAATGGAGAATTCATGACATAATACTGATTTGGCCAATGCACCAACCTAATTTCTTGAACTCACCGATTAGGAATTGCACATTATTGTATTTTCTACAGATTTCTGGGATGATGCCAGCTAGAAGATCTGTCCCCTTCCGATACACCAGTCGACTAACTATCACAACGGTTACTGAAATGGACGAAAAAGTGTCAGTTACCGGTGGCTGGTCGTTGCAGGCGGGTGCCGAAGATGTCCGCGCCGACGGGCGGTCTGGGGGCCTCCTCCAGAAAAGTTTGAAATCTAGAAGGTCGTAGACACAATTTCCTGGCATCTCATTATGAAAACAGAAGCTTTATTTTTGCGTTTTTTGCTTACTGTCGCAAATTATTGAAAAAAAAACAATTGGTGGTGGCGAGAAGGGGGTCATAACCCCCCCTCTGGATCCGCGCCTGTTAATGTAATACCGGTACATGAGCTAATATGCTGTACTTGGCGCTCAGATTTCGACTCAATATTTTAAGAATCCTTGTCCAACTTTCTTATGCAAGATGATGAACTTACTCATGCCTGATGCACGCTGGCTTGGATCAGGGGTGAACATGGTAGCATCCACGGCATTCGGGATCACAGATACTAGATGAGGTTTGATCGATGATCGCAGGACAGTGTTCTCCTTGCTGCAAATACACGGACTTATTACCATACAATACACGTGTATCAATGAAGCTTAATCAGGCCTTGGAATTTGAGGAGTGGGAGAGTGATTGCTCTCCTCGTGAACAATGAAGCTCTATTGTTCATGAGGAGAGCAATCACTCCCACTCCTCAAACTGCAAGGCTCGCTTAATCACATGAACTGTAAACGGCAGCGAACTTTTGGTTTTCCGAGGAATCAACGGCACATTCCCTAAAGTCCTCCTCCATGTATGTAAGAGTTTGCTTGCATGAGCTGGCTCTCGACGGACAATTCACTGTTGTTGGCAATGGTCTCATTACGACCTGTGCAGGGACCAATGACACAAATTACTGCCCAAACATCCTCCCACAGCAAGGGTTTTTACATGTACCTCGCCCCTCTTCATCCACTCACTTTGTGTGCAAGTGTATGAAGAGGAGCGAGACCAAAGCCCTGCTACGGGAGAATGCTGCCCAAAACTTTGTATTACTGAGTTGCCCATAGAGAGTTAAAGTGTATGAGAAAACTCTCGAAAGGAGATACAACTTAACTCACCTAGTATGAGATACACATATCACATGGTTGCATCCGGCAAGGGAAAACTTGAGGAATTTGTTGGTAAGAATACTGCTGCCGTCCGCAAACCCGAACAAAGAGTGGTCTGTAAAGACCGCCTTGATGCCCATGGTACGTCCATGAAACATCGCCTCGTGGGCTAGAGCTGAAAAGGACTGAAAAACGGCATGTGTACGTTACTTGTAGTCATGGGAAAAAGAAGTAAAATAATGGAGGAAACAACGGAGTCTTTTGCATAAGAGCAGGGACCATGCATTGAGCTGGGACCGAGGTATTCACAGAAGTATTGGCGAGTGATGAATGACAACCGAGAACTCAATGGCAACCATCTTGAATCTCCATCCAGGTCTTGAACAAATGTTCAAAATGATATTGTCAGAGTTTCTGCCAGAACTAAGGGTACTATGCTAGTACCCTCAATGGAACAGAAAAGGGCCTTTTTCTTCAATTTCATGGGGTTTTTGCTCATTCTGAAGAATTTAGTACCCTCAAAAAAATTTCTGGCAGAGACCCTGATTGTATTGGTAGGCATAGGCCCAAGTACAAGAAACACTCCAATAAATAAGAGCTACTTACAGAATGCCCATGGATGATAGTGATATTTTCTCTGATTAAAATGTTTCGTACAAGAGGGAATGCACAAAACAGGGTTGGCAAGATGCACTGGTTATAAAATGGCTGCATTGGTATGTAGTAGACCTGTAAGAAAAGCGTGATTCGCGGAATGGGGTTGTAGCCATTTTGTTTCTATCATCAGGGTGGCGCTGCGACTGTATCCACTTTTCCACTGTGACGCTGTACGGAACGTCAACGTCACACTGCTGTGACGTTGTGGCTTCATGCTCGCACGTCGTTTTGCCACGGAGATGACGTCTTGAAGACAATAAGGCCTGATACGGTCGCAGCGACATCTTTCCGTGGAGTAGTGGCGATGTCCTCATTACTGGCCCTACATTGTAAGGGAGGGAGAATTCTTCCGATATTTTCAAAGGAAAGAAGGCTCCGGAAAGAAGATGCTGAATAAAGCTGAATCAGGGTACCACATCATACTTACTTTTATCCCATTGGTGAGATATCGGACACCTTTCCTCTCTCCATAGAAATGTGTTATTATCACAACTTTATGGCCTCGAGCTACGAGACACTGAGATAACTGGAAAATGTGGCTCTCCACTCCACCCATGTTGGGGTAGAAAAAGTCGGACACCATACTGAAATGAAATGATTGAAATATGAATAGGCCTAGGTCACGAGTGCATTGTTTAAAGTGACGATAGATAGGCCTAGGGAAAGATTACAAAATTGGAATCATTCATAATCAGATGTGGGCATTTTTGGGCATTTTGGGTTACAGGGTATGACGAGTTGACCAAAGGCAGGTACCGTACGAATTGACTCGAGTACGAGTTGACCTGTTAAGTGCTTATGAGTCGACTTGCTACGCTACCGCCGTGAATCTGATTTTGATAGGTCGGAGCCGGAAGTGAAGTCTGCCTCTCGCTCTTGGTTGTAGGCCCCTAGGCCTAGAGGCTAGGAGGCCTAGCCTACTCAAGATCTGGCGTGTGTCTCTAACAATCTGCTAGTGCTACAGTCAATGACAGTAGGCCTATTCAGGGAACAAGCTTAGAATTCCCGATCAGTGCCCAAAAAAAGGTCATCGATTGATTGACGGAATAGGCTAAGCCGCATTGTACAATAGGATTTCCATTGGCATTGTGTGCCTTTTGGAGTAGGCCTAACGTCACTTCCGATTGGGAATTCTAAACTTTAGCCCTATTCAGTACTGGATAGACACACACAGTAGTAGTAAACTAGCTATACAGTACTGTACAGGGTTAGGCCTTGCCTGAGCACTGCATAGGCCTAGGCCTACACCTGTACTACACAAAACATACCACAGGCACAGGCACATGCATTTGCAATGCATGCATGCACCGTGCACTGCCGCCGGTGTCCCTGGTCCCGGGATGACCAGGCTGAAAACATACCATATTCTATGCATCACAGATCCAGGGATCGCTTTTCAAAGGCCGTGACCACAACTGACCCTTCACTTATTGAGGTAGTTGTCAGTTTCATGCTTTTTACATGCCATTTAGCATGTTAGCATGTTTAGATCATGATGTGAACCAACATGACAAATATTTGCACAGGGGAGTGATAGCTCACATTCGCCCTAGCGGTGCGATTAGGAACCAATCTAAGGTGGCATGAAAAGTATATTGGGCGATTCGTACAAAATTCATTGACCTTCTTTAACACTCCACAAAACTGCTCAAAATACGTGATTTTGCAATAAGTTGATATCTCTGACAACTTTCTGGACGTTGATGGTGGTAAATTCAATCAAAATGTACTTTTCATACTAGCTCAACGTTCTCTGTGACACAAACAGAGGGCAGCACTAGCTGACGGAAACCGAAACGACCGAACACGTGTAGCGAAACGATCAAACCCGTGTAGCGAAACGACCAGATACCGCTGGAGCTATCGCTCCCCTGTGCACAATGGTTGTGGGTTCTCATTCATCATGAGCATGAGATCATGAGTGACATGACATGCATGACGAGGATTAACCTAACAATAGACCTTCGTTTTTTCCTGAGGAGCAGCCAAGCATTTCGTCGTAGTTGAGGCAGTTTGAATAATGGCTAACAACAATGTTGATCTCGATAAATGTTTTGAAGTCGGAAAGTCAGTTGCATTGGAGGCCGGGAAGGTAGCCTGCCTGTTCTTCCTTCACAAAGAGCTACACGCTTCACAGACACGCCGGTTAACAATCCAATGGCTTCACAGTCAGTGGCATGACAAGGGCTCGCGACCGTGAAGCCATCGTGTCGCCCTACCGTGACGGTGTAGCGTGTAGCTCTACCGTATGTGATTGCAGCCTAATAAGCATGACACAATGACCTGAACATTTGGCTACCGGCTTTACTTTTATTACTTAGGCCTACCGTAATCTGTAAAGATATGTTTGATTGTAATAAAGTTTTGATCTTGCAGATAATCCGAGAAGCATTCAAAAAGGAAAAGAAATTTGAACAGAAATGTTCAGCAATTGACTTGGTGACAGAAACAGATAAGATTGTTGAGAATTTGGTAATTTCTACCATCAAAAAGCAATTTCCCACCCACAGGTACATGTTAAAACTAGGCCCACTAGTCTCAACATTCTCACTAGCCTACCACAAGTTAGTTAGCCTACTCTTGGGTTGGTACTTGAAACATTGTGTGTCAGGACTCGGAGCTCTGCATTGGAATGACAGACTTGACAAATTGTTTTCTTTGATTTGAAAGTTACTTCAACTTGAATTATATTACCAAGTAGCTGTCGGAAACACTTGCTAGAGAGCTGCACCAATACTTTCTGATTGTGATTGTTGGAAAATGGTAAAAAATATTGTGTTTGCCAAAAAACCACACCATTAATTTGATTAGTTTGAAGGTATATAACTTGGGTTTTTTGCAGTTTTATTGGCGAGGAGACGTCAGCCGCCTCTGGTGTTAAAAATGAACTCACTGACAATCCCACATGGATCATTGATCCAATAGACGGCACCACAAACTTCATCCATACGTAAGTAAAAACATAAAAAGGTGATTTGAACTTTCAGAAAATTCATGATTTGTTGGACAAAAGTTCATCTGAAAAGGACTGAAAGTGTTTGACATCATGGCTGGGCATGGGAATGACTGCGACTAATAATAGAGATATATTTTGCCAGGATTTTTTACTATCACACAAACATCTCGGCCCCAAGTCGCCATTCTGCATTTCATGTTTATTTCATTTTCAGATTCCCCTTCACATGTATTTCTATTGGTTTTCATGTAAATAAAAAGGTGAGCATTTTATGCAATCATGTACGGTAATTTATATCTGTGTCCATGTTCAGGTTATTTTTAGTAACTGTCAGTGTGACTAGGTCATTGTGTTAAGTTCTTTTCAAACTTATCTTGCAACTTATCAGAAAGGTCATGTTGCAATTGATGGACATTCATGTTGGAATTGACGGAAATTTATTTGCAATTGATGATAGAAATTTCAATTTCTGATCTTGTCATCATTGCAGGCAGAGATTGGAATTGTATTCAACCCAATCCTAGATGATATGTACATAGCCAGAGCTGGGCAAGGGGCTTATCTAAACGATAAAAGAATCCATGTATCTAACTGTAAAGGTCAGTAGAGTATTATGATATAAGTGAATAGAAAGAGGTCTGACTGGATATGACTCAGAACCTCTGTACTGGACGCCTTTCGATATAACACTAAACAGAAGTCTTCGATTGAGGGTTGCTCTGATGATAGAGGTAATAAAGTGAATAGAAAATCACCAATTTGGTGCTGAACTTTCTTGTCCCTAAAAGAGAGGTGTCCTTACCTCTGAGGTACCCATTAAAGCAGGTTGTACCTGCCTGTTGTTCCTCTGGATTGAGCATCAGTTGTGATTAGAATAACCAAGATACTAGAGAGTTCGGAACCGAAAGGTTTGTTTCAAGTTTATATATGAAGGGTGTTAATCTTAAAAGATACTATCAAAATTTGGCATTCAGCTTCACTCATGACTTCTTGCGATACTGTTAATTACTCAATTTGCATTTCAGAATTGTCCAGTTCTGTACTTCTGGCAGAATTTGGCACAAACCGAGATGAGGCAAAGCTCCAGAAGAAGTTTGAAAATGTAACACGTTTAGTGAAACTTGTTCACGGGTAAAGAATCTATTACAAGCTTAGGCTATTCCTGACTTATTTTTTCACTCTCTCCTAGAGATATGTAACGAGTCTTTTTCCTTGGTGTCATAAAAAATAGTTGGTATCATACATGTTAGTTGCATTCATAAACTAACTTGAGTTCTTGAACTAATTTGCTGACAGATATTAAAGAAGTCATGCATTGAACCCGGTTGTGTTGATCAGTTGTTGATTTCCCTAGCAGTTGGAAAGAATTCCGCTGTCGAAGTAGTCTATAGCTCAGATGTGTTTCTTGTAAATTTTCAGAGTTCGTACCTTGGGTTCGGCTGCAATGTCAATGTGCCTGGTAGCAGCTGGTTCTGTGGATGGGTTTTGTGAACAAGGCATGCATTGCTGGGATATAGCTGCTGGAATGTTGCTTGTTGAAGAGGCTGGAGGGGTTGTTATGGGCCCGACAGGTTAGTTCTAAGATTACCATATGTTCCCTTAAAAATTAGAATCTTGCACAGAATGATACAACAGAGTAAGCAAGCAGATACAGGGCCGGATCCAGGATTGACAGAAAGGGTAGCTTGACGGAGGTGGTGAGCACCAAAAGCACGAAGCCTGAACGGGGGCCCTCCCCCAGAGATATTTGACAATTTGTGCTTTTAGATGCATTTTCCTGGCATCTGAGAGCAAAATACTCGAATTTTCATGTGATTAAAAATTTCTTGCTAAAAAAAAAATCATTGCTCTGCCAAAAATGGGGGGGGGGGCATACGCCCCCTGGATTAATAGCAGCTGCATCGGGAGAGACCCTTATGATGAATTTTCTGATTTTCTTTTCAGGTGGTCCACTAGACATCATGAACCGAGGCGTCCTTTGCGCGTCCTCCAAGGAACTAGCTGAGCAAATCGCCAAAACAGTCACTCCAATAGAATTTGAAAGAGACTAGTATCGCTAATCAATCCTGAAGGATACTCCAGTGCACATTGGAACACACATTATTTTTATAATCATTTTAAACCAATATTCATACAGTATGACCTAACTGTGATAATTTTGAAGGATATGTGACCTGGCACAGCAAAATGAGTCGGAAGTTGCACAGAAGAAGACCAAAGTTGACACCAGACAACTACAGAAATCGACAAAGTCAAATTTCACAATGGGCAGACAATCCTGAAATCATCGAACTGTTGGTGTCACCTTGTATTGGACATGTTGGGTCTTCTGTGCGCATTTTGTGCGCGGGGCCACATAGGGTCGTATTCATAAAGTGGTTCTATCATATATTCATTAGAACCGTCTTAGGCTGCTTCCAAGTGTACTTCACCACTATAGAACCGCTTTATGAATACGACCCATAAGGTTTGTTTTCAGCCCTCAGAATTTCCCTCAAAGGTAGATTGTGATCCATCTCATTGACTTTGAAAAGCCCATTTCGGTGCTACATGTATTTTTGCGATTTTTAGGATGTAAAATATAAATTTTAACCTTGGAGGAATTATACTGACAGTATAATTCCTCCAAGTTTTAACCAATATTCATACAGTATGACCTGACTGTGATAATATAATTGAAGGATGGCCATATGGTTTGTTTTCAGCCCTCAGAATTTCCCTCAAAGGTAGATCATGTTTTCAGCCCTCAGAATTTCCCTCAAAGGTAGATTGTGATCCATCTCATTGACTGACTGTATAGCCCATTACGGTGCTATACCGTATTTGCGATTTTTTAGGATGTAAAATATAAATGTACCGGTACATGTATTCCCTGTTTCTGTACGTTTGTGATTTTTTGAGATATGTCATAATGTAAAATGAGTTTGCTCAAAGTGCTGACAAATATTGTCTGCATTTGTTGAAGTTTTGTGGTGGAGGATCACATAAATGGTCACATGTAACAGCTTCCAGTTTATAATGGTGTCCATAAATGGACAAATGATAATTATTTCAACAGGACATTTGTGAGTCATTCAGCGTTGTCAATTCCAACGCACAGTAGAAGCATCATGCGCAGATGGTTTGAATAATTACAACACCTGGTCCTAGGCCTAGAAAGATGTATGGAATTAGCTCTATCAGCCGATTGAAATGCTGCTCAGATGAATATAGGCCTATACACAATGATAGGGGCCTACCGATACATATAAATTCATATTGGCTTCTGGAATGCCAGTTCCATGACAGAATGGATTTTTTCCACGAGGCAAGCGAAAAAACTTGTAATCAAATTCTACTGTATACAATATGTGATGAACGGTAAATAGTCCTAAAATGCTAATAATGATCTCTGATATTAAAACCATTTTCTTTAATCATTGCTTTCTGTTGAGCACGTACTGCTGAAGGTGTGAATGTTGTCCACTCTCAATCCCAATCCCTGGCCCCTATCCCACAATCCTATACCTGGCCTCCTACCCCTGACCCCTATTGCCTACGCAATGCAATCCTAACCCTATGCCCCTAACCTTACACTGAGGCAGCCCGAACGTTACCCTAGATACTGGGTGCCCGGTTCATAGGATAAGACGACATTTACACCTTTTACTTCAGTAAGAAGTGTAATGTTTTGTCGGGTGTAGCGTTTTCTAGTGTTTCCAACATCTCAGTGTTGCCGTACAATAGACAGCACAGGCGCAGATCCAGGATTTTTGGCAGAGGGGGGGGGGGGGCCAGGGCTGCCGAGGGCGGTCGTTGCAGGCGAGCGCCGAAGATTCCCGCGCCCCCGCCAGAAGATTTTGAAATCTAGAAGGCCGTAGACGCGATTTCCTGGCATCTCAGTATCAAAGCAGAAGCTTTATTCTTGCGTTTTTTGCTTATTGTCTCAAATTACTGAAGAAAAAAAAACAATTGGAGGTGGTGAGCAGGGGAGGTCATGCTCCCCCGGGGCCGCGCCTGCAGCAAGAGAGACAATGTTTTTCAATACGGGAATACAGAAAAATCTGTTACTCCCGTTTCACACCCGTTTCACAGCGTTCACAATAGACTAAAGGAAAATTGACACCAAGGAATCGAACACAGTGGCACTTGCACCGGCCGGCCTCATTTGCGGGTACTTTCACTGAACTATACAAATCAATATAAATTCAATGCGGCACGCACTAAAAATAAAACTAAACTAAAACGCTGAACGTCTCGTGAACAGCGGCTTCGCGCGGAACGCAAACGGGAGTCTCGCGCACCCAGCCGTTTTGTTCCGCAGTGTTGGTCGACTACTATCTTGCAATCCTTTCGTAGATTCGCGACAGTGACTGGGTGACCGAGACTACAACAATTTCCCGCTCTTCTGCCGCAAGCGGGATTTTCCCGGCCCCAAAGCCCCCCTCTGGATCCGCGCCTGGGAAACCACGTGCCCCCAAGAGAGCAGCCGCTGATGTGGAAACCACGCGGCAAGAGAGAGCAGCCTCTGATGTGGAAACCACGTGCAAGAGAGAACAACCTCTAGTGTGGAAACCACGTGGCAACTCTCTTGCGGCAAGAGAGAGCAGCGAGTTGCCGAAGGTTAAATAGGTCTTAAATTTTGCCGATACTTGGTCTTCAAAAGTCTTAAAAAGGTCTTAAATTTGGTGCTCCACAGGCTGCAGGAACCCTGTAAAATGTTTCAAGGCATAGCGGCGACGCAATCACGGAAAACGTTTCGTCCAAATGACAGAGGCAAGGCGGCGAAGAAAGACGAACGTCCGCATTCTTCAGTGTTCGGACAATGTCGCATCGTTTCTCGTGGTGATGCTTTTGTGGAGACGACGAACTGCTCAGATATGACACTAGCAGGGCAGAGGTATAATCTACTGATTAACGATTCAACTTGAAATTGAAAATATTCGCATACTCGTCACACGCCTACCTTCCATATAAATATTTATCAACGACAAGTAACATTAAACATAGGGACATGTCTCTGTTTCCATACTTTCGATCAGGTAAACTATTTCCATATCAAGCACGAGCTGCACCTGTTCACCAAGCCTATACTACGTAGGCCTATGTTCTACCGGCCTGTCGTTTTCAACGTGCATTCGTTGACGCTTATAATGCCAGTTGACAGGCTGGTGGTGACATTGTGGATTTAGTGTCAGAGCACAGAATCTGATGAGCCAACATCGTTAGGAATTGGTTTGGATTACGTCATAACTGGTAAGGAAAATCAAATTTGGCATTGTCTTCTAGCTACTGATAGGCCCACAAACCGCATTGTACCATACCTAACTGAGCATACACGTAGGCTTGTTCTTGTCTTCCGTCTCTTTTGGTGTGTAAAGGAATGGTAGTCCTAGAAATACTTGTCCGGGTTACAATAGTCTGCTACAGTAAGGATATATTGTCATGGTTTCTACAGGGCAATATACCCTAATCCCTCGTTGAACAATAAAACCGGACTAATATATCAGGGGACTTAAATTCCTGACACATCTGTTTAGGCATTGTAAGGGGGCTTTGACATTCCCACAGCAACTAGAAATGGTAGCTTTGCGCAATCTTATCTATACCCGCATGTATGAATTAAAAGCATGTAGGCTATTTGCTCACAAGAATTGAATAAATGTTCTTGGGGAAGTAGGCCCTATGGGTGCGAGAACCCTTTCTGCCCTCTCCAAAGAAGAATTGGGTGAAGTACCATGACTATCTATGCTTACTGGTGGTGGGTTAAGGCAAGGACATTGAATTCTCAGATTCCGAACATTTTGATTAAAAATCTAATAATGTTTTGGATCGGGCTTTTGTCGTGTAGCTAGCATAATAGGGAGGTTTAGGAATCAAACGATAAACGTAAACGTTAACGCCAACGTTATTTTTGTACCGTAAATGCAATGTAAAACCTGGTTAATATGTAGTACGAAAAATAACGTTGTCGTAAAGTTTACGTTTATCGTTTGATTTCTAAACCTCCCTATTATTCTAACCACGACAACTCGCTTTGAAATCAACACAGAATGATCACCAGTCGCTTTCACTTGTTAAGACCACCCCATCTCATTTTATGAAAACAGTCTATCCACGACCACTTGCATTGAAATCAACACAGATTGAACACCAGTCCCTTTCACTTGTTTGACATGTATTTAATTACGTGTCCCCCACGCTTACAATCCTACTTTCCACTGGATAAAAACCTGTCGTTAGAATTTAATACAGAAAAGTAATAACTGAACGTGAATTAATTAAATCTGTTTACGCCGGTTGCTTTTTTATTACGCACAGCTGCAGGTGCGTGATGCCTGTTTTATGCACCTCATAGGCCTTTTACCACATCCAATGTGCAACTGTTTCCTATTGACATGGAGTGTCATCATGCCTGTGTCTCACCAGTCGCGATAAGCCTGCTTATCCCTCCCTGTATAACATACGTCAGGTAGGCTGCATAGTGTATTTCATTGTTAGAAATCCGAATTGTCTTCCGGAGAATCACGTACGCGACCAACCAAACAATGGCTAATATTCATAAAAGGGAGCAAGTGCTTTTACTTCAAGATTTGCTGTACACTTACATTGGACCTTGCTGTGCAAATCTTAAGTAGAAGCATTTTGCTAACTTTTACGAATACCAGCCAATATACATGTACATGTATATGCCTATATGCCGGTAAGGCCTACGATCAAAGGCAAATGGCAGTCTATAGCAATGTATGACTACGATCAAGGGCAAATGGCAGTCTATAGCAATGTATGACTACGATCAAAGGCAAATGGCAGTCTATAAGCAATGTACGACTACGATCAACGACACATACAGCAATGGCAGCCGACACATACAGCAATGGCAAGGCCTGCGATCAACGGCAAAGCCTACACAGCAATGGTAAGGTTTATGATCAAAGGCAATAGGAGCAGTCAGCCGCTCGTATTGCCAAAAGATGGCAGCAAAGTTCTCGCGGACCAATACACAGGAAAATCCACGTAATTGGTGCTCGATCAAGAATGAATGGGTCCGCTATATGCATTGAATTGGGCCGTGACACCTATTGGTCAACTTACTGACAGCTCCTACAGTCTAGGAATGGCAAGGCCTGCGATCAACGGCAAATGACAGCCTACACAGCAATGGCAAGGCCTAACGTTCAAAGACAAATGCCAGTCGACACATACAGCAATGGCAAATGACAGTCAATAAATGTTTCCGTGGTTCCTGCTCGGCGTACACGTAGGTTGAACCAAGAACGCCCCTTCCTCGTGTTTGGCTTCATCACAGAGTCCCAAGTTCTTTGCTAATTGATTCATACCCTGATACTGCAGATCCCTGCAGTCACAATAATGCCATTATTGTGACTGCAAGGATCTGCAGTATCAGGGTATGATTATTAATGGAATAAAGCACAGCTTTATTTTCGACGGAAGTCCTCAGTCGTATACTGTGTAAACCTCAACATTTTCTGGTTGTTCCTGACACTATTCCGTAAAGAAAATGGAATACACGATACCAACATCATTTGTCGGCGCTGCAGTCTCTCTGAAGAAATCAAGGTCACTAAGAACGCATCCCTTCGTGACTGCTTCGTACGAGAAAGACATGCAAGCCTCCTTTCTGTCGCAAGCAGCCGCGCATTGTTCGATTCCATCCAATTCGTGTCGTTCTAGACGATTCTTTGGTGGGATACCCCCGTCAGTAAATTTCTTGTATTTGGAATCTGGTGATTAATGGAAAACGAAAAGAAACGTGAATAAGTTAATGAAAGGGGATTCCTGGATAAAACATAGTTTGGTCTTAAAACTAAAAATCATCGACAGTATTTTAGCGTGATTAGCCGGGCACCAGTGGATGAAGGCAACAAAGTAGCCAGCCATCTCCACAGTTCTGTTAGCCAGCAGCGCACCAGGCGATGTGAGCCAAATCGTAATGTGCGATGGCTGGCGACGGATCGTTTGCGATATCGCCTGGTGCGCAGCTGGGTTTAGTGGGTCATTCAAAGGTGTTGACCTGGTCCTGGTGCTCAGGTCATAGTCGTGAATTGTCCCAGGTGAAACTATGTTGCTCCATCATGACCTAGTATAAGCCGCAGGACCGTAGTTAACAAGAGTGAAGGACTCATCATGTCCGGAAGTTTTGACTTCAGGACGTATCTTTCCTTGCCTTTCTTAGAAAAAAATTGCCCCCCCCCCCCAAATATTTGACACATTGCTAGCCGCTGATTTTGCAGCTTGCTTTCCCAGTCGTTTGTGGAGTGTAGTGCGGCGGCCGGAGCGACACAACGACTGGGTCCCGAGTCTAAATTCTATTGACTGACCCGTGACAAGTCTTTGGCTAGCTTCGCTGTTGGCCGCTACGCGGCGCGTTGGGCCCTTGCGTCACGGTTGAACCAAGAACGCCCCTTCCTCGTGTTTGGCTTCATCACAGAGCCCCAAGTTCTTTGCTAATTCCCTGATAGGCTACTGCAGATCCTTCTTGCAGTCACAATAATGGAATAGAGCACAGCTTTATTTTCCACGGAAGTCCTCAGTCGTATACTGGAACATGTAAACCTCAACATTTTCTGGTTGTTCCTTACACTATTCCGTAAAGAAAATGGAATACACGATACCAACATCATTTGTCGGCGCTGCAGTCTCTCTGAAGAAATCAAGGTCACTAAGAACGCATCCCTTCGTGACTGCTTCGTACGAGAAAGACATGCAGGCCTGCTTTCTGTCGCAAACAGCCGCGCATTGTTCGATTCCATCAAATTCATGTCGTTCTAGACGATTCTTTGGTGGGATACCCCCGTCAGTAAATTTCTTGTATTTGGAATCTGGTGATTAATGGAAAACGAAAAGAAACGTGAATAAGTTAATGAAAGTGGATTCCTGGACAAAACACAGTTTGGTCTTAAAACTAAAAATCATCGACAGTATTTTTAGCGCGATTAGCCGGGCACCAGTAAATGAAGGCAACAAAGTAGCCAGCCATCCCCACAGTTCTGTTATGTAGCACACCAGGCGATGTGAGCCAAATCGTAATGTGCGATGGCTGGCGACGGATCGGATCGTTTGTCATATCGCCTGGTGTGCTGCTGGGTTTAGTGGGTCATTCAAAGGTGTTGACCTGGTGCTGCTCAGGTCATAGTCGTGAATTGTCCCAGGTGAAACTATGTTGCTCCATCATGACCTAGTATAAGCCGCAGGACCGTAGTTAACAAGAGTGAAGGACTCATCATGTCCGGAAGTTTTGACTTCAGGACGTATCTTTCCTTGCCTTTCTTAGAAAAAAATTGCCCCCCCCCCAAATATTTGACACATAAGGTTCAGGACGTGATATAACGTCGTACGCAATGTGAAGCGCTACTATTACGTCATACGCAAGCTGAGATCCTCGGGTGTTTTCGGGGGTTCCCCGGAGTTTGCGATGACGTAATATGACGTCTAAGCTGAGATCCTCGGGTGTTTTCGGGGGTTCCCCTGAGTTTGCGATGACGTAATATGACGTCCTACCCAGTTAACGGGTTAAAAATACTGAATGAGTTTAGAACCGACGAGGTGTTGGCTCCTAAGACATTCAGAAGGCAAACGGAATGAGTAGCTTGCGATGGCCTCTTCAGCTATGGGCCTACTCACCATGGCCAATAATGCTTTGGCTTCGGCCCTGATAAGATACAAATACAAAACGAAGAAAGGGGCTAAAATCTGCGCTGGCAAAGAGAGCCATCTCTGTCACACACACGAAGAATAGATCCACCAGCGATCTGGACATCTGTCCACTGGATGCTTACCGTGTTGTTTGGCGGCCTTCATGCAGTATTTCCGAGCTCGGTGCATTTCTTTCACCGACAGAGCCACGTTGAACAGCATAGCGCAGCTCATCTTTCCCAATAAACAGCTAGTGCCACCGTTCAGTCTCTTTCCAAGAAGAGTTTGCGTTGTATTTGTGTAGACGTTCCAACCGCCGAAATTAAAAACTTCGGTTTTGTTGTCCACCATACCGATAAGTTTTTTCTTTGATTTATCATGTGACACTCCGATAAAGTGCCAAGTGTTCTGCGTGAATTTCAGCAAGAAATTCTTTGGAGAAGAAATGTGGGGTGATCGCTTTGGGATGTTCACCCACAGATTCGAGTTAGGGAAAGACCAGATATGCAGTCCATACGGACGTCGTAGGTTGTAGTCCAAAAACGCTGCCTGTGTCTTTTGTATTAACACGAACGCTGTAAAGGTAAAATCGCCATTTGCGCCGACATCCATCNAAATTTGAACGCCGTGTCCTGTTCTCCCATTGGTCCAGTTGTAAGTGTGACGTCATGAGGGGTAGCATCGTTTCCGGAGCCGGATAAATCTTTGCCTTTGGATTCGGAATTCATCATCCAAATGCCGACAGGCTTGGGGTTGAAGTTGCCTGAAATTGACGCAGACGAGTCAGACATGGGGAAGGCCTGGCTTGCGTTTTACCATACTCCACGCAGCGTTGAAATTTTTTGATACTTGGACGAAAATTTTAACACTAGATCGCCATCTTGAAAATCTTGACGTCATCGGGCTGGTCTATCACGTGACGCGAACTTCTTTTTCGAAATGGTATTATTTGCAGAAAACAATATTTATCTTGTCGAAAATGAAACAAAATAACTTTATTATTAACTTTATATCTACTCCACCGATGTTTGTATCACTCTAAACCTTTATACACCTATCTTCAACGATCTGTATTGTAAGCGTAGAAAACGACCTGATGGGTAACCGCTTTACAAATAGAAGAATTTCTACTGTTCGCTCCGCGCGCGCACTACTTTTCAAGATGGAAACCTGCGTCGATACTAGTGGTGATATTCTCAGATATCGCCACCTAGCGTCAAGTTTGGCGTTTTACCCGCGTGTTGTAGTATTCACACAGGAGAATGGCCATTTTCCGTAGATTAGTCGCATTTACTGTGTAATTTTCGTCAATTCCCTGTGAAATCGTAAAATACGGGACGGGTAACGCTGAAATGGACACAGGCCAGAGATAAGTATATCGGAGACCTGAAATTTTCATTCCATCTTGTAGCTCAGGTCATGAAACCTGGGGGTAGGTCACATTTCCAGGTCTGTAGCTCTTACAGGAGCTACAGGTGTGACAGACTGAACAGACAGATACACACACAGACACACACACAGACACACACACACAGACAGACAGACACCATGACCAAACACAATATGGTTTCCGATCTTGAGATCGGAAACCATATAAACCGTGTCGAACCCGGGTTTATTCTGTCCACACCTGAAAAATCAATTGAATTTAAAAATCGTAAGATATATTATGTAACCTTGCTAGGTGACCCTACCAAAAAAATCAGATGAAATTTCGTTCAGTATTAAAGGCACAATCGTAGTTTTTGTGTTTTGGCTTTTCGCCCCCTGGTGGCAAAGTAGATAATCAGATTTGGCCGATTCTTTCACGCGACACACTGTTGGCCCATGGTACATCTTCCCACCAAACATGAACTCAAAATCTTCAGCCGTTGCAAAGTTATGGGCCCGGACGGACTGACAGCCGGACTGACTGACGGCCGGACACACAGGGGTTTCTCTATATCCCTACCGAACTTACGTTCGGTGGGATAACAACATAAAGAATTTGTCATTTCCTCGAACCTAAATCTCAGTTCTATTCCCCCAATCAAAATAATTATGGTTCCCGATCAATCAGATCGGGAACCATATTGTTTTTGGTCATGGTGTCTGTGTGTGTGGGTGCGTGTGTGTAGGTGTGTGTGCGTGTGTGTGTCTGTGTGTCCGGTCTGTCACACCTTCATATCTCATCTCCTTGAACAGCTACAGCCTTGGAAACAAATCCTACTCCTATGAACCTGGACAATCCAATGAGCCNTTACACTCCGTTCTGAATTTTGAGTGAGTAAAATTTTCAAATTTCTTTCGACGGGGACGTCGAAATTTTGGTGATGGGCGTATACTGATTCTAAAAGACTCAGTAGCTAATCTATGCAGACTAAATTATTCACGATCAATGTGACAAGTCACGTGGTGACGCTGTTTCGGATACCATTTATAGCCGCCCTTTCGGTTAAGTGAGCGGAGTTGGAGCTGAGTGAGATTCAGTCGGAAGCTAACAAGTCAGGACGCTCTCAAGTCAAAGCCGAGCTGAGGAATTAGTACCCAGTACAATATATTATCAAGTGAGTACATAATAAATATTTTATATTGACTCCCGTCTGGTTATGAGTTCTTGCCCTGACAAGCAGGCTACGATCTAGCCCCGCGGCCTCTGGGTCGTTGATACCTTCATGCCCTGTCCTTATACTCTGCCGAGCTGGTAATGTTATCCCTTCAGTTCATGGTAGCAGTGCTTGTCTTGTCTGGGGCGAGATCTCGTGATTATCAGGGAGTAATTTTGCTTTAAAGTTTGACATGGCACTGAATTTCAACATGCTAGATGCTCCGATGTTTGTATTCAAAATTCGAGGATTTTCTTCACAAGTGTACCGATTTTATTCCACGACATTGTGATTGTGGCAGTTATGCCAGCGTTTGTTCGTCACGCTTTGATGAGATTTAGTGCCATGTTATTTTTATAGTGGGGCGGTTTCGTCTTTATTGTTAAATTCCCCATGACGACTTTTATTGTGCTGGAGTCAATAGGCTACGTGTTGGTGGTACAATCCCGTAGTAGTTTGCCTCTTGAGGTAATTGCCCTCCCCTTACATGCCTTAGACCTGGCTTACATGCTTTAAGCAAACAAAATTGCCGATGCCGACCATTAGGCGTGCTTTGCGGAGTCGGAACATCTATGATCCCGAGCCACCAAGGGACGCCTTACCAACAGTGCCTGAGGAACCTGAAGAATTAATATCTGATGAACCCCCACCAGAAGTATTTCAGGACCCCGATTTAGATATTGAGGACGAACCAGCAGGAGTAGCAGCACCCTCCCCAAAGAAATCATTTACTTCGTTTTCAGATGACCCCTTTAAAATCCCGTTGACTAAACTAACCGATAGAAATCCGACCGCCCCACCATTTGATGTAAGACCACGAGAATTTATAGCCCCACCCTCAGTTACTGTATCACCTCCTTCCCCGGGTTTTACCTCGGCCAGTGATTCACCACCGGTTGCAACACGTCCAATTCCTTCACGCCATTTCGCCATGTTTTCTACCCCCAGTTCATCATCTATTGTCCCCCCGGACTTCGCAAAGACGTCCTGGGAGGATATTAAGACCAGTTTTGTTGATATGGCGCCGGCACAGTCACGGTCCCTGAGCGATGTCAAACTCCCCGAACTCCGCTTGGAACCGTTTGAACCCGGTAAAACAGGTGCTCGCGACTGGCTGACCCGGTTTTCCCTTTATGTTCAGACTAAAGGTTTGTCAGAGGAAGCAAAACCTGCTGTTTTAGGTTTGTTTCTAAAAGGAGGGGCCTGGCACTGGTACCTAACGTTGGCGCATAATATTAGACACAGTTGGGAACACCTTGCAGAAGAATTTCTGCGGCAATTCGAAAATCAAAAATTTAGATTTGTTAGGTTGAATGATTTGATGACCAAAGAGCAGAAGGCGGATCAGTCAGTCGAGAATTATGCATCTGAGGTTCTTGAGATTGCAATGGCATTATCCATTTCCGAGTCGGAACGGCTCAGTTTTTTTATTAGAGGGTTGAAACCACAAATTAGAGCCCACGTTCTGCGGGCGGCACCTGCGTCTTTTGCGGATGCCGTCACGCAGGCCAAGTTGTTCGAGGCTACGGACAATTTAACACCTAAAACTCCGTCAGCCGATGCCATTGTGGCAGCCATACATCAGCTGGGATTCCAGAATAATAGACCTGACACCAACCAAATGAATGCCGACACGGTCACAAGTAGGCTAGAATCAATGGTTCAATCTCTGTCAAAACAAATGAAGACAGTTAAGAACCAACTGGACTTGGTCAATACCAGAGTAGGCCAAAATTCGAATTTCCGTGGCACTAGAACTTTGAGAGGCCGCGTGGTGTGTAATAGGGGTTGTTCAGAACCTCACCATGAATCTGTCTGTCCTAGGATAACTGAGGTCGATGTTAGGCGTTGTTTTATTTGTAATGATGCCTCGCACATTGCCCGGAACTGTCCACAGCGCCTTCAGAATTCACCCGGCCGTTCTTTTAATAGGTCGGCACGGGGTGCCAGAAATGGCCCCTGGCAGGATACAGGCCGTAGAGTAGGTTATGGTGGTGGTAACCCCACTCCAGGTTTCCGGCCGGCCCGTGACAATAGTGGGCCTAGCAATTACAACCAGCAAAACAGGGGTCCTTTAAACTACTAGCCAGGGTTCACGGGCAGAGTTATGAACCTCAGGAGACTTGTGAACCCTGTATAAATGAAGTAGAACCTGAACCTTTACATTCAGAATCTGAACCTTTACATTCAGATAATGATAACTCATTGAGTAGATTTATCGATGGTGTTGTTCAGCGTCAATCAGAGGATTTTGCTTGTAGTAGGATAGGTAGCCAGCAGAGAGCTGATATGCCTACTGCAGTGTCTACTATTAGGCCTACTATGAACATGAGTGAAAATGTAGTACAGTCTAGCTCAGGAGGAGAGCAGACTACATGTGTTAAATGTTTAAAAGTATTGGCAGGTCCTGTTGCTAAAGTCCTGACCGGCGTGGTATTGCCGGCAGTGACAGGAGCATTGTTGAAGGGTATGCAGCAGCAGCAACCTGCAGTTGCGGAATTTTGTACTTGTCAGGAAGAGGTGCCTGATGAGCGGAAAGTTGTATGTTACTGTCCTGATTTGGACGGTACCGAATGTTCATGTAAAAGGCCAAATGAGGGCCAGAGGAAACAGTCACAACGGGGGACGGATTTTGAAAAGATTAACCCTTATTGGGGTATGGG
Organism: Notospermus geniculatus; assembly: GCA_002633025.1. NCBI lineage: Eukaryota > Metazoa > Nemertea > Pilidiophora > Heteronemertea > Lineidae > Notospermus > Notospermus geniculatus. The sequence goes on along the minus strand of NMRB01000746.1, from coordinate 44,241 downwards.
ATTTGTTGGTATTACAGAAAGTGTGGGCCAGGAAAAGAGCCCGGATGTTTTAAATGTGCAGAACCACCAAGTCTTCTTGAATGAAGAGAGTGGTCCTATTGAGCACTCGGTACATATTGCCAATAATGATGATATTGGTAATGTCCCCCTGGCAAGAAGGCGTGTGCCTGAGAGTAATAATCGGTTGAACCATGTGTATCCTGTACGGATAGTGTCGAATTCAGAGACCTCTGAGAATGTTCAGACAGACGGTGGTGTCGTCTTGTCTGCTTCAGACAGCATGAAGGGCTGCAAATTTCAGCCCCCTTCAGACAGAATGAAAGGCTGTAAATTTAAGCCAGCCGAAGTGAGCCAGTCGACAGCCGTTAAAAGCCTGTCGTATCGTAGTTCAAAGGATTTAATGCCTAACGAGATTTCATATGAGAAAGTGAGTGCAGCCTCCAAAGGAGATATCTGCCCGTGTAGTAGGCCTAGCCAAGACAGTAGGCCTAATATTGAGAGTACTCAAGGTGAAGCGAAGGCAAAGCCCATGCTGCGGCCGTTATTGAAACTTCGCGAGCACCCGCCAATTTTGGCCAGTGTAGCATCCATGGTGCGGGCAAAAGTAGGTACAGGTAATGTTGATTTGTTGCTTGACAGTGGGGCGGCGATTTCGGTCCTTTCAGAATCATTGAGGCGGGCAGACCCGGTCTTGGCACAATTCCCGGTCGACCCAGGTGATTTTTCACAAGCAGCAGCTGTCAATGGTGATATTCTAAAGTTGAAAGGAAGAATAGTGATACCGATTACATTCGGACCAACGACAATTACACATCCCTTCTATATTGTTCCTCAAATGGCGTGTCAATCCGCCATATTGGGTAGAGATTTCTTGAGTGAGAACCAAGCCGTTTTAGACTTTGCATCGTCCACCCTGAGAATACCAGGGCTGGCATCGGTCCCTATGATCGGCTCAGTGAGCCTAGACAATTCTCAGCCCCTGAGGTGTGCTCAATCAGTTAAGATTCCTGCGTTATCGGAGGTCGTCACTTTCATTGATACCCACAACGACCTACCAGAAGGTCGTGAGGGCATTCTAAGAGAGCCTGCTGGGTTCTATGACAGACGCAAGTTATGCGTGGCTTCTATCGTGGTGAAAGTCCACAATAGGTCAGTGCCAATTAGAATCTTGAATCTCAACACAGAACCGGTTGAGCTGGAAGCAGGCGAACTGGTAGCTCATATCTTACCAGTACCGAGTGATCCCCTGCCCCCGGTCGCCACTGTTAATATTATCACTGATGAAGCTGAGTTGGTTGAAGCGGCAGAGGACTATAGGCCATTGAATGTGGTACCGGAAGCAGAGCAGTCGTTGTTAGACCTGATAGACTTGTCAGATGCTGATGTCACGCCCGAACAGCGTGTCCGACTGCGTCAATTTATTGAGCAGAATGAGGACATGTTTGTGATGAAACTCGAAGATTTGCCAGTATGTAATCTGGGCGAGCATGACATTCAATATGAAGGCCCACCTGTGAGGGCAAAACCGTACAGATTGGGGCCCATCCGAGAGAAGATTCTCGAAGACGAAGTTAAGAAATTAATTGATGCCGGAATACTCGAAGAATGCAATAGCCATTTTGCCTCTCCATTCATTGTTGTTATGAGTCCTGGACGTAAACCCCGTCTTTGCGCCGACTATCGGGCCTTGAACAAAGGAATAACTCGGAACCTTTGGCCACAAACGCCCCAGTCATTTGTCTTGAATTCCTTTACACTGGCCAAGAAACCTCCGGCTCTTTTCTCGACACTTGATGCTAAGTCGGGATATTGGCAGATTAGATTAACCCCTAATGCCAGCAAATTGGCTGCGCTGACTACTCAAACCCAGCTTCTTTGTCCCACCCGTTGTCCGTTTGGCCTAGTTAATGCTCCAGCGACTTTTTCAAGAATCATGAATATTGTACTGTCGGGGTTGGTTGGCGTCATTGCCAGCTATTACCTGGATGATGTGATTGTTTGGGGACACGATTTTGACGATATGTTGGAGAATCTGCGAGTAGTTTTCTCCAGATTCCGCAAGGCCAACCTAAAATTACATCCAGGAAAGTGTGTCTTTGCCAAGAAAGAGTTAAAATTTCTTGGCCATGTCATTAGTCAGGAGGGCATAGCACCCGATCAAGACAAGGTGAAGAAAATGTTGGACCTTCCAGTTCCAACTGGACAAAGGGGAGTGAAGAAGTATTTGGGTGCCATCAATTATTATCGTAGATTCATTGAGAAATTTGCAGAGAAAGTGGCCCCACTTACGAACTTGTTGAGAAAAGATGTCCCATTTGTTTGGACAGAAGAGTGCCAGAAAGCACTTGACCTGATTAAAACATCGTTGGTGACAGCACCAATTCTGCAACATGTAGATTTTGACAGACAATTCATCCTACGGACGGATGCCTCAACGACCGGCATTGCTGGTGTTTTGTTCCAAGAATTTGACAACAAGAGGCACCCAATTGCTTACTTTAGCAAGGCCCTCAGTAGGACCCAACAGAAGTGGACAATATCCGAGTTGGAATTGTATGCCTTGGTGTCCGCAATCCGACATTTCAAGCTCTATCTTGCTCACAAGCAGTTTATTGCAGAGGTTGATCATAAGGCATTAATTTGCCTTGCAACCAAACGCTTCCAGGTTCCGAAATTGGAACGGTATGCCATCGCCCTGCAAGCTTACGATTTCAAAATTAGGCACGTGTCGGGTGCATTGTTGAATCTTACGGACTTATTGTCCCGATATCTCCCGGAAGGAGAGACACGACAGATTGCCCAAATTCTGCCGACCATAGGCGCAGTCACGCCAAGCGTTATTGTCCTAGCCCAGCATGCAGATGGCAGAACAAAGGCCATCATTGATTTCCTCCTCCATGGTAAGTTGCCGGCAGATGAACTGCAAGCAAATATCATAAAGGTGGACTCAGAGAATTGTACCATAATCGACGACATATTGTTTCAAGTCAGTGATATGGGTTTTGCTGACAATAAGACACTACACCACAGGGCGGTAATTCCGTCAGTTCTGACCCCACAGGTCTTGGAATTCGCCCACAATTCAGCAGTGATGGGTGGACATTTGGGCAGACAAAAGACGTTAGACCGGATCAGGTTTAAATATGTCTGGCCTGGCATGGCTGCCGATGTCAAGAGTTGGGTGTCCTCATGTTTGGATTGTCAAAGCCGTATGCCACCACATAGGAAACCTAGATCTCCCCTTTTGCCCTCTCAAAGTTACACGCCATTTGAGATTCTCACAATGGACTGTAAAGGCCCGCTAACCACGACGACTGAAGGGCACAAACATATTCTGGTCATGACAGACCAATTTACCAAATTCACTTTATTGAGACCATTGAAAACCACTACAACCGAGGAAATTGTCAGGCAGTTGTATGACGTTACCTGTACGTTTGGCCCACCCAAAACAATATTGACAGATGGAGCAGCATACTTCAAGGCTAAGCAACTCAAAGCTTTTTGTCGTCTAGTGAATATTGGCAAGCTGGTAGCCACCCCATACTGTCCAAAGACAGTAGGTCTTGTAGAAGTTAGAAACAAGGTGTTAGGGCAAGCTCTGAGCAAATACATTGACCCATCTCAGACTGATTGGCATAGGTTTTTGCCAGGTTTGCAATTTGCATTGAACACAACGATTACTCCGGCGATTAATTACTCTGCCTATCACTTGATGTTTGGTAGGCCATGCAGAAGTCCGTTGGACTACAGTCTTCACATCCCGCTAGATCCGGATTGTACACATGATGCACATATACAGGCAATAACTCGAGATTTGGAGTTGGCGTACAAAGTCGCGAGTGAACAATTGAAGCTCACTAGAGCGAAAATGAAAAAACGATATGATGAACTGGCGACAGACCCGAATTACAAGGTTGGTGATTTGGTTTGGGTGTTGCAACCGAGAAAGGCTGGCTCGAAAGGACAAAGCAAAAGCTTATACTCCCCGTATTTCGGTCCCTATTACATCGTGCAAATTCTTGCCCAGAAGAATGTGAAAGTGAGGTCGATGTCCCACCAGAGTGTCCCGGTTGTCATCCATGTAGATAGGTTAAAGCCGTATATTCCAGCAACTCCAAGGCCGGCGGCTGTTGCCCCACTGCCGTGGCCTGGAGATCCCATCCCAGAAGATGCGATTCCTGAGGGGCAATTGCCTACAGAGCAGGATGAGGCTAAGGAAGCCACACTGGTTGATGATCTTGGCGAGGCTCAAGGGGCCTCACAGGCCATCCCGACTATCCCTCCGGAGCCACCGCCTGTACGGGATGATAATGTCTATGCGGTAGAGAAGATATTGAAGAAGAGGGTAAAGAATGGCCACATGCAATTTCTCATAAGATGGAAAGGTTATTCTCCTAAACATGACCAATGGGTCGACCATGATGACATTTTGAGTCCAGTCCTAATTGAGGACTTTTTGAACCGGCCTAAGCGAAAGCGGAAAGGTCGTCGGTAAATTTTGTCCCTCTCAGCATTCGGCCAGCCCTACATGCGATAAGTAGACTAAACTGTGTTGACACCTAAGGTGTGATGCAAGGACAATGTGTCTGGTATTTGGAAGTTGTATTGTTATGGTAAGATGCAACTCATTGAGTTGATTGTGTGTAAGTGGCTGTATTGTATAGTTTTGGGTTAATATTTTATTCCAATTGTAGCATGTTGGGGGTGGTAGGCCGAATGCTGTTCTATAAAATTCTTTATACTGACTTTGTTCTTTTCGTTACAGACAACCTTGAGTCGGTCTATACATCAGACCCTTACTGTCACAATCCACTGTAGGTCGGCCAATAAGGTATGAGGCGACATATTTACCGGATTCTTGTTTACTCGGTCATAGTGTTTGGCATCCCAATAGTTTTGTCTGACTCACGCCAGGCGTATCATGCCGGCGAAGAGGTTATCTTGCGCACCTCTTTTGGGGTTTTATTTAAGCCAAAAGGTTCCCGTAATGTAGCAGAAAGCACGTGGGTGTCAACATTTGGTGTGGTTATTCCCCACATCGAGAAATTAATCCCACCAATTCAATATGATCGTTGTGCAGGTGCAGGTATGAAAGGCAATAAAACTGTCTTTCGAGATACATGTGTCAGAGTGAGGAATGTGGCCCGCACATTGTTTAAACGTCGACAACTGATTGTAGGTCGGATCAAGAAATGGCTGAAACAAGCACAAGACCTAATACCTGTTAAGCTTGGTGGACGAAGGGGTAAACGTGCTGCCCTCGAGCCGATCGGGGAGATCGCATCTTCCTTATTCGGGGTAGCCATGGAAGAAGATGTACGAAAAGTGCGTAAACACGTGAAAGCTCTGCAGACACAGGTGAACCTCAATGTCGACGAGATAAAGCGCATTTCGTCAGATATGCAGTCAACCATGAAAATTATGTCAGACAGGATGTCAAACGCTCTGACCGGTATAATGCGGAATAAGCAGGACTTGTTAACCCTTAAGGACCATATTAATAAATTGGTTCGTGCCGTTAATGATAATACATTGGCGATCGAAACTTTGGCCGTTGCATTAGAGGAATCCACATTCTTAATGGGATTCCTGACTGACCTAGAAAGTCAACTTTTCGAGTGGGTCCTGGGATCCCGCACCTTGCTTCAAGGGTACTTACCAGTGGCGTATGTACCAGTGGAGAGCCTTCAGAGGGTGCTGACAGACATTGCCCGTACCCTAGCTTCAGAACGAGCATATCAGGGTTTTTACATTGTTCACCCCCACGTGGAATATTACTATAGTGTCAAATCAGTCTTGTTTACACGAGACGATGACTACATATATATAACGGTCAAAGTGCCGATTGCCGCGGCAGAAAGTATGGTCCTGACTTATTCAATTATCTCGTTGCCTGTGCCTTTGAATAGCTCCACCGTGGCTACTTCCAAGATAGTTGATTTGCCACGCTATTTTGGTGTCACCAAAAATGGTGAATTTTATGTAGAAAACCATGACGAATACGTCAACGATGATTGTCAGGCGGAGGGATCGCTTACGACGTGTAGCATGCAAGTGTCGCTGAAGTCGCGAACGATTCCTTCATGTGCTAGCGCCCTTTTCTACAATGAAATTACCCAAGTTATGAAACTGTGTGACTTCCGCTATGAGGCAAGCGGAAGAGGTTTATTCCGAGGAGCTATTAGACTAGCCCCTGGTTATTACCTGGCATCATCGGATGACGAAGTATGGTCACAGAAATGCCCCGGTGAAGCTATTCGCCCCATTTCTTCTTGCAGGTTCTGTTTAGTGAGATTGAAGTGTGCCTGCTCTCTTTCGAGTAGGAGCTTCGCTATCCAACCCCAGTTAACCACATGCGAAGGGTCCCAACGTAGAGCCAAGATTGTCTATGAGCACCCAATTAATCTTGCCCTTTTGTATCTTGCATACCCGAAGGAAAGCCTTCAGAAGTATAGTTCCCACGACCTTGTTTCAAAGCCACCGAGATTGGAAATCCCCGAAGTTAAGATTAATGACCAAAATTGGACAGACATTGCTAGTGCCGAAAAGAGATTTTCAACATCTCTCAGTGTAGCTTTAAAGAGTTCCAAAGAAAAATCCAATGTCTATGCATCTAAAGCAGATAAATTGGCCGCCCTCACAGAACAAGCAGCTGAAGAATATGATGCCAACACGTCCTCCAGGTTTTTTAGAAGTAGCTATACCGGAGGTATTGTGTTCATTCTGGTTATTTATAGTACGATTGCTGTCACATACGTGTTATGTAAGATGAATAGGAAGAAATTACCCAAAGTGTTTACAGCGGCTACAATGATGCAAGTCCCAGGGCAGGCAGACGCCACTTCAACCATTTCGACCACTACAATTACGTCCATACTTTCGACTACCCCACCTACGTCGATAGTTTCGACCACACCCAGGTTGCCTACTCAGGCCAACAGTACTGTCATGCCTTTACCTACCCCTTTAGACGCGGTAATTAGAATTCAGGACATTGTGTTACCAACCATGAAAGATTTTCTGTTGCAGCGTGATAAGCCACGACCTGCATTGCGGCCTAAAGTTATTCATAACTTTATTAACTTGCCCTTCGTTGAGATGAGGCTGTTGTATGCATTAGTTGCAATGGTGGCTCTTATTCTGTTCTTTGCACTCGCCAAACGTTTTAGGAAGACCATTAAATGTATGGTTGGCCGTAAGGTTAATTGTTTGGTCCTGGAACTTTCAGTTGGCGATATGTCAAAATTTATTACTGTGCCAGGAACCCAGAATTTGACTTACGGCCAAGCCCGCACAATTAAAGATGTCAACATCGCCATTGAGCGCAGATGTTGTGGTTTGAAAGTATATTTTGATTGGGTTTGCTCACAAACTTGTATTCTGCCAAGCGAGGTTGTTCTGGGCATGTTTCAGCTGCGGGCCCGGCGCATCCTGCAGAAGGCGTGTCACGTGCGGCTCTATTATCGTGTTGATAAGAGATTTCTGGTTCTTTTCTGCGAAAAGAATGAGCCGTTGGGCCCTAGGAACTTCATCAACGCAATTCGGGTTGACCGATCGACTAGTACCCCGAATTTGGCATCAACAGGTACGGACCCGGCTGCCCCAATATATTTGACATTGCAGGAAACTACTTCCAGGACCCCACTTTATCCTCAACTTCCCAAGTAACTTTTCTGGCATTGTTATGCCCATGAGCTAACTTTTCAAACTTTCAAAGTTGCTAATAAAACTTTTGATTTATGCAGGTGATTGGGGCCGCTGTATTAGTCAGCGTCCTTAGAACTTTGAGAATTAATTGGTATTGTGAGTCAGCTAGCTCGTAAATATTGATAGGGTTCCGAAGTTGACAACTAATGATATTAGCAGCCATTAGGCACGGAGTAAATTGCCTCGTATATCATTAATGGCTGAAATTCGTGACAGTTAGGTCCATTATATCAACAAAAAAGAAGGAAAAACCTTCATCCATCACCTGCGGGACATTAACTAATTCGATATTGCATGAATAAATGATTATTTGGAAGCGTGTTCGTGCTGATAGTGTCATTTTATGAGTCAGCCCTCATTTTAGGATTGTTTTTTTGCGAATAAAAATGTCAGATTAGGGAGTTTCTTTGACAGATTGGCTGGTTTTATGAGTTTGGGAGTGATTAGGCTTTTGTGTAATCACATCTGGACCAGATGATCGTATTCGTGTGGCCACGATTAGTATAATTGGAGAAATGAGTAGTCGTTAGTCACGCTGACAGTTGTCGTTGTTTGGAAACTTTTGTTAGGATAGTTTTATTGTTGTGGTTTGTGAATTTACTAAAAACAAAAACGACCTTTTCTTCAGAGTTTGCCAACCCCCGTGACAGCACGGAGGACGCAGCTACAGTTAACGTTAAGACGAGAAGTTGACAGAGTGAATTTTATCGGTACGTTAATTTTGTACTCCCTATATTCCGATATGTCTCTTAAGAAGGACCACCACATCCGAAGTGAGCTGCGGCGAATTGTCGTTGACCCCACCAACGAAGACAAGATTCGGACAGCTTGCCCGTACTTCCGAGCATTCGATCAGTTTGGTGATCAGCAGAGGATCTGGAATTTTAAATTCCCTTCCCAGATATTGTTGCGATCCATATTGCATCTTTTCTTTTATATTATTGGTGACGACCGTCTTGACTGGCTGGCGGCCCCTTTTGACAATCTTTTTATGTCTGCGGCGTTTTTGGCTAGCGAGGAGCTTCAAAATGCAGTGCTGCGTGCCTATTTGGCGGGAAAGACCCACCCTAATCGTTTGCCACCATCTAGATGGCCTGTGCCCCTTTTACCTGGACATTTTGGCCTGATAGCGCAGTACATTGAGGACTACCTGTTGCTAGAAAATGCAGCAAGCTTAATGGTGCGAATTTTGAATTTACCTGAATGTACTGATTTTCAAATAGTTAAACCCATTATGGAATATTTAGATTTACGGTTGAGTATGTCTGAACTTGAAATTAAATCGCTAATTGATTTTACAAGTGAGAGAGAGCTCCGCTTAACGACGGGATTGTCAAGGGCAATTCGTCAGCGTGTCAGGAAGGTCGATCATTTTGTGAAGACATGGGAATTGGACACTAGCTGTTGTTGTATCTGTTGGGATTACTTCCCCTACCCACCTCGCATGAGTGGCATTCATCACGATATTCATTTCATGCCATGTTGTTGGCTACCTGCACATAGGGTTTGTGTTAACCAGTGTTACGCCAATGACAGCGAGGGCGATATTTGTTATTGTTGCGGCACGTGCCTGCTCCGGACGTCCCAAGGTGTTCTAACAATGGAGACGGTGGGCGAGGATTCCGATATTACCATTCGGCGTGGCGAATGTCGTCGCGATTATCGCCCACCTCCCCAGTGTTTCCTAGATGCCGTTGCATCTACTGCCAGGGTCGCCGAGGAGGTATTTTATTTATAATTTATGTTCCTTTTTACTAGATGGCGTCGATAGTAACAAGAGTCCAGAGAGGTGGCCCCCTCGCGCGCCTCCCCACCCTTACACTAGATGTGCGAGATCGTCTAATTCATGCTTCTGAATATTTTGTAGCCTTGTTTCGGCACCAGGCTGTTGATGATTTGAACGACCTCACCTGGCCGAGTGTTGCGGCCAGGGTGGTCTTTGTCCAATTGTTGGCAATAATTTTGGAGTGCCCTTCTGGGTTCTCCACGTATAACTATCCCGTCAATCAGTATTTGGCTGCTGCGGTATTCCTGCACAGCCCATTCTTAGAACAGGAGGTACTGCGCCTTTATTTAACGGGGAGAATTCCACCATCCCCTGTGCCTGCTAGCCAATGGCTACAACCGCTCCTTTCAGTCCATGTGGACTATATAAATAACATTCTCTTTGGTGGACAGTCGTTGGGTTCATTGGGCTCGGTGTTCGTGCGCCTCCTGAACTTGGTCGGCCCTCACCATCCGACCGCGTCCAGGGTGCGCCGGATGATTCAGACGAAGTGTGGGTTCACCGCCCAACAAATTATGCAAATGACAGTGGCCCCACGCACGTCCGGTGGACCCGCGTATGTGTCACGTATACTATCTCGGAAAATTAGGGCCCGGCTCAGGCACAAAGAATTTCTATACCGCACGTACCTCCATTCGAAAACATGTGCCTTTTGTAAGGATGATTTTGATTTAAATGAGACTATACACCCTCCTTACCCTACTATATATTTCATGCCTTGTTGTAACGTGCCTGTTCACGTTGTTTGTCTCGTTGATAAATTTCCTTCTTTTTATAATACGGGCATCAATTTCCGTTGCAGGGCCTGTGTCTCGCGTATTACACGCGAGTCCCGTAGGCCCTACACTCTAGTAGAGGCTAGTCAAGAGATTACGCTGGTTCGAGTTTACCGTGATTGTATAAGGGAGGCAACGCCCGTACCACCGCGGATGTTCCGCCAGTGGATCGCCAGGCGGGCGTTCCATTATATTGATAACCTTCTTGCTGCCTATCCTCTGGGGGGTTCCAAAGAGATGCCCCCGTTAGAAGGCTCATCTGAGTCAGATAGTTAAGGAGGAGCGTTCTGCAGGGTAATCCTCTGCCGGGGAGTGGCTGTGCCACACCCTGGGGAGGGTAGGCCTGTTTGCAGACCTTTACATATATATATTCCCTCCTCCATATTTTATGGGGCTTCCCCGGAGGTGGCCATGATTGTAATACTTGGTAAGTATGCTGCCATATTTGGTCCACGGTGGTAACATCCTTGATGGTCGGGGTATTCTGTCCTCTGTGTATTTTAAATTCTTAGATCCGTTATGGTGCCGAAATTGCTTTAGTATATTCAACCTGTTCAGCCTTATTTTCTGCATCCCATTTTGTTTCCTATTGGGGACGGCGTGCGAGGACGGCAGAAGATGGCCTTGATGTTTATCGACTGCCGGATGGAGGAACCTGCCTGTAACAATTGGAGGACAGTCCATATTTTATATATTAGGCCCAGGTAGCCTCATTCCGGGCGAGACGGCTTGCCCTTTTCTAGGCCTATCCCGGGCTAGGAGTGAGACTGCTTGCGTCTAGGTCCGAGGCCTTTATTTTCTACATTGTACGTGCAGAAAATTTATCTTTATGTCAGGTGCCATATTAGTTTCCAACGTCCTTACGGTATGCCATATTGTATAGAAATTTATCGCGTGCATCTAACCATTGTATAGTGATGCGTATCCTACAATTGAATGGCGTTGTAAATGGCGCCATTGTCCTTTTATTGATGTTAGTGTCATTATCTGGCTATTTAATCTTCACTGTGGTGAATGCCCCTTTTGTGTGCACTTTAAGAGGTCAACTCTTTTTGATCGACTGGGCTGTCATTTTATAATGGGCATAAGTGAATATGTAAAGATTTCTTGAAGTGTCTGCCGAAGTGAAATATTTGCACTTTAGTATGTGTCAGTCCTGTTTTATCTTATTATGTCTTGGAATTGTAATTCTGTAGCCGAAGGATTGTCTTTAGTGAAACTTTTGCGACAATAATTATGTCAATTAGTGTTCTCCACGTTGTCAATGTCAAGATGTCTTAATGTTTCGATGTTGGGTTTATAGCTATTAGAATGGAGCATGGGTTATTTCTTATTATGTGCTGATGTAACATGTCGTATTGTTGTAGAGCCTAGCTAGCTTAACATATAGTTCATGTGCAGGACGCTAGGTGTGTCCTGGCCAATTTGGTATGCACTGGAATCCTCGGTGTGCGTATTTAAAGTGATGTGTTATGAAGATTAATGGCTAATTAACTATGCCGATATTCGTGTAGGTGATTAGCATAGCGGCGGTGTTTCAATGTCTTTGATGTATGAGTGTTTTTTTTTGATGCACTTTGGTGTGCCAGTTTATCATGTTTCTATACAAGAGAAATTATATTATTAGTATAGGACTAGGCCTAATTAGTGGCACGGCCCGAGACAGCTTAGGCCAAGGCCACTATTGGAAGTGACTTTGTTGAGGTAGGCTATTAGGTTCTATATAATACAAATAAGTATATTAATAAAGAATTGATTCAATTAGTCTTAGGCCTATTTGGTAGTATTGTCAGAGACTGCTCAGGCTACTACTACCATAGGTGGCGTTACTTGTAATGTATTGTATGTTTTAGGCATATGTAGTTTCTATTTGTCCTGTTGTTTGAAAGTATTTACTGTTAGGTATAATTGATGATAAAGAGGCTAGGTTAGGGTACGGTTTTATTCAACCTATGTTTTAGTGGGCGTGATTGGAGAAGCGGTAATGGAGGTAAGTCCGCGCCCTGAGGAGTTCCTTGGCATCTTCTGGTAAGATATTAAGGTAGCCTCGTATTCACGCCTCTGGTACCCATTCCGTCCGAGTTCAGTACGTACACTTGTGCATTTTTTTGTTGACATATATGCTATGGGTCATATGGGGAGCAGGAATGTCAGGATAAGTTTAAGGGAGTGTTTGCTAGCCACCCCGGCCTAGTTAGCAGGTCTTAGGACTGTTGTCGGTGGTTGACAATGGACGAATCTACTGGCCTTTGTCAGATGTTAGATATTAGCGTTGAGGCCAGACCTTGACGTCGCTTCTCTCCTGTGTATAGTCGTCCCTACAGTCTGCCGAATCGGGCTGGGGATTTCTTTATACAGGCGAGACTACTAAATTGTCGTTTTATATCCTACTTGTCATTTAAATTTTATATTTTACAGTTTTAAGATCAATCAATCGTTTCGATTGAAATTATTATCTCACGACAAATCTATGGGTTTGTGTCGCTTAACTTGAAAGAGAAGTGTGGATTTTCGGTGGAATTTGGTGTCCCATAATGACAGTATAGTCTTCTTGATGTCAAGGTATGATGTACCGAAGAGTGAATCGCGTCAGGCGGCTTGATAAGCCAGATCTTTGTTTCTGGACATGGTACACTCAGAACTTAGATGATGGAATTTTGCAATTTTT
>NMRB01000746.1:4410-15141 GCA_002633025.1 Notospermus geniculatus | reverse complement strand
AAGAACCCACTTTTATCAAGCACGTAGGCCTAGGATGGGATATCAATAACCAAGTTTCCAGCAGGCAACTGAGAAGATGGGTCTGGGGGCCCCCCCCATCAACTGACTGTGCCCTAGTTTGCCATCCCAACCCATTGATGTAAGCCCTTGTGGCATCCGGAGGTGTCCCTATACTCTCTGCATCTTAGGTGGTCTACGTAGACCACCTGAGAAGTTCACCAGCAAAAGTTACATAATGCTATCACAGTATGAACCGACAGACAATCCCCTTTCAGCTTAGGCTCTAAGGGCCGTATGCACCAAACGAAGATTATCTTGAACTCAGGTTGAGCCACAACTTTTCCATTGTCACATCATGCCCTGGCAAACCTGAACAATTGAAAAGTTGTGGCTCAACCTGAGTTCAAGGTAATCTTCGTTTGGTGCATACGGGCCTAAGGGCCTGTCCAGATTATACGATTTCATGCCGATCCGATCGTCCGACTGGGGTCCACGATAGGCCTAATGTTCAACCACGAATAAAGCACAATGGGCAATTCCTCTTGCTATGAAATAACCCATTGTGGGCCCCAATCGTCCAATCGCGTCAGGCAGAGCCGTATCTGTACAGGCCCTTACAAGACAGCCAGGTTGGTGGGGGTCATCTCAGAATTAGGCCTAATAGGCCTACCATGGAGCTTTTTTCTTGCCAAAATGATATTGATAAATTCTAATCATGGAAGGTACATGTATACTTAATATTTTTATTTTAACCCCCCAGCACCCTACCCAGTTATTTAATCTCAGTGTAGGACCTCTGTTTTTGGACTAAGTTGTGCCTCAGCGACACCTGGAATTTTATTTCATCGGGTTCCTCATTGAAATTTTGAAAATCCGTTCATGGATGAAGAAGATATGCCAATAGTACCAAATCTGGCCACAAGGTGGTGCCACCTGCAATTTTCATACCGTAACCATAATAACAGATCAATGTCCATTATGAGAGTACAACTGAAATTTTGAAATCCATTCACGGATGAGGAATATATCTGCCAATAGTACCAAATCTGGCCACCAGGTGGTGCCACCTGCAATTTTCATACTGTAACAGACCAACGACCACTAGTATATGAGAATACAATTGAAAATTTGAAAATCCATTCATGGATGAGGAATATATGCCAATAGTAATAGTACCAAATCTGGCCACCTGCAGGTGGTGCCACCTGCAATTTTCATACTGTAACAGATCAACGTTCATTAGTATATGAGAGTACAATTGAAATTTTGAAAATCCATTCATGGATGAGGAAAATATGCCAATAGTACCAAATCTGGCCACATGGTGGCGCCAATTTTCATACTGTGACAGATCAACGTCCATAATATATGAGAATACAATTGAAATTTTGAAAATCCATTCATGGATGAGGAAGATGCCAATAGTACCAAATCTGGCCACCAGGTGGCGCCACCTGCAATTTTCACATTGTCACGGCAGATGGCGCATCGTACCTCGCACCGATCTGTCACCGCGCGCTCAAGGAATCATGGGATACTTCAGGACTACTTGTTCCATTTTCAAGATGGCGGTCGATCCCTCGCCTCGAGTGTACAAATATCAGAATCTTATGAGATAGGCCTACCAAGGATGTCTCCGTGTGTGGGTATCACATTATCCGTCATGATTATGACATACATAGGCCTAGATATGCTGTACATGTCATACTAGCCACTGATAGCTGCGTTGGTGCGTCGTCACACACTAGGCCTACAGCACTCAGTCTGCCCCTCCGACTCTGCCACACAGCTTGACAGCTGCCGGGGTCATAATCCTCGAATGTCAATTCGTCCATTCGGAGGAAATTCTGAAATGCCGCCCTATCTCCCAAGCGCAGTTCCTTGAGGAGACAATGATACGCCCCGTGTTCCTCCCTCATTGCAATCCAGGACCTTGTCCACATTCTCTTATGTTCTTCTCTGCGTCTCTTCTTCCTAGCTGCAACTATCGCAAAAATTGTTGCAGCTAACACAACACACTTTCTTTTCTTGTCGGCCATCTTCTCACAAGAACGCTCCTTTCCTGCTCATTTTTAACAACATGTGTCCCAACATGTGTCGCGACATGTGTCACGACATGTGTCTAGTGTATACAGGGGCAAAATTTCTGTTTCCATCTGTGTCGGACACATGTGTCGCGACATGTGTCTTGAAATGTTGATAGTGTACACAGACCTTTATGATACAAAACATTCTTGGGATAGGTCAGTGAGTATGCATCTCGCCCATATTCTTTGCACTGCCTCTCTGAATGCTCGAAGCGAGAAACACAATGGTGGGCGGGTTTTGGTTGCGACACCAAAGCCCGGTGTGGTTAAAACGAGGCTAATGCATTATCCATTGAGAACAAGGCTCACTGTGAATGTAAAGGATGTTGAAGCACTTTCATTTCCGCAACAATTCCCACAAGGAAGATATCACTACAACACAGATAGACTTGTGAAAGTTGGCCTAAACCCATACTTCAATGCTAGGCTTTTCAATGTAGACCGAAAGTTTTCATCTGACAATGCATACATTTTTTTGCACAGTATACGAGTGAACTTAGCCAAATTCTCTCCAACATTTCCATTGCAATGCGAAAGGGCTCTGCTCACACAAACTCTGGCAAGAAAATAACTGCCAAAATGTTGACAAACAAGGATGCTGTGCGAGAAATTCTCAAATCTGACAAGGGTTTTCGTTTTCTACAACCAGTCCGAGGAACACCACCTTATTGGGAACGCACCCTAAAGGATTTGTTTGCCATGATCAAACAAATTGGCATACCAACATGGTTTGTCACATTCTCGGCAGCTGATCTTAGATGGCCTGAGGTTCTCCATAGCTCTCCTTCTGTCGTCGTCAGACCCAAAAAGGAACATTGAAGATCTCTCATTCCAAAAGAAAAGCAAACTTCTTCAGGACAATCCAGTCCTTGCTGCCAGAATGTTTGATCATCGTGTACATGTACTCTTCCACGAGTTGCTTTTGAGTAAAGCAGAACCCCTCGGTAAAGTAGTTGACTTCTTCTGGAGAACTGAATTTCAGTGCCGTGGATCTCCCCACATACACTGTCTTCTTTGGATTGAAAATGCCCCCAAGTTGGATGAATATGACGATGAATTAGTGTGTGCATTCATTGATAAATACATTTCAACTGAACTGCCTGATGAAGACATTGATCCAGTCCTACACCAAATCATCAAACAAGTGCAAACGCATAGCAGGAATCATTCCAGGTCATGTTTCAAAGCTGGTGGATCAAAACAATGCCGCATCTGCAGATTCCTCTTTCCTAGGCCACCCATGCTTCATACAACCATTTTCAGACCTATGAAACCCAAGCAGCCAGATGTCCCAGCTGAACAGACAAATTCTGTTGTCACAGATATGCCCTGCTCTCCATCCCAGTCAGATGATGTACCTTCAGATTCAGAACTTAACAACGCTGATTCTGCCACAGGTCACATCAATGAAAGGAAGGCAAAAGCTAATCTGCAAAAGGTGCGGGATCTTCTTGAAAAAATTGTTGCCGATACAACACACGTACCCAGCACAGAACAACTTCTTTCTGATGCTGATTTGACTATGGAGGACTACAAGGGAAGCATGGCACCGTTGTCCAAAAAGGTTACAATACAACTGAAAAGGCAGCCCAAGGATGCATGGGTTAACAATTATAATCCCAAATTGTTGAAAGCATGGAATGCTAACATGGACATCCAGTATGTTACTGATGCATGGGCTTGTGTTATGTACATCCTGAGTTACATCAGTAAAGCAGAACATGAGATGAGTGCTCTTCTGAAGCAAGCTCAGGAGGATGCCAAAACTGGAGACTGTGATGTGGTAAAAGAAATGCGACACATTGGCAATGTCTATCTCCAGAATAGAGAGGTCAGTGCTCAAGAAGCAGTGTAACTGGGATGAAACTGAAAGATTGCTCTAGACAGGTTACTTTTGTACCCACAGACCCAAACCCAACTAGAATGAGCCTGCCTTTGAAAACTATACAGGCGAAGACCAACACTGACTCTGATGATATCTGGATGATCTCCATTTTGTTGACCGCTACAAGGCAAGACCAGATGAACCCCCATTTCCAACTATGTGTCTTGCATACTTTGTATCTCACTACAGAGTGCTCACATCTCTCAATGCCAAGCAGTCACAAAAAGCTGAACACAATGCTGCTGCTGATCAACTTCCTGACAATGATGAACAGTTACAAGAATCTTCACCAATGGAAAATGGAAAAGGGTACATTCAGAAAAGGCCCCGTAGCAATCCTGCTATTGTAAAATCACCTCAGTATCCACGTCTGAAATTCCCTGAGAAATACATCCACAACCTCCTGGCTTTGTACTTGCCATTTCGTACAGATGCACAGCTCGGTCCCAAACCATACGACACATTTGAAGACTTCTATGAGAAAGCAGGAGTCAAATTACCTGGATCTGATGTGCCACAAAGAGTCATGACTATTGTTGAAACAAATAGGCGGCAGTTTGAGATGGCAGCATCATCAATAGACCTAGCTATGGAGCAGCTTCAGGAAAATGCAGTGCTTCAGCTTGAGGATGCATGGGCGCAGCTTGCACCATCAACAGAGGCTGAACGTACACAAACCAATGCTGAAACTGAAGATGTGTCTGACGACGAAGTCCTAGAAAATGAACATATTCAAGAATTGTCAAATGCTGCACCTCATACAGATAGCCTTGGTGTTGTCATCTTCGATAATCGAAGGCCGATCTGCTCTCCACTGCGTTACATCGCACATCACCCTTCGAGAAATAGACCAGTCGGCGGCGTATCTTGGCACGATGCCAACTTTACCGGACGACCAATCATATTGCACTTTATCGGGTCTTCGGCTACCACTCTTTGTACCACGATTCAAATTTTACAACACCGATTCTGATTGGCCTCTTCTTCTCGAGGCGGCAGATACGCCGTGGACCGGTCAATTTCTCGAAGGGTGATGTGAGGTGTAACGCAGTGGATAGCAGATCGGCCTTCGATCATCGAAGATGTGGTGTTGTAGGTATAGAAACTGCCACAGAACAGGAGACTGCACAACAGATCAGGGGCATACTCCAATCACTCAATGAGAAGCAAACTACAGTCTTTAACTCGGTGAGAAACTGGTGTCTGCTTAAAAAAACAAGGCGCAAATCCTGAACCTCTGAGAATATTTGTATCTGGATCTGCAGGAGTAGGAAAAAGTCATCTCATCAAGGCCATTCATTATGAAGCAAAAAAGCTGTTGCAGTCAGTTGCTGACAACCCTGAAAACTGTACTGTGCTTCTAACTGCATCAACTGGTCCTGCTGCATACAACATAAATGGACAAACTCTGAACAGTGCTCTCTCAATCCCAAATCATCGCCCCATACCTGTCAAACTTCTGACAGAAACCACAATGAATACCCTCAGAGCAACCCTCTACAATGTACAGGTAATAATCATTGATGAAATTTCAATGGTTGACTGGAAAATGCTGTCCTATGTAGATTCTAGACTGAAACCGATCACAGGCAAAAAACTGAATTCGGAGTACATGTATAACAGTACTTGCCTTTGGTGATTTCTTCCAGCTTCCTCCTGTCAAGGCAGAACGTCTCATCACAATGAACAAAAAAGACACGCGCAACATCTGGACATCAAAATTCAAATTGATAGAATTCACTCAAGTCATGAGACAACGGGATGAAGCCGAATTTGCCCATTTGCTCAATCGCATAAGGACCAGAGAAAAGACAACACCACTTGAGGAAGCAGATGAAACCCTTCTGAAGTCCCGTGTGATTGAATGTACACCTTTGGATCCTGATTATCCTTCAGAGGCACTTCACGTATATTCTACAAAAAAGGAAGTGCAGGCTTACAATCTCAGCAAACTGTACCAACTACCAGATGTCACTGTTGTCACCCTGCATGCTGAGGACTCCAGGCACAACAAACTGACAGAAAATGAAACTGGCACTTCATCCACTCAATCAGCAAAAAGTAATGACATTCCCAAGACAATAGATATTGCTGTCAATGCAAAAGTGATGTTACTAAGGAATGTTGATGTCACTGATGGTCTTGTCAATGGTGCTATTGGATTAGTGACCTCCATTTTACCACCGTCAAATCCCAAGAAACTCCCACCAGCAATAGCACTTCAGTTCGATGATCAGAAAGTTCGAAAGAAAACTATGAACACTTCCAAGTACAGGAGCTCCATTCCTGCTGGCTCTGTTGCAATTGAACCAATTCAGGTCAAACTTGAAGGTACTAATATCACTAGAACTCAGTACCCATTGTCATTGGCATGGGCATGCACCATTCATAAGACTCAGGGCAAAACTATGAACGAAATAGTAGTCTCTCTGAAAACTATCTTCACTGCCGGCCAAGCATATGTCGCACTCAGCAGAGTCACTTCAATTTCAGGCCTCCATCTTCTCGACTACAACTCCTCAACTATGTATTGCTTCCCAGCTGTCAAAGAAGGCCTTGCTCAAATGACATGCTTACCTGCCAGTTCTGAGCATCCTCTTCGTCTAAATGACCCTGCTGCTGTTAAAATTATTCACCATAATATCGAAGGACTCATTCCTCATTTTGATGACCTGCAACACAACCATGACGTTCCATACTCAGACATTGTGTGCCTGTCTGAAACATGGTTACAAGCTAAACCAACTGACAGTATGCATTTACAAAATTTCACGCTGTACTACAATAATAGGTCAGCATCATATACAGAAGCCTCTCCATTTTATCAAAAACAACGTGGTGGGGTTGCAATATATGTTAAACAGCATCTGCTCTCACAGCAAGTTGATCTCGGAATCAGTAATTTGGAGTACCTTGCTCTGCAGATAAGGCAGGAACAGAATTCTTCCCTCGTGATTGTTATTTACAGACCACCTTCATATCAGTCAACTCCATTCTGCCAAGTCCTAAAACAAACTATGCAGGCAGCTGCCTCAGGAAACACATATCATGTTGTAATCACTGGGGACTTCAATGGGGATACCAACCAGCACATTCACTCCTATCAAAGACACTCTCATGATCCATGGTTACAGTCAACTAATTGCTCGCCCAACAACCACTGAAGGTACACTAATTGACCATAATGTATGTCAAGTCAACACCTGCTGACAGTATCCAGTCAGGCGTTCTTTCCACTTACTACAGTTACCATGATCCAATCTACTGTATTCTGCATCATCTACAGCTGCCAGAGGGTTTGTCAATATTCTCATTCTTTTCTAGACTTTCAGATTGTAAAATTCCAGGCCTGAAGAAGATCCCAGTTGGGGTCGAAAATTTGCAAACATTCTGGAAATTGACTTTATATACGGTACATTACTGTCTGTCAATTTTTGTGCTCGCCTTGTCTCTAGAATATTCTCGAAATATAACAACCTTGACGCAATGATCCCGGAACCCGCCGCAAGGCGGCAGCATAACACGGCGATGGCTTTTGTGGATCACTTCAAAATGGTTTAGTGTTCCTTTCGCATGGTTGTGATTGTGCGAGGCCCAGTTTTCTATGATCGGGCCAAGTTTGAGAGCTTTATTCGCCTGGAATGACTTAGATACCATTATCTGATGTAGGTAGTGGTTCACGTTGTCTTTGAAGAACTTTTGACTTCGCAGGAAATTGCTTTTGAGCGAATTAGGTCAAGGATTGATGGCGCGGCAGCTTCTGCGTATGATGAGAAATAGGTCGATTTTGTGAGGTCATGCATTTTCCAGCCAGGCAGGTGTTTACATCAACTGTTTGTATTCATGCCAAAACTACACCCAACATTACTTCTGAGCACATTCTGCATTCTCCTTTTAGCATATCAAACAACCCTCGCTTCATTCCTAGCACAGCCACACAGCTCTCTGACTGGTGATCCTGACTGACACTAAAATGACTTTGTGTCATAAAAGCTACTTTCCTGATCATTCTCCAGACTCCCATTTTCCCTTTCAGCACATTGACGAGCCACCAATGACCTTAGAGGTAGAGATCATCGCTGTTGATGACCCCGAGGTTGACGATGAAGTCAAAATTCTGACACAAAATGAAGACGATGTGTGGCACTATTCAATGCCGAAGCATCTCCTGCTGACAGCTTTCAAATGTGAAGACCTACAGGACGTACTTGATCGCCTTCCAGCAATTGGGAACATACATGTACTAGTAACTACAAAGAACATGATCATAACCGAACTTACACTTTCATAACGTGTACCCGATATACCACTTGTTTTCTGTTCAACAGTTATCATTCTTTCTACTAAGTACTTAGTAGCGTAATTCTCTCAGGTTTTTTTAAGTCCATACATGTAGTCTACTACATGTACTATGTACACACATAGGACTCGCCAATCTACTAAGTACTTAGTAGCGTAATTCTCTCAGGTTTTTTTAAGTCCATACATGTAGTCTACTACATGTACTATGTACACACATAGGACTCGCCAATCAACAACAGTCATTTCAAAATGTACTTTTTTGATTATAGTACATGTACAGCATGTACTGCAAGTGTGTTATTCTAATCAGAAGTCTACATCACAAAATGATCATTTGTGCTACAAGTGCGTTGTTCTATGAGAAGTCCAAATCACAAAATGATCATTTGTGCTGGGAGTATGTTGTTCTAATCAGATGTCCAGGTCACAAAGGGTCGTATTCATAAAGCGGTTCTATCGTTAGAACCGTCTTAGGCCGGTTCCAAGTGTAGTGGTGAAGTACACTTGGAACCAGCCTAAGACGGTTCTAATGATAGAACCACTTTATAAATACGACCCAAAGTGCTCATTATCAATGAATGTCATCAACCACAGGAACGTTACCCGGTATGACATACTTGCTCTTTTGTTACTTACTATTGTTCTTAATAAAATAATAAACAATCACTTCATACCTTCAATTCATTCACTCATTTCCCCATCAAGTCCCTCATTCAGATGGGCTGATGAAGAATTATAACTCAGAAATCCAAAAACATTGCCCACATCAGAAGAGCCACAGCTTTAATATCAAGAGTCCACTCAATGCCCCATCAAATGGCCTACTTACTACCTTCATTCTACTGCCTCTTACATTCTGGGGACCATCAAATTTGCTGAAAATAGTTCTACTCAGTTGTTTATACGGCCCACTCAAACTTTGCATCGAGCAAAATGGCGACAGTTGACGGTTGCTAATACGGTGGTTACACCTTTTTTGAATGATAAGTATCCGCATCAAATAGAGTTCCAAAGCCGGTGGTATTTTATGCAAGGTTCTCGTTTACTTTTCGAAAAAAATGCAATAACATCTTTATAAGCACTCGAATCACGACGCGATGACGTCAACTGAACGTTATGTAATTTTCAACAACAGAATGTCCTAGCCTATGTTGTGTGTGATACACTGCATACTCCCCACGGAGCATGGTCATGCGTGAGAGGAACGAGAGGACAATTCGGAATTGACAAAAATCACTATAAGTATGCTTACACAGCTGCTGCATCACACATAAATTACGCTATAATGTCATCAGAAACACTGCGCCAACACAATTTCATAATTTCGTTCTACTTTTTATTAAGGTTGAAAAGAAAATACATCAATACACAATACCACACACACGAATTCCCTATCGGATATTGACCTAAATTTCACTGTGTTCAAGGTCATGAATGACGTTTTATGGGATTGTGTGTCACGTGAATGCATATTGTGATGACGCTTTTCACAGAATATGATTCTTTTTCACACATTTTGATGACGTTTTTGTATATTTTGATGACGTTTTTCACAAAATCTGGTCGAAAATTTTCCATAGCCAGAACAGTAGGGCGCTCTACCACATATTTCATGTATTGATTATCTAACCTTTGGACGCCCTAAAAATGTGATAAAAAGAAGTCACTGGTTGAAAAGCGTAACCCATCACCATGACTGGTTGAAAATGCAATGGAAACTGGTTGATAAACCGGCGGAAATAACGTGGAAACGACGTCATACACTGTCATATGATTGAACTGCAGAAACGTGTCATGTTTGAATGACGTCTTATTCATGTTATATTCACGTGAAAAAATGACGTGCTAACCACGTGAATCCCATGAGCAGATCAACGTTGGAATCACGTCCTTTTAGACGTGATTTCCACGTCATGGATACACGGTTTTATCACGTAGTTTCCACGTGTCCTTGCAATCAGGGGTCTGATCTTCCCCATTTTCCATCTTCCCCCTATTAGGTGAAAGTTTGACCGGACTTATTAATCGGGTCACATCTCGACCCCCGGGTCAGGACGTCCGGAGATCAATGTGACTTGTAAGCACAAACAACAGAGTCGACTTGATTTGATCATTTTATTTGATTGATCTATTTGATTGATTTATTTGATTGATGATTATTAAAGGAATGCCAACCTCCCGATATGGCCAAAAATGGAACGAGAGAAATATCGAATCGAGATCAGAGACTTACTGTCGTTTATTACCGGTATCCAAGATACAGAATAGCACAAAATTGACACACAAAATGATAATAAGCAAAAAGTCAATCTCCAGAATTCACGAATTTTCGACCCCAACCGGGGTCTTTTTCAAGTGGAACTTTACAATCTGAAACTCTAGAAAAGACTGAGCTGAAACCCGAATGTAGAACTAACACCTGTGTAGACAGGATGAGTGAGCAATTAAGGAAAGAAT
>NMRB01000745.1:277088-290031 GCA_002633025.1 Notospermus geniculatus | reverse complement strand
GAAACTTGGTGTCATAGGTCACCTGGCCTAGGGGTATACATGTACAAAATTTCATGTCAATAGTCCCAGCAGTTACAAAACATCCCCTGCTAACCGACAATGGCGGACGCTGCACCATTGTAAGAGCTCACAGGTGAGCTAAAAATGGGATGCCAAATATGCATTGTCCAGGCATCTGAGGCACAAAAATCCACCACTCTGCTGCCATAAGGGGGGGGGGGTGCCCCCTAAATCCGCCACTGTTTATTATTGCATCATAGATACAAGTGTTTTGAATTCTTCCAAGAAAGCAGCCTCCTCCTCGAGCGTAATATCCAGATAGTCTTCCTCGTCTTGTGGGATATCAGGGACGATCTCGTCCATGGCCTCCTGCTCTTTCTGGAGTTCTTCAGCAGTTTTTATGCTCCTGACTCTAAAGAGTCTGGAGCATTATGTTTTCGCCTCTGTTCCGTCACGCTAAGTGCGACGCCTCGGCTCCAGGCACGTAAATTGCATGCGCCAAGCATGTGCGAATATGCGTTATGGCCACCTGGGTAAGGAAAGCCAGTGCGACTTCGCGAAAGCTTTGGCGCACTTTTCGAGAACCACACTGTTTGCGATATTCTAATGATATTCGCTGTTTAGAAAACAAATTAGGCTATCAATTCGCGTGGTTCTCTGCCCGATTGGAAATGACAGTTGAACTGTGAACCTCATAGTCAAACTATCACATTTGATAGTCCAACTGTGAAATTGGTAGTGGAACTATGAACTTTCATAGTTCATTTTTTCCTGGGAGTGAGCACATGGTCCATGGACCATTTCATTTTGGGCAACCAACCTTTTTACAAAAGTCAATCATTTTACTCCACAGCATTTTAACATATTCATTGACTGAAATGCCAGGAAAACGCATTAGAGAGCATCTAAATTTCGCTGGGACATGCCTTCGCCACGTAGGCTCGGGCTTCGCCCTCGCTCCGCCCCCTTTTCCCAACTGTGCCTGATAATAATAAGTATAATCAGAACTTTAATACGTGAAAATAAATCAATGACTGATTGGAGGAATTATTCCTCTGAGGAGACAGGTAGAAGAAAGAGGATATGGAAAGGTCTGGCGAACGATTGAAGAGATAAAAGACAGGGGGCGTGGTATGCACCGTGTCCCTTCTAAGGAATCATTCATACGGTACCCAATCCGCGTGCTTCCTCCTTTGCCTCCGCTCTCGTAATTTTCAGGTAAACTACAACCGCCGCGGCGACTTGTTTCCTTTTTGTAGGCAACATGCTGAATGAAGACGGCTATCACGTGGAAGGTAAAGACGGCTGTCAGACAGAAACTAATAGAGAGTAGGGAGTTTTCGCGAAGCCCCCGAAACGCCAACGTGAACGTCTATCCTTTTGTTCGGTGCTCTCTTCGTGGCATCGAACAATGGATTTGGCGTTCGTGTTGGCGTTTCGGGGGCTTTGCGAAAACTCCCTAGTATTCGGAAAGCCCCCGAAACGCCAACACAAACGCAAATCCCGTTGTTCGATGCCACGAAGAGAACAGCGAACAAAAGGATAGCGATCGCGTCGGCGTTTCGGGGCCCGGTTTCGGGGGCTTTGCGAAAACTCTGTACTCACAATCCCACCGTACGTGGATGGGCTTCACGGCAGTTGCTTTCGGGGGAAACTATCTGGCTCGGAGACAGTGTGACTACTGGTACTTTCGGCGATTTTCTCCGTCTTGTGGAAGGCTATGGATAGTTTTCTATCGACAAGCCATAAAAAGTTAGCTTAGGACCCCAGTGTTATACAGCTTCAAATTATCATCATCATCACGTGGAACCGCGCCTTAAGGCGCCGCTCCAAGTGACAGTTTTCTGTCGAAAGTTTGCTGTCAGATAGTCAATTATGGCCGTCAGACAGCAATAATTGCTGTCACACAGTAGGCCTACTGTATGAGAGTTATTATTGCTGTCTGACAGCAATAATTGACTATCTGACAGCAAACTTTCGACAGAAAACTGTTACGTGGAGCGGCGCCTTTAAGGGGGCGGTAGTGGAAACATACAGCGCCGTTTTAGTGCGGCGGTCGAAGGTTGAACCGTCTTATTTATGAATAATTAGGCGTCAAGGACAAGCTGATCATGGTTCGTTGCCAAAACCTACACTGTTTCAAAAATATTGTCCAGCACAATGCTTTTGTACACCCGGAGCATCCGTGCGCATAGGCCTATTTTAATGACAATAAGGAGGTTACTTTAATAGCCCGCGTATTTCGAAAAGCGTAGGCGTGTTTAGGCCAAAATATGACAATTTTGGGAAGACTTTTCTCGTCCATCAGGCATCGCACTTCAGTGGTTTCTTTTCATTCGGCAGCAGTATATTTGTGCGCAGGGCGCGACGTTGAGATTTTTTCACTATTCAACAGGATTCGGGAGATATTCAAAAAGTTCATTTTTGACCATTTTTTGGCACAAATTACATAATTATCATTACTAAGAATTAGAATTTGCAAATTAACTCAACGTCGGCACCTGCACATATGTATTCCCCAACATTTGGTGATAAAACGCCAGGTCCCAGTCGCGTTGTTGCCGAGAAATCTATGACGAAAAAGTCAAATGGGGGTCTCATTGTTTGCTTAATTAGCTGATTAATGAAAGATGAAAGCACATCGTTTTCAATTCAAATGTGCAGAACAAGAGTAGCAATTTCATAGAAATACATGAAATCGATGCTACCTTTTCGCTTGAAGGAAATATGAATTGTTTTCAGTCGCCATTTGCAGTGCGCTTCCTTATGGCTACCGCCCCCTTAAGTGAGGCTTCCTTTACATCAGAAGTATACGGTATACGAAAACGCCGGTTTACAATGGCTTCACGGTGGTGATTCCTCGGAATGCCTTTGTTAACCGGCGTTTTCGTATACCGTATACTTCTATGTAAAGGAAGCCTAACTGTCAGGTGACGGTGCATCGGTGCCCACAGGCCCTGTTTGTGGTTGACACACATTGAGCGTCGCTGCGGGTGAATGGAAGTCGTTTCGGTCGTCGTGTGCGAAAGAAATGAAAATGCCCGCTGAACGTGGCATTGGACTTGTAGGCCTACAGCGAGGAATGAATTCATATCCGTGCAGCCTAAGGCACCGTCTGCGATAGATATCATGCATGTCAAACACTGTACATGTTTTGTTTTGGGTATTGGGTTACGTATTTGAACAGCTTATGTCGCCAAAAATAACTCCTTGGCCATTCCTGTGGTCACGGTGCGGGAAAACGCTTTGGTATTCATTCCATCATGCCATTCATTGGACCATAATGTCCTGCCAATGCATTCTCCCATAGCAGGGATTTTACCTCGCGGCCCTGATGCACACTCAGACATTGTGTGCAAGCGTTGAAGAGGAGCGACACCAAACCCAATGCACCAAACCCTGGTATCGGAGAATGCGTGAGTTTGCAAGGGGTTCGCATTCGAGAGACCACGGACTTGAAGAACCGTCATGGCGGCCACGTTTGAAGAAGGGCGGATTTCACTTGCTCCGGAATTTCTTGAAAATATGGACGACTTCGAGGTAAGAAACAAGTTAGAAGTAGGAACATCAGATCTCTAATCATCCCTGCTACACCCTGAGACACCTAGGCTGGTATATAAGGCGTTTTAGGAGCAAGTCTTTGGTTTTTTCTTGGGAAGTTGTCCGGAGAACATAACGGGCTTTCCACAAAAACGCCATTTTACGAAACGGATTCATGTCGGCGAACACCTCGCACACATTCATTCTTTCTTACATCATTCCTGGCTCCTTCCAGCATGTCCAGATTATGGGTGCGGTTTTCTCTACGGTACCGGTAGGTGATTTATTGACTTTCTGGGTGCAGTGTCATTCCATCTGGCCTTTTCTTTCTTTCGGAGGTGCTGTCTGCCATGTCGCCAAATTCTAACCAGAATCTGACTGAGGGTGGTAAGTAGCTCAAGCTGGGCCTGTTTGCACAGAAGACCAAAAATAAACATTCTTCAGAGTCATTCCATCTGATCTCCTTTCTTTCAGAATGTGTTGAGGTTCTTCATGCTGTGTCTGAAATGACGTCCTTTTTGCAAGTGAAACTGTCCAAAGGAGCTGTCTGCCATGTCGCCAATTCTGACCAGATGGTAAGTTGCTCATGCTGGGCCTGTTTACAAAGAAGACACAAAAGATTTTCCCAAGAGTCATTCCATCTGATCTCCTTTCTTTCAGATATCGCTGGGGTAGAACCGGTTCTTCAGGCTGTGACAAAATGATGTCCGTTTGCGAATGAAAATGTCCAAAGGTGCTGTCTGCCATGTCGCCAACTTCTGACCAGAATCTGACTGATGGTAAGTAGCTCATGTTTGGCCTGTTTGCACAGAAGACCCAATATTGTTTACCCAGAGTCATTCCATCTGATCTCCTTTCTTTCAGAACCTGGTTGGGGTTCTTTGCAAGTGAAACTGTCCAAAGGTTCTGTCTGCCATGTCGCCAACTTCTGACCAGAATCTGACTGATGGTAAGTAGCTCATGCTGGGCCTGTTGGCACAGAAGACCCAAAAATGTTTGCAGAATAATTTCAGTTGGTCTTCTTTCTTTCAGAATATGGCTGAGGTTCTTCAGGCTGTGACTCAATGACGTCCTTTTGCAAGCGAAACTGTCCGGAGGATCTGTCTGCCATATCGCCAACTTCTTACCAGAATCTGACTGATGGTAAGTAGTTCATGCAGGGTCTGTTTACACAGAAGACCCAAAAGAGTTTACCCAGAGTCATTCCATCTGATCTCCTTTCTTTCAGATATGGCTGAGGTCCAAGAGGCTGTAACTGAATGACGTTCTTTTGTTAGTAAAACTGTCCGAAGGTGATGTCTGCCATGTCGCCAACTTCTGGCCAGAATCTGACTGATGGTAAGTAGTTCATGCTGGGCCTGTTTGCACAGAAGACCCAAACGTGTTTGCGCTGAGCCATTCCTTCTGGTCTTTTCTTTCAGTGTATGGTTGAGGTTCTTCAGGCTGTGGCTGAGACTTCCGTTTACAAGTGTAACTGTCCGAGGTGCTGTCTGCCACGTCGCCAACTTCTCACCAGAA
This sequence comes from Notospermus geniculatus, assembly GCA_002633025.1. Lineage (NCBI taxonomy): Eukaryota > Metazoa > Nemertea > Pilidiophora > Heteronemertea > Lineidae > Notospermus > Notospermus geniculatus. Next base: position 284,973 of record NMRB01000745.1, on the reverse strand, counting down.
TCTGACTGATGACAAGTAGCTCATGCTGGGCCTGTTGGCACAGAAGACCCAAAAATGTTTGCCGAATAATTTCAGCTGGCCTTCTTTCTTTCAGAATATGGCTGAGGTTCTTCAGACTGTGGCTGAATGACGTCCGTTTGCCAGTGAAACTGTCTTCTAGGTGCTGTTTGCCATGTCGCCAACTTCTGACCAGAATCTGACCGATGGTGGCAGATTGTGACTGATGGTAAGTAGCTCATGAGTCATTCCATCTGATCTCCTTTCTTTCAGAATATCGCTACGATACGGTTCTTCCGGCTGTGTCTGAATTACGTCCGTTTGCAAGACTGTTCGAAGGCGATGTCTGCCTTGTCGTCAAATTCTGACCAGATTCTGACTGATGGTAAGTGACATCTTCAGGCCTTGTTTCAAAAGACGATCCAAGGAATTTCATATAAGCATTGTCTCTACCTCCTTTCTTTTCTTTCAGAATGTGTCAGAATGTGTCAGTGAGATAGACTGGTTCCAAATCTTACCGCTAGGGCTGAGACTGCGATCATTATCGCCGTCCCTCTGTTATCACGTGATAAGTTGATTTGCAGCCGAAAGAAAACGCGTCGATTGGTTTAATCTTTCGCGTATCGGCGACGTTTCGGCGGGCGTTTCGGCTGACCACGTGACAATGGACGGCAGGCGATGAGACCACTGATCACACTGCTGCGTGAGCCTCAGCTGTGAGGTCCGTAATCAAACTATCAATGAGACTGCGGTGTAGCGTAAACATGGCAAATGAATGTACCCAAAAACCAGTGTGCCGTTTACAAAGGGTTCTGTATCCTGAATTTTGCTTTTTTTCATTTCGGCTTACGCCGTTCTGCACAATCGGGGTAGGACTCTGATTTATGGGGACAGCGAATTACGTTACACCGGTTGGCGGCGCTCGCGACGTGCCAAAACCCGCTAGATAACTCGAGATCTCGCACGATACCACGAGATCCCCCGAGATGTTACGAGAACTCGGCCGCCATGATGATAGCATGCATAAACCAGACCACTATGCAGTTTCTTGAGAAAAGGAGTGGACTCTTGGCACTTTTTACCCTGCTTTCGTCGACATGACTTCACTTCTTATAGTTTTTCTTAGCTTTTGAAACCTTCGCGAGATCTCACGAGATCTCGTCCGCCATGATGCCTTTTTTTAGCTCAGCTGACCAAAGGTCAGCGGAGCTAGTCATATGTATACTGAGTGGCGTCCGTCTGTGTGTCTGTGTGTCGTCCGTTAAACTGGCACGTTTCGCAACCGCAAGGCCCAGGGTCATGAAAGTTGGTGGAGAGGTGGGCCCTGGGAAGGACTCGAAACAGAACAAAAAATTTTGGCGATTTGACCCACATTGTGCCCCCCAGGGGGCAATTTGCGCAAAACGAAATATCTCAATATCTCAGCACCTGTGATAAATATGTCGACCAAAAGTGATGGAATAGATAGGTTGATATTTTCTACATCCGTTCAAAGGGAAAATAATGTTAGATCTGTCCACCAGGGGGTGCTATTCAACAAAATCAAAAACAGGGGTATTTGAATTTCCCGCACTTCAGAGTTCCCAGAGTGACTCTGTAACTGGTGTCCTGTCCACCTATACGTAGCCAGTGGTAACACTGAGACTGGACTGATACTATGTTCAACATGGCCACTGTCATGACTGTGCTTTTCATCACTTGAGAAATTCAACGTGCTGTTATATCATGACTGTCTTTTATCAGGTAAGGTCACATACTTAAACTCATTTTTTTAAGTGGGGTAACAGTCTCAATGCCTAATTGGTAACTTAGATCATTGAAATAGGTAGATTTGAACAGTCTAGTAGGCCTAGTGGAGCATGCATTGACACAAGATGATGATCAACCTCACCACCATGATTCATGGCATGAACTAGTGCTGTGGTCTCACTAAACAGTGGGCGGGCATCCAGGCAACCGAGTAGCTCTACCCTGTTTATACTTTGTTGATATTCATGTATGTTGATATTCAATGTCATATAGCAAGGAACTACGCCTGGCACGGTTTTATGAATTATGGACCGGTTCCCATCCATTAACCCCTTACCACCGTGTGGGTGTCATTAAGATCTGTCGATTCACCAAGAGTTGCAGGCCTATTATCTGGTATTAACCCTTCCTCACCTATGACCCAGTAGGTCTCATAATGATAATGATAGCTATCTCAATTCATAAATAATATATTTAAACCCCTTCCCACAAAATGGCTCTGATATGATACAACATGTATCATCTCAATTCATGAAGTCATATATTAACCCCTTCCCACCCAATGGGTGTAATACACCATCCAGAGATATTAACCCCTTCCTACCCAAGTGGTTGATGAGATATCTTTTTGGATTCATGAAGTGATATTAACCGCTTCCCACCCAATGAGTAATTAATACGATATCTATCTCGATTCACCAAGCGATATTAACCCCTTCCTACACAAGTTGTCTGATAAGAGTCACGGTCTGATAAGATTTTCGATTCACGGAGTGATATTAACCCCTTCCCATCCAATGGGTGTAATACTATATCTATCTCAATTCAATAAGCGATGTTAACCCCTTTCTACCCAAGTGGTCTGATAAGATATCTTTTTCGATTGATGAAGTGATATTAACCCCTTCCCACCCAATAGGTGTAATACGACATCTATCTCGATTCACCAAGAGATATTAACCCCTTCCTACCCAAGTGGTCTGATAAGATTTCTTTTTCGATTCACGCAGTGATATTAACCCCTTTCCACTGAACTGATTTCCACGAGGAACGCTTTGCTTGCTAACCATTAAAAAGGCATACTATTCGTACTTCGTTTCCCCTCTTTCAGCCTCTTGAGTTGGCAGGTCATAGTCAGCTGAGCGCAAGGCCCATGGGCCTCTTGTTCAGAGTCTCACAAACGAAGGTCTTTGCTTTGCTTTTTTCGTTTTTTCTGCTTTTGTGATCATTCCCTATCCCAGTTCCAGTTGGATTAATTTGTCAACATAGACCACTTGCGCAAGTCGGCCATTACAGCCAGAAGGTGTTAACAAACCTTGGGCCTAGTGCATTGTGCCGACGGTAAGCACAGGAGCCAACTGTACAAATGCATTAGGCCCCCTAGGGCGAGGTTAATGTTGACACCCTGGGCTGATAAGCGCAAGGGGTCTATTGTACCTATATCAATGGTTTAGAAGTTTTTAGAAATCGGTTAGGCCTACGCAGTTGTCTGATGATGACGGAGTTTGACTTTGATGATCTTTCTGACTTTTAATTTTTTTAATTTTTATTTTTTTAAATTTTTTATTTCTTAAAATATTTTCTTCGCTTCTTCTTCATCAGTTCTGCAATCAACTTCTTGATGTACTTTTTCTATAAGTTTTTACCTTTCGTCATATTTCTTCCAATTTTATTTACATGTAATCTGAGATTTATCTTGCATTGCAGATGATGTTGATTGCTGACTTTCGACGATCCTGGTACCAGTTGTCTCTGTCAGTAGATGGAAACATTCGCCGTCTGCTACACCCGAACTCATCAGTCGGAACGTTTCTCGTCTCCTGTACTCGTCGTACTCGTCAATCGGAACGTTTCCTCACGTGATCGTTGCTGCTGTTCGTCTCCTACACTCGTGCTCGTCAATCGGAACGTTTCCTCACGTGATCGTTGCTGCTGTTCGTCTCGTGTACTCGGTACTCGTCGGTCGGAACGTTTACTTACGTATTTTATTGACGACGCTGTTCGTCTCTGCACTCGAACTCATCGGAACGATTCCTCACGTGGTCAGTGACGTTGTTGATCTCCTCCAGTCTCGTTGAACTCTTATGTCGGGACTTCTTCGTCCACGATAGTGCCTGCAACAACCAATGTTCGGCGTTAACTCAAGCCTGGACTCTCACTCCCCCAACTCAAGTACATGTACTTCACAACATGTCAAATTCCGTCTTTTAGTCCAAATAAATGTACAATGCAGATTACATACGTACTTAGCTTTATAATTTAATTTCTAATCACAAACTCCGATTGGTAGTGGAATAATGCGTACGTTAGAGGTCCATAGGCTACCCCAATCATATCTCTACAACGAGATTAAGTTGTGATCGGGAATTCTAAAGTTTCTAAGTTCAGCTACTCCTTTCTCTGTGGAGTTATTTTTGCAGGCGAAAATCAACAAGAAAGTTACAACGTTGACAGAGTAAGGAGAACTTTAAAACTTAGAAAGTTACAACGTTCCACAGAGTAAGGAGAACTTTAAAACTTAGAAAGTTACAACACTCCACAGAGTAAGGAGAACTTTAAAACTTAGAAAGTTGTTACAGCACTCCATAGAGTAAGGAGAACTTTAAAACTTAGAAACTGTTTGTTGGACTTCACCTAGAAACTACATGTACATGTATTTGCCATGGACTTACATGTATGTACACGATGTAGGCCTAAATAAGAAGACATGTTTTCTGTTCGACAAAATATCCTTTGTACTGTCCAAATGTACCACTATCAGACTCACTGTAACCACTTTGTTTTTTGAATGTTTTGAATAAATCTTGATCAAAAGTAAAAACTGTCTTTCTTATTGTCCCAAATGTTGCACTGACCATGGAGGAGTTATACCGTCAGTATAATTCCTCCGTGCACTGACGCAGTCCACATCTCTGGGACACCCTGTAGAGGCTAGAAACATTATCTGGTCTCTACAGGGTGTCCCAGATACGGACTGCGTCAGTGCCCCCTAGTGGCCGAATACGGAACTACGAACGGCCTACCCGGGTGAAAAACGAACCACGAACAGCACCCCTAGCGGCCAAATAAGGAACTATGAGCGGCCGATCCCGGGTGGATCGGCCTCGAAAGGCGCCCCTTGTGGGCGATCAAGGAACTAAAAATAGTGCCAATGGCACTGTGCCCGCTTGGCTTGAAGCAGTTTGGCCCCCTAGTGGCAAAGTCAAGAATCAGATTTTGTCGAAAATTCATCTGAGTTGTTACAGCCTAGAGGTACATGTAGATACGGGCAAAGTTTCAAAGCAATAGGTCAAACCGTAACAAAAAGAGCCAATTTCGTAATTTCAGGCGAACTTTGACCTCTGTGAACTTGAAAAGTAGGTCAAATTAAAAGCTCGAGTACTATATCTTATGTATCGCTATTAGATATACCCATGATAAAAATTGGACAAAGATCCGTCTTGGGAAGGGAGAAATAGTACTTTCAGTGATTTTGGTTTTGGCCCCCTAGTGGCAAAGTCAAGAATCAGACTTCACGAAAATTTTGTCTGTAGGTTGCTATAACCTAGAGGTACACGTGTACAAAGTTTCAACATGATAGTTCAAACCATTATCAAAATATAGCCCTTTGAAATTTTTCACAAAACGCCCCCTGGAGGCCAAAATAGGAATCCAACTGTGGTCAAAATCGAACTCGATCTAGATTTTAGGCCCATATATACACCTACCAAAGATAAAAAAAAGATTCATCAAAAAATAAAGGCGCTAGAGCGCTAACGAACCAAAAGTTTACGGACGTACCGCCGTACGGACTGACGCACGACAGACCACCACTCAATGACCCCAACCACAGCATAAGCCCTGCTGGGCCTTGCGGCCAAGCGGGCTAAAAACGGGCCTGGGAGCCCTCCAGGAACGCTTCAGGGGACCACACGGCACACGGATGCAAAAAACACGAAAAATGGGCAAAAAAAAAGTTCTCCTGCAGGGTTCGAACCTCTCACCCTCTGGCCCTCTTCCTTGGTAGCCCAGTACTTTACCACTGAGCCACCGAGGGCTTCACACTGGTGTAGGTATCGATGTTCCTCTTATAGTCTCCGAGGTATATTTTAGGTGTATTTTTTCAATGAAAATGTTAAAAGATTTGATACCCTATGGGTCGGCCAGTCAAGGGGTTCACTCGGCCTCCGAAATTTTTCGGCCGGTGAAGGGGTTGACTCGGGATCGCTGACTTGATCGGATGATCTCGACTCCAAATTTTTTCACGACACTGATCGGTCAACTCAACTTGTCTTCTGCTGAGTTCGAACTTCAAATTTTTGACGCATCTTTTTTCGTCCACTTTGAAATCCGTCGCGTTTGAATCCTTCCACTCCTTTCTTCCCCTCGAAGCGAAGTCCGCTCAAAAGGAAAGAGACCAGTTATCTCTCAGCCCGTCTTGTTGACGGACCTCCAACCTGTCATCGTTGCATTTCGATCGGCAATCTCAACGGCGCGCATCCAATCAGACGGCGCCATTGACAGACTCCGATCGCCAACAATGTCCGCCCGCCGGTTCCACGAATCCATTGGGGAGGTTTCGAAATCAAACGATAAACCAAAACTTTACGACAACGTTATTTTTCATACTGTACATTAACCAGATTTTGTATTGCATTTTCGGTACAAAAATAAAGTTGTCGTTAACGTTTACGTTTATCGTTTCATTTCGAAAACTCCCTAATGATTCAAGTGGATCGTCAGGCACCAGATGCAGCCACAACGTGATTGGCTCCCGATTCTCCGGTAGTATTCTACCGGTGAAGTCGGGAACCAAGACCCCAAGTCAGACATAATGATTAGATAGACATAGGTATTTTTTCAGAAAACTTACAACAGTTTATTATCGTCGTAAATAAATACAAAAATTACACATAGAATGTAGATTAATTACATATTGCTGATGAATAATTCTAACATCTACGGCCAAATTCATAAAGGGTGTTACACTCCTTTCGCAGTGTCTTCTCACTCATACCTATCGTTCATAGACACTGCTTACAATGGCCCGATCCCCGCCGATTTACCGCATGGTGGCAGCACTAGTCAGCGGCCAAATAGCGCGGGAAAAACAGCGCCGGCGTTGCTCCCAGCTTCGGCCTGTTTAACAAGATCAATCACTACAAACAGAATAATCTCGTATAGAGCGCCGTTATCCACTTCTTTAGCGATGTTTCAAAACAAAAAAGGCACGAGCTAAACACTGAAAAGCGCAAAGTGACACTGCATACTGGACACACGGCGGGGGGCAGCCATTGCTGTTGTTGTAGACTAGTCGTGCTACGTCATAATGCAACTGTCCCATATAAAATGCTTTCCGACGAGTGACCAGTCTGCCGTGGTTGTCAAGGACGCTGACAGTGAACCAATCAGAAAATGTTTCATGTATTTCGTTAGTTACGCAAACGCCCTCTAGTGGTAAATCGGCGGGGATCGGGCCATTGTAAGCAGTGTCTATGAACGATAGGTATGAGTGAGAAGACACTGCGAAAGGAGTGTAAAAGGGTGTACGTACAAGACAAAGACACTTGTAACTTCACTACTCTTCATTCCACATCCCAGTGGCGCGAGGTTTTCAACCGATATCTCCGCAACGGCTGAGTCAAAATTGACATACCATACATCAATTGACTTGTCTTTCTTGTCGGTATCTTTTAGCTCTCTTCATTTTTCGCGTAAGGCCGACATAACGGATCCCTTTCTCAAAACCCATTTCATTTCGCCATGGTGTTCAGTGCAGTTTACACGTGCGCGATGTATTTCAAAATGGCCGCCATTTCGGCCCTAAATACGAACTGATTGGTGAAAGAACTTTTTTCTGTCACGATTTTTGGGAAAATGACAGCGATGACGGCTGTAGCGGCAACTAAGATGAATCGATTGATGTATGTTTCGTCAAATTTGACCCAGCAGTTGCGGAGATATCGTTCATAAACCTCGCGCCACACGGAAGTGTGCTACAGTATGCTACATTATACATTATGTAGCATGCAAATGCTACATTATGCAGACATGAGATTTCTCCGCGGAAACGCGGATTTCCGTGTTTTAGATTCCAAAAAGTTGGGTCCTGAGATTCGTGTAAATCTGCAATAAAAATTGGGAGGGGGGGGGGGGGGCC
>NMRB01000745.1:263773-275893 GCA_002633025.1 Notospermus geniculatus | reverse complement strand
CCGGGATCTACTTCTTCGGTCATGCTCGACAAGACTGTTCAAATCTATCGATCTGAATGATCAAAGTTACCAATTAGGGATTGTGAGTGTTGCTACACATAGAAAAATGAGTTGAAGCATGTTACCTTACCTGATGAAGGGTCACTCACGCTATAGCAGCAGGTTGAACTTCTCAAGTGGTGAAGTGAAGGCTGGTCGGCCATTTTGTTTCGACATTGTAACGTTGTCCATCCTCGGTGTTATCACTGCCTAAAATGTGCCTTAATCCACTGAATAACTTCAGATTCTACAATAAATAAAATTATCCCACCGATATAATGCGCAAAGAACCCATTTATACGTGAAAAAGTATCAGCATTGGTCTGCACTACATCATCAAGTGCGGAAGGTTACGGTCAATGTCACAGACGACCGACTCACTGCGGCGAATCACTGAATTATCTCGTGATTTGCGAGATGATTACTACGCCGAGGCTCCTATATACAGTCGAGGTAGGTTACGATGGCCGCCCGAATGTAGCCGAGTACCTCCGAAGATGACGTCGATTGCTGTAAGAGAGAGAGGCTGGTGACGCGAGACTAGACAAAATCCAGCGATCTGCGCAGTTTAGTTTGTCAAAAGGCTGATAGACGTCTCTCATGCGCCGCATGAACAATCTCCACCATTGTGTTTCACAGGTCGGCGCTAGGCGGCGGTATGCAAGCACCAACCTGTGTCCGCACGAGCCGCATCACGCCGAATTCGGCGTGTTTCTAAATACGCAGGCCTGATCACAACCAGAAATGGGTGATCACGTGATCTACTGCGCCACGAAAGTAAACCCTAGGAAAATAGCGATATGAGGCTTATTTCTTGCAGACTTCGCCAATAACTGACGGATTTGTCATTTCTGATGAGAAATTGTCACAGATATGACATTGTTGAGAAGAAAAGGATGCTATTTGGGATTTCACCTCGGCAGCTAAAACTGTCACTGTCCTGTAACGTAGTGTAAACGTATGTGACGACGCACCAACCAGCTGCTGCCAGTGGCTAACATGACATGTACAGCATATCTCACACAAACTAGGCCTATGTATGTCATAATCATGACGGATAATGTGATACCCACACACGGAGACATCCTAGGTAGGCCTATTTGACGCGATTCTGCGATTTACAAACCCGAAGCGAGGAATTCCCGCCATCTTGAAAATGCAACAAGTAGTCCCAAAATTTCCCATGACGCGTTGCGCGCGCGGTGACAGGTCAGTGCGAGGTAGGAGCGCTACCTGTCGTGACAATGCAATCTCCACACATCGTCAAGCCACACGTTTAAAGTCAAGTAAAAAAAATTTTTTGGATTAAAAAAAGGCTGGGGATATTTACCCGACGGTCGGGCCCGCAGGTAATGAATTTCGTCTTGCAGAAACGACGGTCGTTTCCGCAAGTAAATATGCTGTCTTGCAGACCCGACGGTCGTTTCCCCAGTACAGAGCATTTCTTGCGGCCCCGACGGTCGTGCCTAATTTAGTATCTTCGAGCCCCGACCCGTCGTGGCTGCAAGCCCAGATTATCAGCTACGAGATCCGATCGTCGTTTCCCCAGAGTACAGAGCATTTATTGCGGCCCCGACGGTCGTAATAATGCGTGCAGAATGATTTTTTTGTGTTCGTACAGTTACCCTGATGTAAAATTTTCGATAGTGCGCACTGAAAAGGCCTAAAATGATAATCGGAATCGTCAGTTTACTTTTTTTCTTGACGGGGTCCATTGTCCCCATATTCTCCTTTCACAGTTAGGCATTATGAAATGTTGACAGCTGCTGTGTTGTGAAAAAATATTTTTTTCAAAATTTCGGTTTCTCAAGAATGCAAGGTTTTGTTCACCATTTTCTGACAGTCACGCAGGGTCGATATTGATAACAAATCGACACGAAAAAATAAAACTACAAAAAATCGATAGAAAAAAAAGGTGCTGTCGTGACGGGATTCGAACCCACGGTCCTCAGATTAATAACCACGCACGCTAACCACTGGGCTGATGAGACCCATGCTCGCAACAGGCAGGATCATTAGAATTCGGTGACTGAGAACTCCAGTCGGCTCCACAAAGAAATTCCATGAATTGGAGACCCGACTGGTTGAAGTTTCAGTCGGGTCCGCAAGAAAATTTTATGAACTGGGGAACCGACGGTCGGGTATATATCCACTGCGTTAAAAAAATTTGTTTTGCCGTACTTTTTCGGATTACGGCCGGAATAGCTGGAAAATCGGCAAAAAACGCAGAAATTACGGCAAAAACGTAATGGTTGGCATCTCTGCAATTGGAAATCTGAAGTTACCCAAGTCACCCCATTTTTATACCTTATCGGGCGAAGTCCTACAATCAGTTCAACACAATCCATACCTTGGAGTTCTTCTCAGCGACGACCTAACATTCACGACGCATATTAGGAAGACCAGGGGCGGATCTAGGATTTTGGCAACGGGGGGGTTCAGCACCGACAAATGGAACGATAAGTACATGATGCAGAAAATGCAATGAAAAAATGATTAGGGTTTGTATCCGAAGCCACTTTACGGCGCTGCTACTCATGTTAAAGAGTCAAAGCGCGTTGGCGTGGGCCGAAGGTCCTTGGCCCGACGGGGGTTCTGGGGGCCTCCCCCAGGAAAATTTGAAAATCTAGATGCTCTGAGACGCGTTTTGGGGCATTTTCCTGTGAGATTTGTTCCTAAAAACCACGTCCGAAATCAGTGGCCCGAACTTATAAAAGGTGTCTTTCGCCTGTCTAACTTGGACTTGTTTAAGCCTAAACATTTGTAAGACAACTCTTAGACAAGTCTACCAAAACACAGGTGTGTTTCGAACAACGCAACGACGTCGGTCTAGCTAGTCAAGTCCAACAGGTGATTAAGCATGTATCGCCGACCGCACTGCTTTGTTGAGACGATTATATAATGAATTGTAAAGGGCCATACCTCAGATGACCTCATTTGCGTGGCATTCGTCATAGTAGGCCTATTTGCTGTTGTGACTGGATAGATAGTACACCCTTTAGTCAAAAGTAAATGCCCACCTAATTTTCCCGCATATTTCCTAGAATATTTTTCGTAGCCACGTTTTCTTTTCATACAGATAATCTAGGGCCACTAGGACACCTTTTAAGACCAAAAAACTTGAAATTATGAATGAATCACAAGCTTAGACAACTGCAAAACAAGCCCCCTGGCATGTTTTGCGATTCCTTTGTTATTTGGACACCGCTGTCTATCTTTGGACGGCAATTTTAGACACGTCTAAGCTAGACATCCTTCTGTAATCGCAGTTTAAGCTAGACGACTGATTTAGNGAAGGGGGGGGGGGGGTTGAGGTCGTTCACAACGCCGCCGGACCTCCTGGAGGCGCCCATGGCTCTGGTTACGTCGTGGCACCTGGAGAGTGGGGGGTCGGGATTAACTAGACCTTCGATTGGATGCTATCAATGGCGTGGGAACACTTTTGTATGCTCCGAACTCTTCGTTAAACCAGAAATGCAGTTTTTAAAAATGGTCACCGCGGCCGCCAAGGGGGGGTATCGAACCCCCTGAACACCCCCCCTAGATCCGCCTATGAAGACGGTAGCGACAGTCGGACACTGGGTTTCCTATAGAAATCTCAGATCTTGCCCAAGAAAACTCAAAGAAGCTGCCTATGTAACCATGTGCAGATCCACCATGGAGTACGCAGCCCAGGTATGGGACCCTGTGCCAAACAGTACTGATGCCACGAACTTGGAGAAAATCCAGAGAAGAGCCGCCCGTTTCCTGCAGGCCAGCAGGGTGATTATCGTCGAACATCAAGTGTCATTGGTATGCTTCGTGATTTGAACTGGGAACCCTTGGCTTGCCGTAGGAAGAACAGCCGTTTGACCCTCTTCTACCAAATTATTAATAACACAGTGTCTGTGGATAACCTAAATTTAAAACCAGGCAGACGTGGTCGATACATCATGCCACGTTCAAATTGCGAATTGTATCGGAATTCATTTGTCCCAAATACTATCAGGGATTGGAATAACACTAAAATAGCAGCTAAAGACTCATCAACATTTGTTACACTACTCCCACGGGAGAGCTACTGATCGTGTTGGCAGGGGCCATGCACCCGCTTCCTCGATGTCATACGCTACAAAGCGGCCTATCCAGTATATAAAGAAGAAGAGAAGGAAGTGGAATGGAGAGTAAATGCACACACTTCCACCAGCAGGGTTCATACAGGTGCTTGAAATCCTTGAATATCAATGAATTTTAGGAATAATATCTCCAGGACCTGGAATATCCTTGAATTCTGACAAATCTTTAAAATGTCAATGAAAGTCCTTATACATTGTATTTTCATCATTGCTGACAATGAATGGCATCGTTAATGCGTTGATTATTTGCTCATTCTTTCCGAAGTTTTGATGACTCTGGGGTTTTGTTTTGTCAAGATGCCGGGAAATACCCACCCTGGCATGTACATATTTGATGAAAATGTCCTTGAATTTTGCTGAAATCAGACCTTGAAAGTCCTTGAAAAGTCCTTGAAATTTGAGAGCCTAAAGGTGTACGAACCCTGCCATGCATTTGATGAAGTTACACGCGTCTAAGTCTTAAAGGGAGATTCCACTCATTGTAAACCTTTTAATTTTTACCAAAAATNTTACACTACTCCCACGGGAGAGCTACTGATCGTGTTGGCAGGGGCCATGCACCCGCTTCCTCGATGTCATACGCTACAAAGCGGCCTATCCAGTATATAAAGAAGAAGAGAAGGAAGTGGAATGGAGAGTAAATGCACACACTTCCACCAGCAGGGTTCATACAGGTGCTTGAAATCCTTGAATATCAATGAATTTTAGGAATAATATCTCCAGGACCTGGAATATCCTTGAATTCTGACAAATCTTTAAAATGTCAATGAAAGTCCTTATACATTGTATTTTCATCATTGCTGACAATGAATGGCATCGTTAATGCGTTGATTATTTGCTCATTCTTTCCGAAGTTTTGATGACTCTGGGGTTTTGTTTTGTCAAGATGCCGGGAAATACCCACCCTGGCATGTACATATTTGATGAAAATGTCCTTGAATTTTGCTGAAATCAGACCTTGAAAGTCCTTGAAAAGTCCTTGAAATTTGAGAGCCTAAAGGTGTACGAACCCTGCCATGCATTTGATGAAGTTACACGCGTCTAAGTCTTAAAGGGAGATTCCACTCATTGTAAACCTTTTAATTTTTACCAAAAATATTTGTAAGGTGTATTATCAAGCCCTTCACTGCATTGAAACATAACCATGTTTCCAAAAAGCCAAGTTCAATTTCATCATCAGGCAATTTAAGACGCCATCCCCGTGGCTTAACGCAACTGCAACTGTGCATGTTCCTAATATTTCCCAGCCCTGCAACTAGGACATGTCTCTTAAGCCCAGTCAGTAGAACGCATGAATCAGAAAAAAAGGACTCTGGTTCGAATCCTGGTTATGGCATTTCATTTGTTTACCCCAGTTGAGCTTCGCCAGTATTTTTCAAAACATGAAGCCCATTCCTACATGGATGGCTAAATGACCCACTATCTTGCCAAGCGGTTGTCGTTGATCCCAATGTTCCAACTAAGCACCCGAGTCGGAAATGAAGGTTTGTAGCGGTAATGGCAGGCAACCCTCTCCAAACAAAAGAAAAAAAAGAGGCCGGGATGCCATACACATACACACCAGCAGAGCTGGGTACAAACAATCATGGATCCACTACAAACAACGGGCCCAACCATCCACTGCTCACCGAAGTTACGCCTACCTCAAGGAGATGGTGCAAAGGTAGAAGGAATGTAAGAGCTTACTGCACCTTAGCAACGTGCGCGTACTAGGTCCACTCAACTAGGTCCACTCCCTTGAATTTGAGAGTAGAAACATTCATATCAGCTTCTATGAATAAAAAATATAAAAGATCCAATATTATCCAGTGTCAAAAATCATTTTTTGTACCCCTGCGCTCTATCGACCAGACAAAAGTGACCTGTCCAACAATCTGGGCAAGAAATATGAAACACCCTCGGACAAAATGTCAGAAAAATATTATTTACCATCATCAGCCAATTAATGCGCCATCCTCGTGGCTTAACAAAATCGCAGCGAAATAAAACCACGTTTCTACTACATGTATATGCCAGCCAAAACAGGCTAAAATTTAATTTCACCATCGCCAATTAATTAATTAATGCCCAAGCCTCTCCACAGACTAACTGACGCACCTGTAACCAGGGAGAAGAAATTTCCCCACATTTGAACATGTTTAGCTTTCTCTCTGGATTAATGCTCAATCTCACTTTGCACTTGGCTGAGCTGAGCTCTGTCGTTTATCCTATAAGGCTGGCATAACTTGAAAAACAGAGAGGAAGCTGGGGAGGGAGGTGGGATTTTTTCCTTTCTCTACCCTCTCCGGTAATACCGGTAAACAAATATACTTTATTTATGAGCACAAGAAATGTGTGAAAGAAAAAATGCCAAAAAATTTGACCTCGGTGGGCCAACTAATGGCCCTTGATTATGACCAAATTTTGTGCATGTCAAATGTGAGGAAGTATTTCTTCTGCAGTTAGTCTGAGGCACTGGAACATTGTCATGGGGCTATCCCATTAAACTTATCCGTGAGTCCGCCCTAAACCCGATAGGCGTGAGAAGTGTTTGGAGCCAACGTCTCGACTTATTGAAATTACTACCACGCCATATCCATAGGAATGATATCCATCAGGAATAATATCCATCAGGAATAATACCCTTTAGGAATAATATCCATCAGGAATATATACCCTTTAGGAATAATATCAATCAGGAATAATACCCTTTAGGAATAATATCCATCAGGAATAATATCCATCAGGAATAATATCCATCAGGAATAATATCCATCAGGAATAATATCCATCAGGAATAATATCCATTAGGAATAATATCCATCAGGAATAATATCCATTAGGAATAATATCCATAGGAATAATATCCATAGGAAACTCAGCGGCATACATTACAAGGACCTGCTCGGTAGAAGCATTGGGAGTATCAACAGATACACATGGATCTATATTTTTTTAAAACACAGTTCCATGCCCCAGTCCCCAACCAATCCACCCCTCACCTGGTTTCCTCATTGGGGTCATGATTGATATCCATGCGTACAACATGTATATCAGGACGGGAGTCTGAATGATGACTGAATGAGTTACTTCACCACTCAAATCTCGCTAAAACTTTCAACGATGAAAGGGCCTTTCTATTATATTTTCAATGTACCCCCAAAAGGAGTTACAATCAATAGTGAAATATAATCGAAAGACCTGAACTCATCATTGCAAGCTTCCTCCTATATGAAGCCGATTTCACCAGGCTGCCTACCGTCTTAGGTATCCACTCTACGGCCCGAAGGAAGTTTCTGACAATGCCCAAGCCTCTCCACAGACTAACTGACGCACCTGTAGCCAGGGAGAAGAAATCTCCCCACCTTTGAACATTTTTAGCTTTCTCTCTGGATTAATGCTCAATCTCACTTTGCACTTGGCTGAGCTGAGCTCTGACGTTTATCCAATGTTGGATTGCTTTTAAAATAGGCTTCCTCTCTGTTTTCAGAACACCACCAATACCAGAGGGGCTTGACATGCGTCAAGGGTATTGCAAGGGTGGTGGGTGTGTTTCAGAGGTCCAAGGAGCACATACCCCAATATATAAACTACCGGTACATATTTCAATCTCGGTACATAGTCACACCAGTGGTTTGAACAAGATGGCCAAAGAGCCGCCATATTTGAAGTCCAAAATGGCCAAAATTTTTGATACCCATATAGGGTACCTAGATACTTACAATTTCAACGTTAAAACATTCCTGATACAGTTATTTATAATGTGCCAAACCCCATTTTCCAAGATGGCTGCCTGCTGGCCATCCAGTTGGACCAAAATTTGCTATACACATAGAGGTTACCTAGATCACTCCACGTTAGAAGATACTAGATCAAATAGCCACAAAACCTGCCACCAAATGGCAAAATTTTGAACTTTGACCTCTGTGACCTTGAAAGTAGGTCAAACTAAAAGGCCGTCATGTATCCTCATTAGATGCACATGTGGTAAAATTTGGAGATGATCCAGTCATTAGTTCAGCAGTTATTGCACTTTTTGTGTCTTCGTTTTAGTCGCCTAGTGGTGAAGCCAAGAATCGAATTGGGCCAAAACTTCGTGTCATCGGTCATCTGACGTAGGGGTATATATGTTCCAAGTTTCAGATTAATAGCCCCAGCAGTTACAAAACGTGCCACCAAAAGGCAAAATTCTGAACTTTGACCTCAGTGACCTTAAAAAGTAGGTCAAATAAATAACCCATTATACATGTATATGTTATTTATCCTCATTAGATATACATCTATGATAAATATTTGGAGATGACCCAGTCATTAGTTTAGGAGTTATTGCACTTTTTCTGTTTTGGGTTTTGGCCACCAGGGCCCGTATTCATAAAAGCTTCCTAGCTAATAGTTGGTTGCTAGTTGTGTACATTGGCCTGTACAAACTGGACACTTTAGCGAGTAACTAAGCCTCGACTCTTTGAATAGCTCCCTGTTTGTCCAGGGCTTCTTCCATATTATAACTACCTTCCATCATTAGGTTCTAGCTCATTCACCTCTGGGATCTCTTCTACATAGCGCCTGGGGAAGACCCTGATTGGGGTCAAAAATTTGCAAAATATTCAGAGACGACTTTCCGATTTATTGTATACTGTGTGTCGTTTTTGTGCTGTTTTTTTGATAACTAAGCCTAGCAAGGTTTTATGAATATGGGGCCTGGTGGTCAAGCCAAAAATCAAATAGGACCGAAACTTGGTGTCACAGGTCACCTGACCTAGGGTACACATATACAAAGTTTCATGTCAATACTAATAGTCCCAGCAGTTACAAAACATGCCCTGCTAAACCAACAATGTCGGACGCTGCACCATTGTAAGAGCTCACAGGTGAGCTAAAAATGGGATGCCAAATATGCATTGTCCAGGCATCTGAGGCACAAAAATCCACCACTCTGCTGCCATATAAGGGGGGGCCTGTGCCCCCTAAATCCGCCACTGTTTATTATTGCATCATAGATACAAGTGTTTTAAATTCTTCCAAGAATGCAGCCTCCTCCTCGAGCGTAATATCCAGATAGTCTTCCTCGTCTTGTGGGATATCAGGGACGATCTCATCCATGGCCTCCTGCTCTTTCTGGAGTTCTTCAGCAGTTTTTGTCTCTGAAATTCATTTAAGAAAACATTACCAATCTGCAGTATTGTATTGGATAAAGTATAATTCACCCTAACTTCAACATGGACAAAGTGCCAAGCATGGAAATGTGCACAAGTCAGTGGCACTTATGTCACAGTTACCTGATGATGTTAGGGTTACGTGAACAGCCTATAGCCCTTGTTACACTACATAAAAAACCCGTTTCGAACCCGGTTTTTTTCTGTCCACACCTGTTAAAAACGCGGTGTATAATAATCCCCTCCGGGTTTTGGAGGGCTTAATTTAGGTCCCCGTCACAAAATTTGAGTAGCGTTGACGGGCACCGGGCCTCAGGAGGAATTTTTCAGAGTTGGGCTAGACCCGGGTGTCAAAAAACCCGGGGATTTCTATGTAGTGTAACAACGGCTTATATCAAACACTCCAAGGTTGTGCTCAGTCACCTGGTAAATAGTGTGGTTTGATCATTGTGTTCACTTGTGGTGTCTGTTGCACAGGCCTGGCACTTTTCCCATGTTCATGATGTTGAAGAGGTGGGGATGATCCCCTCCTCAAAAATTTCAAGGAGGGGATATCCCCCTCAAGTTTGCAGAATAACCTTTTTCAAATATCACTATTTTCACTTCAGTAGTGTTTTTCTTTAATTTGTTACATTTCAAATGCAATTTTCATTTTTTTTCAGAAAAAAACGTTTTTTTGTTTTTCCCTCCCCTTGACAATCCTGGCAGAATCCCTGTACCCATAATGGGTTGGACAGGGCACCAGTCTGATCACGCTGATTCCCGATTCCGCCATCAGGGGAGGGTCGGCATACCTCATGCATAGAGTGGCACTTCAAAAATATTACATTAGGGAGCGAAAGCAAAATGTACTCACCACTAGTGCTACCAGAAGATTCCGATGCCCCGCCATTGGAACTTGACGGCAATATACCGCCATGTTGAAGCAAGATGTCGACAGCTCTCTGTATGTTCCCTGAGCAATTCTTCAAAGCCTCTCTGCACACTGATGCATCAAAACCAAGCGATGTCACCTGAAAAACGACAGAAATAACCGATAAAGTATAATTCACTCTTACTTCAACATGGGCAAGGTGCCAAGCTTGGAAATGTGCACAAGTCAGTGGTTGTAAATAATCCATGTCGCAGTTTCCTAATGATGTTAGGGTCACTTGAACAGCCTATAGCAAACACTCCAAGGTTGTGCTCAGTCAACTGGTAAATATTGTTGTTTGTGGTTTAATCATTGTGTTAAACTATCTGGTGTCTGTTGCACAAGGCCTGGCGCTTTGTCAAGTTGAAGTTAGGGTGAATTATCCTTTAACAACTTGGAGATTTGTGAAATTTTGCTGTGATGTTGAGATGTCCTTTTTTTGCACTCAGCTCAAACCTCCTGTATGCTTAAAGCGAAGTGGATATGCCGTTTTGACTTGCTTTGCAACTGGGCTGCATTGCAACTGGGCACTCGATCGCCGTAATGGACTCGCTAGACCTGATTTCCACCAATGGCGAAGATGTGGTCAATTTCAGTTGGCAATCGGTCGGCGCGCGACTGGTATCAGTTCCTTGCGATCGTATTCAATTGCAGGCAGCAGGTTGCAAAGCAAGTCGCAACGCAGAAAATCAGCAGTGGATTCCTAGTTTATGGTTGTGCAAAGAATCAAACGGCACCATCCAGACTGAGGGAACTAGACAAGGGGCTATGTCATGTGTTGGCTGTGTTGTTGGGGATGCTGGGCTGTTGCCCTGGCTTCAGTGGACACGGTGGTGTCCCTGAAGCCAGGGAAACACTTAGTCTAGGGCATTTGTTCGAATCCCACTGAGATTCGAACCAGAGACCTTATGACCGCTAGCGAGCCGCCCGAACCACTCAACCACTGCGATTCCATACTAACAAACAGCTACCAACCTGAGCTATCATCTCATCTGTAATATCCACTTGCATACCTCCATCACCAGGGTCTGGCAACTCCAGCAGCTCTGGATTCTCGTTCAAAACCTGGACGGCCATTGTGATGTCGTTATTTGCTTGTCGGAGTGCTTCCTTGGCAGAACCTGGGGGGTAACCCATATCTGTCAACGTATTGTAATGTGCTTCATTCACCCTAAAATGTAAATTATAAAAAAAGTTAATCCACATCTAACGGTCTGTAATGTGCTTCATTCACCCTTCTTATAAAACTTCAGACCTATCGTTAGATTTGAGGGCTCGTTAGGCCCTGATTACATAGAAGTACCGGTATACGGTACAGTAGAACTCGCGTAACTCGGCACCTTCGGGACTGGGAATTTTTTGACGACTTACAAGAAGGACGAGTAAAGATAACTCGTCATGATGACGACTTGCATATAACTCGTCAAAATGACGACTTGCAGTCTAACTCGTCAGTGACGACTTGATGTCTGTGCTGGAAATTCCCGGTTCCCGTGTGCTGCGCATTGTAGGCCTACGTACATGTACATGTGCAGTACGTCTATACATCATGTTTGATCTGTGTGGGCTGCGGAAACAAGCGTGCACCAATGAGTAATGTCGAGATAACGTCGTCTGTAAAGGGATACCATGTACTTCTCATCAGGCCATATGTTGGGGAAACTTTGATTGATCCATAGGCAACATGCGCCAAATTATTTCCCGGCGGTGACGAGTTACAGGTGTAATTTTACATGACATTTCTATTAGACGGGACTGTCAGATTAGTGACGACTTGTGTTAAATGACGACTTACGAATGACGACTTGTGTGCATATTTTTAAATGGAATTAACGTTGTAGTTAATCGGGACTTTCTGGCAGGTGCCGACTTGTGCACAGTGACGGGTTATACGACGTCGAGTTACGCGAGTTCTACTGTA
>NMRB01000745.1:251274-263113 GCA_002633025.1 Notospermus geniculatus | reverse complement strand
CATGAGGAATATATTGCCTTAGAGAAAGTCAAAAACTCAACCCCACAATGTACAGGAAAAATGTACAGAGCTTGGGGTTGAGATTTCATCAGTCAAGGTACAATTTGTTATTGAACCAGCAGGATCAGTCCTAGAAATCTGACACTGATCCTGCTGGTTCAATAACAAATTGTATCTTGACTGATGAAATCTCAACCCCAAGCTCTGTACATTTTTCCTGTACATTGCGGGGTTGAGTTTTTGACTTTCTCTAAGGCAATATATTCCTCATGCAACCACGATTCCGTTCCGTTCCGTTCCGTACTTAATAACTACCCTATGAAGGCGTAGGCCTACGTCCATGATCATGATCAGCAGCAGCAAATCCTCCATTTACGTCACTTCCTGTTGATTCGAAAGCTATTAAAAGGGGGCAGCACAATTATAGGAAGCGTGTATAGGCTGTTCAAGTGACCCAAAGATCATTAGGTGACTGCGACATGGAATGGATTATTTACACATGTACCACTGACGTGTGCACATTTTCAAGCTTGGCACTTTGCCCATGTTGAAGTCAGGGTGAATTATACTTTAACATTTGTGTGAATAAGGTATTGATGACCAGTCTGTAAAGTATAATTCACCCTAACTTCAACATGGGCAAAGTGCCAAGCTTGGAAATGTCCACAAGTCAGTGGTAAATAATCCATGTCGCAGTTACCTAATGATGTTAGGGTCACTTGAACAGCCTATAGCAAACACTCCAAAGTTGTGCTCAGTCAACTGGTAAATACTGTGGTTTGGGGTTTAATCATTGTGTTCACTTTATGGTGTCTGTTGCACAGGCCTGGAACTTTGCCATGTTGAAGTTAGGGTGAATTATACTTCAAGTTCCGCTGCTTCAAATGCACAAATACGGTAACTGTATTCATTTTCCCAGAATAAGTCAAACTCACCAGCTGCCATCAGCAGTTTTGCCAAGTTTCCTCCTCATTTTTCGTTCCTTTTCCTCTTTTTTCTTTATTTTCTTTCTTTCCTTGAATAAAACAAAAAATATCCATATCTCAAATATCACTGGCTCCCAAAAAATGCTGTCAAATAATGTGGAGATCAGGGCGGACTCTGTCCTTTAATCCTACCTCAAAATAAAGTCTGGCAACATCTATCTTTGACCTAATGGAATGCAGAAGCTAGGAAATTGATCGTTGGATTTTCCATGGACCTTCAATCACACATGGCTATTGAATAACCGGTGGACAGCGCGAACAATCGGGGAACGACCACAAGTGATCAACAGGCATGATTATAAACCGCAAAGCTCTGTCACATTACATGACTTCCGCATTCCATTAGGTCGAAGATAGATGTTGCCAGACTTTAAAGTGAGTTCAGGTCACAATTGTTGCCTGGCGACTTGCGGCAACAGTTTTCACGTTCCCCCCACAAATGAGGCAACACAAGGCAACAACTGGCCATGATGACAGACCCGACAAGTCTCCACACATCCATGGAGAGACGCTGTTTTGACTGTCACGTGATTTGCGAGTCCGTGTTGTTCCCCAAGATAAAACCTGTTGCCTGTTCACATCGCCAGACCCCACGAGGTGATTTGTGGATGTGATGAACTTACTTCTCGTTTTGTAATAATGTGAGAAATGGCACCGTCAACGTTTCCTTGGCATGCCCGCAGACCGAGCCTCGACTCCTGCTGGCTAAACCCCATAGACATAACTGAAATGAGATCAACAAGAACTATAATTTTCCCAAAGGTTACACACTGTCGGCTTATGCTCAGGGGTGTCGCCATAGGGGGCCATTCCCCCCCTAGCTTTTGCAGAGCAACAAAAAATTTTCAAAGCCACAAATGTTACATCTAGGCCGCCGAGGAATGAAGCTAAAACGGCATTGCTGCGTGCAGCACACCACCTGTCAAAATGCTAGTCCAGAACAGAACATGCTGCTCAAACGCCCATCGCGTGCTGACACTTTTCCCGCCTCGAAGCTTCCAAATGCCATAAGTCTTGATTCATTTTGAAAGTAGAGGGACGCATCCACTATCCAGTATAGGATCACTCATTGAAATATTGTACTCCACGTCAGATGTAAACGTTTTCGGTACAAAAACAGTCTTTTTGCAACTGGAAAATGCATGATGCCTCATTCCCAGATGCCAGGAAAACGCATCTAAGCACGTTTAATGTTCAAATTTTCAAAGACCCAAACCCCCCGCTCGGCTCGCTCGCACCTTGGGCGCTCGCCGATGGTGGCTCCCCCGACCAAACGGACGTGGCGACACCCCTGATGCTTCATATGTAGCTGCATCCTATTCGGAGCGACCTGAGGCGAACTGCTTATCTGTTCACTGGGCTGCGCATTTCACCTCGGACACAAGTCCAAGACAGCCATATTGTTTATCAACAAACCCACGTGACTGACCGTGGGACTATTTTGGCCGAATTTTGGCCTGTTAAGATGTTCAACCTTATTTGCTGGATTATTTGAGCCACATTATCACTGATTATTTATAAACTTACCGGTATCTCACCCAATCTGCCAATTATTGACCAATAACGCAACGTTTTTGTGTGCCCTATTTTGTTCATGCGCAGTTGTGATGAGGCGAAGCGCATCTGAACTCTCACAAACGGGCAGTAATCGTTGCGCGTTCAAGATGGCTGCCTTGGAATTGAGTCCGAGGGGAAATGCGAGTGTCTACGAAAATTGCCGAGCAGTTGCCTTCGGAAGTTCCGAATGGCTGCATCCAAGACATTTCTCCAGCTGTTATGGTGTAAACTGTGAAAACACGACACAGGAAATCCAAGCTCACCTTGAGACATCTGATCATCATCAACCTGCAGGGATCGAAGCTCCCTCTCTGATTGCTGTAGTAGTTGGATAGCATCTGACCGCCGATGCTGGTAGTAGGCTAGCACCCCCTGGAGAAGGTGAAGGCGGACATAAAGGGCCAAAACGTGGCCGGATTCCCCCTAAAATGAAATTACGGATACTTAAGTTTTCAGCTTTTCATAATCCACCAACAGCACGCCCTGGGTTTGAAGCCTGGGCCATATGGGATTTATCCCTGGGCCCATATTCATTACCACTTAGTCTAAGTGAGATACTTATCTTTTTGTGTTCAACAAAGGATAAGTGTGACACATAGGCCCGTATGCACCAAACGAAGATTATCTTGAACACAGATTGAGCCACAACTTTTCCATTGTCACATCATGCCCTGGCAAACCTGAACAATTGAAAAGTTGTGGCTCAACCTGAGTTCAAGATAATCTTCGTTTGGTGCATACGGCCCTTACACAAGTAGTTTTATGAATATGGGCCCTGGCTCTTCAGTGTGTCGCATGGGACAGTCATGACAGTAAGCCATAGTGCCTTTCAACATCATCATTTACACGGTGTCACACAACCCTCTTGGATTTTTGCTGGAGGTATGGAGTCCATGGTAAGCTACAGTCCCTGTGTGTAAGGTCTTTTACTTGTGCTGGCATAGACATTGAGGTACAAGGGACCACAGCTTTTAGTCCTATCCGACAGACCCCCAATATTTCACAACTTATGTATATGCCTTCACCAGGAGTCCAACTCGCGCCGATCCACTGCACTGTTTGGTAGTCAAACACGCTAACCATTCCACCACTGGACTTTATACCTTGTGCTTTTTACAAGTATCCAACATAGAGCGCAAAAAATGACAAACAAAGTGATAGTAAAAGTAATGTCGTCTCCGAATTCCGCAAATTTTTTGACCCCAACCTGGGGCGACCGCCACGAAACTACGATAGCACTAACAGGGCCTAACAGAGAAATTCCGTAATGGTAAAAGCCATTGCATACCTCTCTGTTAGGCACTGTTAGCGCTATCGGAGTTTCGTGGCGGCCCGCCCAGGGGTCTTCCTCAGGCACTTTCTAGTACCGGTAGATCCCAGAAGGGATCACTACTAGTAGTGCCTGAGGAAATGCCCACCTCTTCTGGGATCTCTACTAGGTGCCTGAGGAAGACCCCGGTAGAGGGTCGAAAATTTGCGAAATACGGAAACGATTTTACTTTTACTGTACTTTTTACAAGGGGAGTAAAAGACCCAATCCAAGTGAGGACACGAGAGGCTTGAGATGGCCTCTTCCGGGGCCAATAGTTCTATGGCTTCGGCCCTAATAGAAAATCTAATACAATACAGTACAGCTCACCCTCGCTATAACGTACCTCACCATAACGTACTCCCGGATATAACGTACTTTTCCAATGGATCCCCATTTTTTTGCAAAATCAGCAAATTCCATGAAAAACCCCGGCCCAACGATCAACTTTAGCTAGATCTGCTGGTCAAATGTGCTCCACTATGGCAAAATGGTGTAAACAACGACTGTATGTTACTCAATTTACTTGATATTCTAAACTCAATCAGTTTTTACACTTCCTAATATATAAAATATCCTTTTAACAATGATAAAGTCCATGAAATCAATGTCCGGTTCTGCAAGGCAAATCCCATGTTCCATGACAGTGCGTTTTTTCCCGTAACATGCCGGGAACGGAGCTCCCTCGCTATTACGTACCCCTCGCTATAACGTACTTTTGCCATGGATCCCAGTGAGTACGTTATAGCGAGGGTCAGCTGTACTCATCCTTACCTTTAGTGCTGTGACACGCTCTAAATTTGACCCGTAACTTTTTCTGAAGCATTCCTCACAAGCAGTAAGACGGGACGCAGCGTCGGGGAGATCGTTGACGTTTTTCAGGCACATGTAACACCAGACAATATCAAGGCACAGAATGGCATAATTGTCAACCGCATCTAGGATGTCAGCACAACATTTTCTGAAATTGGACATAGTAGTTGAGTAAAGTGAGAAACGAAACAGTCACCGGACATGTTCTCACATTGGTATGGGTGGTGAGATCATCACTGACAATGAACAAACTGAGTAAAGCATAATTCATCATAACTTCAACATGGGCAAAGTGCCAATCTTGGAAATGTGCACAAGTCAGGCCTGGCACTTTGCCCATGTTGATGTTAGGGTGAATTATACTGAAAGATGCATTCACACCAAAACCACATTCTTCTAGTGCGTTTTTGCGGTGCAGTTCCCACAATTTTCCCACCATTTTTAGACGGAGTTTTGTCCGACTTGTACACAAGTCGGATTTTATTTGACTTATATAAGACGGATTTCTTCTGTCGGATGAAATT
This sequence comes from Notospermus geniculatus, assembly GCA_002633025.1. Classification (NCBI taxonomy): domain Eukaryota; kingdom Metazoa; phylum Nemertea; class Pilidiophora; order Heteronemertea; family Lineidae; genus Notospermus; species Notospermus geniculatus. The sequence goes on along the minus strand of NMRB01000745.1, from coordinate 257,924 downwards.
CTCTGGTTCACTTCAATCGGACTTCTGCAGTTTATGTTACATTTTCTACAGTATCAAGAAATGTGCAACAAGATCGATGTGCATACTCATACATGGTCAGAAAGCAGCATGCCATCTGCTCTGACCCTTGCTCACATTTCTGACTGGTGCATGAAAACCCTACCTAAACTCCTTGTCTGCTTCTAACAACAGAAGCAATGCCAAGCCGTGTTCCCTCCGTTTGAGGCAGGCACGCCCTTTTTCATGTAAAGTCATCGCCATCGTCAACGCCTGCAAAAGGACTAATAGGTACATAACATACCTAATCTAAGACTGCTGTTACATAGAAATTCCCCACCAGTTTCAGTCTAGCCCATTCATGACAAGGGTTAGGACCCACCAGCCTCCGTCTAGCCTGTTCAAGAGATAAGGGTTAGGACCCATCAGCCTCCGTCTGGCATGTTCAAGGGATAAGGGTTAGGACCCACCAGCCTCTGTCTAGCCTGTTCAAGGGATAGGGGTTAGGACCCACCAGCCTCCGTCTAGCCTGTTCAAAGGGCAGGGATTAGGACCCACCAGCCTCTGTCTAGCCCCTTCATGAGACAAGAGTTAGGACCCACCAGCCTCTGTCTAACCCCTTCAAGGCCCATCGACCACAGTCTAGCCCTTTCAGGGGACAAAGGTTAGGAAAATATCCGAGAATTACCTTGCGTTCTTCATCAGGCAAATCAAGGGTCTTTCCCGACTGGTCAGCAACCTGGAAAAAGGGATCCCCTGAAAAAAACAAAGTCCTTAAGTTACAATAGTAACCAGGACTGAAGCTGAGGTATTATTGGCCGTGTTATCCCTCTCCCATCATCACGACCTACTGCTATGCTCAAGGAGTGCCGTTTGTACACCTGTTTATGTGCTATCATAAACAATGGGTATTTTTTTCTACGATGGGTCTTTTTTACCCACCTTCCTCTTTTTCTTTCCTGGCCAGAATCTCTGCTGCAGCTCGTGTTTTACTCAGCCGTAAAGCCTCGTCCTCTTTTTGTTTTGCCTCCGCCTCACTCTGACTCAGACAAATCACCATCACCTGGGAATTATTCTGTAACACAGATGTTTTGACACAATAACGGAATATCCAACATCGAGCACAAAGAATGACACACAAAATGATAAAATACGTCTCCGAATTTTGCAAATTTTCAACCCCAACCAGTGTCTTCCTCAGGCACTTTCTAGCAGAGATCCCAGTTGTTTTTTCAGCGTTTCTGTATTAATACTTCAGACCCATAATATTGGAATCCACATCATTTACTTCTGGGATCTGTACCAGTACCAGAGAGTGGTGAAGAAGACCCTGGTTGGGGGTTCAAAATTCGCAAAATTCGGAGATGACTTTGACACAATAAACATCTTAAAGGGCTCCGCACAGTAGCGATTTTTCGAGCGATTTTCTGCGCGATCGGCCTTGCAACCAGGCCAGCGACTGAACATTTATACTTTTTGGTCTCCTCTTTGCGGGAGATTGTAATGTTACGCGACTGAATTACACAATTTGGTCGTGCGGTAAGTCCCCGCAACCAAGCGACCGAAAGTTCAACATGTTGAACTTTTTGTCGCTTGGCACAGTCCACTGCTACTGCGACCGTTTCCAGCAAAATAGTCGCCCGTTTGCGGATCATCCTAGGAAATTGTCGTGTGCAAAATAGCTCAGCGACCTCACAGGCGATTATCGCCTGCGACGTCGTAGTCGACAGTCGCGTCACTGGTCTCCTCAATTTAGTCGCTAGTGTGCGGTGCCCTTTACTAACCCCAACATAGTTGCTCGTTTGCATGTTCAAGAATTAAGCCTGGCTCAGGGTGACATTTCATCTTGAAGCAACTCCGGCAACTTAGCTTTCCGTGATGGAAGCAACTCGGAGTGACTGATGATCAGTTGCCGATTTTGTCAACCTGACCGCGCTTGCCTCTCCAAGCAACTGCTGGATCTGCTAGATGCCGCAAGTTGCTTCGAGTTGCCCATGTTCTACTTTTCAGCGACTAGTTGTCTCCAGTTCCACTCAGATACGTTGACCTGCTTGCGACTAATCAGTTGCTTGAACGGGGATGTTTCTTTGAAAATCACGTGACGTACCGAAAAAAGAAAAGGACGGCAGTGCAGGCCTTTCCATTGCATGGATCATACGACGGTAAACGTCGTACGCGCCCATATTAATTTGGGGACATGTGCCCAAAATGTAATTCAAAATGAAATAAAACTCCACCTTTGCAATTTATCCATTTCATCCTGCAAAACCATCGCGTAGTCCATGGTAACTCAGCAAACGCTGCTGCCGACAAGTCGGTATGTCTATACATTGTGTACCGTAACTGCGCAGGCTAGCTTTCATGACTTTCACAACGTCGTGAACCTTTGGTTTTATTTCTCTGGGATGGAAAGAAATCGCCTCAAAAACTGTTTGGTTGGATTCCTGATAAAATTTCCTTTCCAATGACACACAGTTTGCCCGTGTTGGCCATTTCTACGAAGATATTTGATTTGATTTGTGTGAATAGGCTACAGCCGACAGTGCTCCCAGAGTTGGCTTCGCGCCAACAGCATACCTACGATCTTTCTGGTCAGCTAGTCTGACCTAATGAGCAGAAATAAGCTATGATGGACTCTATGAGAGGCTGAAATTGGGTCTTTTGTTTTCAATATTCTGTTGATTTCATTGCAAGCTTCTTACTTAGATAACCATTTTGGGGCCAAGTTATCAAACTTAATTTGACTGAGTGGGAAGAAATCTCATCTGCCATGTCTGCTCATCAGCCAATCAGAAAACACCTGCTTTAATGTGCTGCTGTGTGCGGGAAATTTTAATTCACTTGAGAGGCCTTCATGTCAAGGGGTGAGATTTTTGCTTTTACAACTTTTGGCACTTTTTGGAGCATTTATTACATATTGTACTGTGGTGCATTGTACACCTCATGGAAAAGCAGGGCATTTCCTTTATTATTTAGCGATTAGTAGGCCTAATTGGTTAGACATTGGACTGTGTTGTGTTGAAAATGAGGGTGGCAGTGGGAAAAGTAAGCTTTGATCAATAACATCATATGGTACTGTAGGTTTCATGGTTTCTAATGATTAAGAGACCCCCTGGCAACCACAGGGGACATCAACAAAAATGGCCTTGGTGCCTCCAGGAAATTGTAGGAGTTGGCCTTTGTGCCCTACTAGTTGGCCTTGATGCCCCTCAAAAACGCTCTGGTATTAATTCAATAATTACTTGAATCACACAAAGAAACTGGATTAAAAAAAAGGTCAGACTAATCCAGAGGTGGCGCCGGTGAAAATAGCCCAAATTATAAGAAAGAGGGTGTGTCCCAAATTATGCAATGGAAAGGCCTGCAGTGCCTTGCGTCTTGCTACCTGTCCGCTTCTGATCGACACGCTGTCGACATGAGCATGCCATTCGAGAGTGAATGCAGCTTATGTAAAGATCAGGCCGGATGTTATGAGGGCAAAGGTCCAGTATGTTGCTCTTTTGTATGCACAAGCATATTACATCTTTACTTACCCTAACATTTTGCTCTTTCAAAGGCCGATCATCGTCAATAACTTGCCCGCAGCTGATCAGCTTCAAGTGACTGGAGTCAATGCCGCATACCTCGATGACCCTCTGTTTCAGATCCTGACCTTTCATGTCTAGCAGCACTTCGAGAGTCGTGGTCCGTTTCAGTGGACTACCCGAAGTCTATCAAATATGAAATTAGATTAGACGAGACGATGTCAGACATTTTCCACTCATATACGTGTACAAGTTCATTGAGGTTAGCATTAAAGCCACACTGTATTGCAGTGTTCTCCTATCTTGTCCCTAGTGTCTTTTTCCCTAGTTATAAAACCACTGTAATTCTATGTGTGACACTTCATCCTTTGTTCAACACAAAAGATAAGTTCCAGTGTTCTCCAACTTCTCTGACATTTGGTGTGGCGGCATTCGGGCTCCAGCAGCCCCCCAGAAAAATTTTTGGTGTAAGTTGGGCTGAGATGCGATTTCCTGCAATCCGGCGAACGAAAAACACAGTCCAATTTTGCGAGAAATCATTCTCATATGGCCAGAAAACCGCCGACTCCCAACGATCTCAGCAGTAACATCGTGCCAATCTTCAAGAATGTCGAATGCATGCAGTTCCTGCTGTATTGTGGACAGAGCGTAACTGGGGAGTTACCGTAAGTTTACTTTTGTCAGCTGTGGAGGGAGATTTTTGGTGTGGCGGCAGATTTTTTTGGTGTGGCAGGAAAGGTCTGTTCCAGCGTTTAGGTTGGCGGCAAAAAAATTTGGTGTGGTGGTGTGTACCCTTGGTATAGGATTTGGAGAACACTGGTATTGGATCAGAAAGTCCTTACGCTAGTGTATGTCCTCCAACGTTAGTGTACTGTAAAATGTACATGTACTATGCTCTATCTGAGAGCTCTGTTGACAAGAGTGGATATCCAAAAATAGAGCACAAAAGGCGACACACAAAATGATATAATAACAGAAGTCGTCTCTCCAAAAATTTCGCACATTTTCGACCCCAATCGGGCAATTGGTTGCTGGACCTACGTACAAAGAAAGTGTCTGTAATTAGTGGAAGCCTCCACTAATTTCAGACACTCTCTTTGTAATCAGGTCCAGCAACCAATTATGGGGCTTGGCCTCTATTAACCTTAATTTTTGACTCTTCCTGTTTGCACAGGATACCTCAGATATACATTTGGGATTCAGCTCAGACTTTTCTGTAGTCTCTTACAAGAAAGTGCCTGCGGAAGACCCTGGTACGGGTCGAAAATTTGTGAAATTTTTGGAGACAACTTCTGTTGTGACAAGAGTGGATGACAGACAAACCGGTATGTTATTCATCGTATCCATGACATAGGCCCAGGCCTACATCGTTCTGTGTCGTTGGGCGTTTTGCCCACTGTGTCATTACGGCGACGTCAGCAATGGCGGACACTGTCGGAGTTACGTCGTGGAAACGATGAGTAAGCTCACCCAGCTAGGATGATGTGTTCAAGCAATGAAGAATTACCAAAATACCTTACCATTATTGGAACAGCACCAGTCAACTTCACTTTCAGCGTTGCGACTCCAGATGTCTCAAACTTCTTCCTGGCTCGTAATTTTTCGAGTGCGTGGAGCCGCAATGCTTCCAGTGCTTCACTCACTTCTTCTTGTTTTAGACCGGTTGTCGTTGAATAACGGTGAATGAGATCCTGGAGGAGAGGTTGTAAATAGAGCAATGGCGAACCCGTAGAACTGCGTCATGACGTGGCGCAGTGCTGCGAGCGATGTGACCGAAGTCTCTTTTTTCTAACATTATTTCCATTTATTTCTGACGTGAATATAAATCATTTGTGTCTGGTCGCCCGACAGGAAAACATACATCATCGAGTAGCAGGTGAATTTTTTAAATATCTCATTCCTTTTTTTTCATAAAATGAAGAGATACGATGGCGATAAAAGCAAAGTTTTTGTGTCATTATTCCTATAGAAAAACGTACCAGGTAATTTTTTCATGATGCAACGACAACACCGAAAAGGACATCAATGATTTCAGACACAGGTTTCTCGAAGCCCGGCAATTCATACATGTAGGTGCGACCGCAAAAAAACCGGGGATTTTATCTAGTGTAACCACGGCTATTGTAACTTACATACCAGTAGCAAAACGGATGTCTCTTGTCTGGCTACTGAGTACTTACCACTGGTATGTCACCTTTCTCTCCCGACTCTAACGTGTATGGGGGCAACCACAGTTTTACTCTCTCCTTGTTTAGTTTTTCCCTCAACAGATGCTGGATCTCTTCCGAGTTGCGGGTTGAACCGCTGACATGATTCTTATTGGATGAACCCTCTGCCATAGTTAGCTCGAGAAGTCACTATGGTCCTTGGAAAATGTCCACCAGTGGCTCTCTGCATGAAAAATAAACAGTCTTTACAATAACCAAGTGGGGGGCAAGTGTTCGCCAACTCCGACTTACTGCCTAGCTGCCACCAAGTCAAAATTTTAGACCGCCGAGTCAAAATCCAGTTAAAGCGATGTGTCAGCCAAAAAATTTGAATGCAAAAGGGGACGAATCTTTGTTTACAAACACTCATTTCCTGCATTCTGATTGGCTGTGAGGGCAATGTTTACAAACATCATCCTTCTGTTTTAGAAAACGACTGTCGATTCGCTTTAAAGGAGCCATCTAAAAGGAGCTGGACGTCCAAGTCAGGGTTTCCGCCAGGATTTTTAAGTTGGGGGCGATGAAAAAAAATTTCTTTTGAAAAATTTTTTTTTGGTTTTTTTTGTTAAAAATGGCCTCCAGAGTCATTCTTTACACTCCAAAATGCAAAATTAGTCTTCCTTCTGCATGAAAATTGCATTTGAAATGTAACAATTTAAAGCGATGTACTCGCGAGGGTTGAAAATGAAATCTCGTTCAACTATCGTGACCCGCGATAGCTCCCCAATTTCATTCATAGCTAGCGGGATTCTTGAAACTGATCTCGTGTGATTTCTAGCACCTTTGAACCATCAAATTACGGTATTGTCTACGTTTTATACAATAAAACGTTCATGAAAAATCTTTTATTAAGAGCCAGTTTTTCTAAGATTCAGGCAGAGTGTGATACACCACCTCTTAGATTTTGCCAACTTTTATTTTA
>NMRB01000745.1:227168-242441 GCA_002633025.1 Notospermus geniculatus | reverse complement strand
AGGTGGCGTAACCTGAAAATCAAGTAAGTGCTATTACTCGGGAACGACTTGATGCAGAGTGCTCAAATTTGATATTTACCTCCCTCTAGATGACCTTTACATGCACGTCAAATTTCGGCCTGATTTGAATTCAAACAAGGCCACCAGGTGGCGTAACCCAAAAATCATCAAAGTGCGGTAACTCAGGAACGCCTTAACCCAAAGCGGTCCAATGTGCTGTGTGGCTCCCTGCAGATGACCTTTATGTCCATCTGACGTTTCGGCCTGATCGGGCATCCAATATGGCCGCCAGGTGGCGTAACCCGAAAATCATCAAAGTGCTGTAACTCAGGAACGACTTGACCCAAAGCGTTCCAATGTGCTATGTGGTCCCCTGCAGATGACCTTTATGTGCATGAGAATTTCCGGCCCGATCAGACATCCAATATGGCCGCTAGGTGGCATAACCCCAAAATCAAAGTCCTACCTGGGAATGACTCATAACTGATATGTACCTCCCTCTGTCATTGGACTATTATGTCCAACCCGGTGAGCACATGGTCCATGGACCATTTCATTTAATCTAAAGATGTCAATTTGCGAAATTGAACAAAATGTTGATTTTTTCAAAAATTTGCTTTGGAATTTTTAAACGGTTTTCATGGTTGATACTAGTGGGCCATAGAGAACAACTTCCAAGCAATAGTTTCTCTGGGCAATTTCTCACAACTTTCTTCAAGTTAAAACCTGGTGTGTGACGTAGGAGGTTTGGTGGCGAGTTTAAAGCTGACCTATCGTGAACCGTATATATACGGTCATGGGATTGAGCCGCAATAGGGTGACTGACTGTGTAGATACGGTCATGGGATTGAAAGAGTTAAGCACCATTTATATTTTGTCTGGGGGAGGCACTTTTCTCACACTGGAGATGTTTTCTTTGTGAGTAACAAAAAATGTTTAAATTTCTCTTTGTTGCATGGTGCTGTGTGATATGAATAGCAAGTTCCTGTCTTCATCTCTTCCACACATTTAGGACAACAAACTAAGAAAATTACTATTTACAGCCATTAATTAACAGAGCTCTAAACTTTGTAACGCGAGTAACAATGTAACGTGAGTAACATTTAGTGTGATAGCTGTGACACCTGTTTTGCGGAGAATCTGCATGATTGACAGATGATCTCTAATTGGCAGTAAGTAAACACCCAGGGGTGGACAATTCGGTCTTCCGCGCACCCGGGACAACCGTTTTTTGAATGCGGGTGACGGCACGTGGTTACGTAGGGTAACCGCCGGACGACCAAAAATAATCAATGTGCGGGTGACCAAATTAATTTTGTTCAGATGTTCTGGTCGCCCGCTGTCAGAGTATTGAAGAGTTAACTGAAGAGGTGTTGCTACCACTTTTTAACATCTTTATTCGGTAATGTATTTTTCTTGCTAGTCGCTACAGTATGACACCTATGTCAAAATATGTTTACTAACGTCCTGCTTGAGATACAGTACTCCCTGAAAGATACCTCTCCTGCGCCCTAGGAAAAACCTAGGGCGCCTTCGGGCGATCCTAGGGCGTTCCTCGAGCGTTTTTAAAAACGCCCGCAGTGCGCCCGAGAAGCGCCCGCGGAGCGGCCGAGGATCGCCCGAAGTGCGACCGTGAAACTCCCGAACGAATCCGAAATGCGCCCGGAGTCCAACAGACACGCGTCCGAAACAGCATGGTAATTAGCGGCGAACATCAAACAAACAGAATTCTTTGAGTAACCGACAGCGGTCGGTCCCTGACAGGCCGGCAGGGCTGCCGACCCGTACGGGATACGCGTATTTGATCGGGTATTTGATACGGGAATAACATCGTCAGTACGGCAGTACGATACGACCGCAGTGCGTCCGAGGGACGCCCGCAGTGCGCCCTCGGAAAGAAACGGGCGATCCTAGGGCGTTCCTAGGGCGCTTTTGCGGGCGTCCGAGGGCGCATGAGAGGTATCTTTCAGGCAGTACTGTAACATCATTCCTGGACCAGTCAGTAACATCTGACATGGGAGCCTATCCACATCACTCAGGTACCAGCTTATATCGTTGTATATTTTAAAGTCTAGTTTAGTAACATTCTTCTTTCTTGGTGGACTATCATCATGACGTAACGGAGAACATGCTACACCCGCTGTGTATTGAACAAATCTACAGAAAATGATTTCCAATTTGGCTTATATGCAGGATGCTGACCGATTGGAATAGCAGCTAGGTATCAATGCTGTGACCACCAGAGAACAGGCCTCTCTTTATATTCTAGTCATTTGGTCAGATGGGAGACCAGAATCTTTGGATTAGGAACCCAACATAGGTCTCCCAGGTCATATTTGGGAGACCACAGAAAGAGCTGCTGGAGTCCCACTGGGAGACCACCTTTGAAGTGTAATTGTCCACCCCTGAAACACCCCTGGGTAGGATCTGTGCAGGGTCTACTGAACCCTGGGCTTTTCTGTGCAAGGGTGCCACCTTTGGGTAGGATCTGTGCAGGGTCTACCAGCCCTGAACTTTTCTGTGCAAGGGAGCTACCCTTGGGTAGGATCTGTGCAGGGTCTACTTGCCCTGGGCTTTTCTGTGCAAGGGTGCCACCCTTGGGTAGGATCTGTGCAGGGACTGCCAGCCCTGTGTTTACCGATGTGACGGATTCAGAGATTTTTGGCACACTTCGTCGATTGCGATTCTCATGTCTCTCCACACTCCATCTCTCTCTGACTCAGCAGTGCCTCGTATGCGGAAGACAGTTCCTTTTACAAATTCAATTATTTCCGATCGGCGATGGGATGCCAACTTTTCCTTTTGTTCCTGAACAGTTCATGGTCCCACCTGTACCGCATGGTCCGGAATGAGTGCCTTGACCATCTTCGCGGCGAAGTTTCGAACTGAGTTAGAATTCTTGTAGATGTGTTGGATTTCACTTTCAGCGAGGAGTGTGGAGGTCCCCTGTGGTGGCGTTGGTGGTGGTGGTACATGTATGGCGGCTGGCTGTCTTGGTGTTGTGGGCTGTCGGGGTGGTGTTGGGGGTATTGGCTGGAAGTCTTGATCCAAGAAATTCGTGTTTTCTGCCACGAAGTCGCAGATGATCGTGTCGTCGAGTGCAGGCATGGCAGGTGATGGCACGTTCATTCGATTCAGGAGTTGTAAAATGATATCTTGCTCTTTCTGAAGTGCTGTTATCATCTGAGCTGCCCACCCGTACGTAATTTACGTATTTGTTACGCATAACTGTGTTAAAATACGCAAGTACGTAATAATCCCCATTCAATACGCAATATTTCCAACCAAAAATACACAAGAATTTTGTTAAAATACGCATTGCCAGGTGAATAAAATGTACGCATTTCGTCTTTCTTGTACGGTTTTTCTCAATTAAATAACTTCCCTTCACTAATCATGCCCTCCCCGGTTCAGCATCACCTCGTGCGCTTCCCAAAAAATGCGCCCTCAACATGTGCCGGTCAGGTTGGGTCGCATGTTTCCCGCCAGACGGACCCCTATCAGCAGACACTGTAACTAAATAATTGATTTTTCATAGTCTCGCGCGCGGTCACTGGGAGCACAGTGTCGAGTGCATGGAGTCAGAGGATCACGTTTGAGGGGTGCGAGCGCGCTGACGCTCCTTCGCGCTCCCAAAATCACGACCAGGAGCGTTATCAATCGCGCCCCTCGCCAAAGGACAAGCGTTACTGCACTCCCCGTATCATCAAAACAGCTCAGATAAACTTTATACGCCAGTCGAAGATCGTCAAATGCTGCAAGTGAGCGACTTCAACATTCAGTCTGACAGAGCTTGTCATATTTCCAACTCCATTTCTCTCAAACCCCTGACTGAATTCCTGTATGATCTATTTGGTTGTAATGCAGAAAGAATGCGCTTTCCAGTCATATCAAATTTGTTTGCTAGGTTTCTTCCAGTAAGGAGGTACCGGTATTTACTTAAATAACCAATCTCACTTCAGAGCCGCATTGGTCATCGACGATCTTTTGGCGGGAAAACTGGGCCAGTGTCACTAATGTGCAGGGCACAGTCTGTGCATGAGTCATCAAGTTAGCACCAGATGGCGACACTAATACTTTGTACAGGGTGCATCAATAACAACATTATATTTTTTGGAGAATTTTTTCTGTAGTGTGAGTCAATAACTGTAGAGGGTGTCAGCAATAATCAAATGGAATATTCTGAAATAAGCGACGATAGAAAATAAGTGAAAATTGGCCGTTTCTGTATAATACACAATTTACTGTATAATACACAATTTATTTGAAATAATCCACATTTTTGCTTTCAAAATTTTAGAAAATCCCCACTTTGATAGGAAAATCCACAATTTTTTATATCAGAATCCACCCAAAAAAAATAGAGGGTGGGCAGCCCTGTATCATGGACATCATTTGCTGCATTGTGTTGTGTAATTGTTGTGTGTCTTCTTGTGCTGTGGTGCCTGTGTGTGTGTTGCTGCAGCCAGGGTTTCTGCCAGAAATATTTTTGAGGGTATGCAGTTCTTCAAAATCAGCAAAAAAACCCATGAAATTAAAGAAAATGGCCCTTTTCTGTTCCTTTGAGGGTAATCACAGCGTACCCTGCGTACCCTCTGGCGGAAACACTGCCAGACTGGCAGTGTGTCTGTGTCGCTACGTGTGTGCGTGTAGGTGTGTGTGTCTGTGTCACTATGTTGGCTGTTGGCTCTGGCAGTGTTGGTTCTGGCGATGCTTGTTCTGGTGGTGTTGGTTCTGGTGTTGCTAGTTCTGGCGGTGTTGGTTCTGGTGGTTGTTCTGGCGGTGTTGGTTCTACTCTAGCGGTGTTGGTTCTGGTGTTGGTTCTGGCGGTGCTGCTGTTTTCTTTTTTGGTTCACATGGGCCTATAGTCCCTTTAAGTGACCATTATGTTGGGTCCAATGAGCTTTCGCCGCAATTTTCGGCACTAAATCATTATCGGCTTTCAAAACATTCAGCTGGTATATGTTATGTTTTAGCTCAGCTGACCAAAGGGGTACCGGGGGTACCAGGTCCTTTGGTGCCTAACTTTTGGTACTAACTTTTACTAACATAGTCAGCCATGTGAGCTGATCATGACAGCTCATAGACGAAGGTTTCAGTTACACCATGTATTTACCAGGCCTACACTTTCCTTTTGTGTGTTTGCTGTTATAATCTGTTACGAGTATGCTCTTAAACTTGACTCAGTTCCTCAGAGATTAGACTAGGCCCTAATTTCAGGGAGAAATTTCTCTCAAGCCATAGGCACAGTCAGACAAGTGGCTGTGAAAGGCCTCTCTTTCATTAGACTCAATCGTCCCATTCATCACTGCCAAATCCTTCAAAATCCTCATCCTCACTATCCGAATGTAGTGCTTCTGCCAGGATTCCAAAAGGGCAGGGTATTTTTCGCCACCTCTGAAAAAGGGCATGGTACTAGATTTGCAAGGGAAAGGCATACTTGTGTCGGTGTGAAAAGGCAACAAGACTTGTTGCCAGTCCTACCACACAACAAGTCACGGGAATGAAAAAGCCGCTGCCACTCGCCAACTCGTTTTTGCATGTTTTATGTCATTTTTTGATAAATAATCTGTCATTGTCTTCCACATTTCGGGTCTTTCTGTCATTGTTCGAAAAAGCTAGCTGCATTGAGAATGGATTTATGTGAATACGGCATGGGAAGTTTTCGATGGGACAGGGCCAGTTGATACTAGGGCATGGCGTAAAAAAATATTGATCTGGAGAGGCAGGGCACTTTCTGAAAAGGGGCATGGTGCAAATTTTGGCCTTGAAAAGGGCAAATGGCGCTTGGAAAAAGGGGCATGGGGGAGCGCCATTCCATTTTGCTCTAGCTGAAGCACTAGAATGAAATAGTTGCGCAAAATAGCAGGGTCAAGCACGGAGTTCGGTATGGTAGTATCCATATCGTTATTATCCGCATCGTCTGTGATGAAGTTTTGTGGACGAGGGATTAATCCAGCTTTCACGAAACCGTTCGCGATTATCGATTCTTTTACAGATTTCCAGGCATCCACGATCCACTGATGAATTTGAGCGTAGGTAGCACGATGCTGACGACCGGACTTGGTGAATGAGTGTGTTCTCCATCCGTCATCCACTGTTCCCAAGTTGTACGTAAATGAGATTTGACCGGCTTGTTCATACTGATGTCAAGTGGCTGGAGCTTTTTCGTTAGGCCTCCTCGTATGACGGCTAGGGTGCTGTTAGTTTTCTTCACTTGACACTTCACATTATCGGTTAGGTGAGCGCTCATTGAGTCATAGACCTGACCAATAGCGAATGCGATGTGTGAAAAAAGCCGCCAGGTCGTTTTACGTAGCACTGACGAATCCACGAACCCATCATACCTTCGTCTATCCAGCCCTTTGGATTGACCTTTGCCACAATGCCAGGCGGGAACTTTTCTTTTGGCATCGCCTTCCTCTTGAATATCACCATTGGGGGCATCTTCTTTCCACTTGCCGTGCAGCTGAGAACAACGGTGAAACTAGTTTTCTCGTTACGAGTTGTCCGTATTGGGATGGACTTTGTGCCTTCCTGCTCAACAGTTCTCATCGTGGGTATGTGAAACGTAAACGGCACTTATCCATGTTGCACACATGATCCGTATTGATCTCGTTCTCTTTTATCTTGTCTCGGGTGAAATCCGTGAAAGCGTGCATCTTCTTCCCAGTCGGGTGGAAGTTTTTGGCAAAGTGTGGTATGGGTGTGTATACGGAGGTGCTTTCGCCGCATGAATTGGAAGCACCAGGATGGTCCACCTTGAAAATCTGTCAGCTCCATCTCCTTCGCAGTTGTGTGTGCTTTCAGCCGTATTGTCACTGTGGAGACTCCCCTGCCCTGGTCTCTTTGTTCCGTTACCAATTTCCAATTGATGTTAGGTCCATCCATCGACGCTGACAACATAAAACTCCGGTTTAGATTTTTCTACACAAGCCTGAGAGGAAAAAAGTTGAACAATGGAAAAAGATTGACAGTGCATGTAAGTGGCCCATGGATAGGTCTACTATGTTATTAGTCCAGTCAATTTATGAAAATTTAGGCTGGACCTAGACAGAATTGCAACAGAAAGGATTTAACTTGCATTGAGAACCTGGGACCCTACAAGTTCTCAAGTTGGCACCCACAAAACTGTTTCACATATCAGACAGTGGGCCTCACCGCATGACTAAATCAAACGTACATGCCTTAACTATAGGATGAAAAAAAGCTTTACCTTGAAATGTTCCAAGAGATCCTCAGATGTACTTTTCCCCATGAACTGTGATCCAAGATATCTCGATCTTATATGTAAACCTTCCTCATTCCCGACATTAACCCAGTGACGCACGTTTAGACAGTTGCTTTTTTGGGTGGAGGAGTTAAAATGGAGCGACTTGAATATCCCCGTCCATTTCAACGCATGCTCAGTCATTCCGCGTAGTAATATTTGATATTTATGTTAATGCACGATGTAACTACTTTTTTTGTGACGTTGGACCTACTAATTGGGTATAATGAGACTGTGCGGCATTCACCGGCTCACCGGCCGACCTCCTCATCTCGCGCGTGAGTAGGAGGTGAAGAATCACCGGCTCACCGGCTCACCTGCTTATTGGGTGTATTGAGACTATGCGGCATTCACCGGCTCACCGGCCGCCCTCCTCATCTGGCACGGGAGTAGGAGGTGATGAATCACCGGCTAACCGGCTCACCTGCTTATTGGGTGTATTGAGACTGTGCGGCATTCACCGGCTCACCGGCCTCCCTCCTCATCTGGCACGGGAATATGAGGTAAAGAATCACCGGGTCACCGGCCTGAAACTTTGGCGCGGGAATTTGATGCGTTGAAACCATTCCGCGCCTTCAGTAAGTGCTGACGTCACTGTGCAATGACGTCATAAGGGACGAAATAGTATCCATGGCAACGATCGAGTCTCGGGGACATTTTGTTCACGAACAACATGAAGAAAGACGCCGTAAACGAAGTGCGAGTCGCATGCTTCCCGTCGGTAGCAAATAATGTTACGGGGTAGTGGGGTTTTTCCCTTATATGAGGAAAAGAATTGTGGGATAAGACTGTTTACCATAGCACGTAGATGAACCTTTTGCAATGTACTCTTATAATGTTTTAAATTTGTTGCTGATCACCTGCGTACCTATTGATTTGAGATGTTGATAGGCCTATTCTGTGCTAGGCCTACATCCTTCCTGGTTTTCCTGGTGCAAGTTTCGAAAAATATGAAAAGGAGGGATTTTCTTTTTTTCGCAATTTATTTGTAATGTCTAGAAATGTAACGTATTAAAGTACATACATTGTATTTACATTATTCTCAATGTGTTCTTTTTGTAGTGTTCAGTATTGCAGCTTACTGTTGATATTACGAGAACTGAATGGCCCGTGCAGTCCTACCATCCATGGAGCGCCTCCATCATGGTTAGTGTTGATCTGGTGGACTGGGTTGTCCTTTGCTTGGTTCTTGCAGCGCACTTTGTAGTGTCGATCTCAATGTTGTAATTCATCAATGTAGTCAATGAGCAATTCGTGCTGCGGATGTGCCATGCATAAATCTGTGGTAAAGCGTTTGTCCCGCTCGTCCATTGGAACTTGCGTAAACCTCTGTTTGTACTCTGCCGGTGACACGCCCGCCATTGAAACCATCGGTTGTTCGTTTGTGCCTGGGGCCCATTTGTAGAACACAAATTTGGTTCGGCCATGTGATGGCGTGTACAACTTCCCCATTCCTTGGCGGTCCATCTCTTCAAGCATTGCTGGAAAGGTTAGATTGCAATGAGTTGTTTTTAACTTGATGTTCATATAGTAGGCCTATACATGTAGTATTTTTTGCATATTTAAAATTTGCGCTTCCTTTTGTTAAGACATGCTTACATTTTATAACTGCACTGGAAACTTTGTTGAGTTTCTTTCCAATTTGTTTTGGCGTGGCTACTGGGGTTCCCGTCGAAATGATTGCGCGGCATATCCTTTCTTTTATTGTTGTGACCTTTGGAATTCTGACGGTATCATGATGAGTGCCGGTGCTTCTTGCAGCCTGAAATGAAGTTACCTCACTTTCATATCTTATGTTGGTTATTGCACGTTCTGTCATTGACACCTGAATTACTGGTCATCATTAATGCCCACCTGAATGAAAATGGCTTTCTTCTGTTGGAGTGAGTGGTACAGAGTTTTTGCAGATTTCACGCATGACTTTGGGATTTCCAAGGGGATTGACACCTCTTCTGCAGCCAGGATTTTCTGCATTGTTGTAGTGATGATGTGAATCAATGCGGTAAGACGTAGCACGTGTGTTGAATCCTTGCTTGAACATGTGCCGACGTCGTAGTTCTGCGTACTTGGGATGTCGTCACCTCCTCCTCCTCCTATGTTATGTTCGGCGCCTGTGAAAATGTGTGAGTACGAGGTATTGGCGACGAAAAGAGGTACTGTATGGTGTGTTTGATTTGTGACGAATTTTCGTATTTACAAGTGAAAATCTTATCATCTTATTGGAGATGATTTGTTGCATATTTACGCGTAGGGCTTACCTGTGTCCTCGTTGGAGTACCGTTTGCTCATGTACTCCACGAACTCGTCCGAATACTCGTGGTATAGTTGCTGCGCTTCCTCGCTGAGAACGTACGCACGATTTGCATCTCTGTGAATTTCGTCTATGATTTCGAAGACGATTTTGAAGTCGACGAGTGGTGCGTTCTGAAGATTTTCAGTCTCGTTGATTTGGGTAGAAATCTTGTAGAGAGCAGGCCGATTTACAAAGAAAAGGATTCTGTCTAGAAACCCGTCCTCTGCTGGCATGTTTGCAAGCTCGTGTAGTAACGGGTTTGGCTGAATGAAACAGCATAGAGACATTGACGTTCCTCTAAAGGATCTTTCTCCAGAAACCAGAGTGGCACCATCTCCCATTCCACCCCAGAGTTTGCATAATAATGCCCGCTCTGAGTCGCCTTTGGATTGCTTCTGTTGGATTGCCGCGATGAGTCGATGGCCCTCATCCGTGGTTATGATGCCATAACCTTCGTGTTCTTGTTGATGTGCCTGTAAGCCTGCAGTAGTGTACGCCTCAAGAAGGATTCCACTTGCCTTGCCATGTCTTTCTTGGTAGTGGTTGAGGACATCCGTTATTACTTTCGAAAATACGTTAGATTTTCCTGAACCTGGCGCAGATATGGAGAAGACGTATTCATTTAGGACATTTTTGTGAATACCTGTGGCGGTGGATTGTACTCTTGTTGTTGGTCCGCATATTGTAGATGTCAGTGTGATGAGGGCTGGCATGACCATGTCAATTGAGCAGTTGTTTGCTTTTTCGTACGTTTTCAGCCAGTTGAAACTGTCCTGCGGGATGATGATGTCCCATGGGATGTCAATATCGCATGTCTTCATGTAGACGGTGTTGATGTCCTCTGAACACAACCGAGTACCTCGGTTGTTCATGTTGATTTTTTGAGAGCCTTGAATTTTCACGTGTTGTTCAGTCGAGTGACGAAGAGGATTTGAAGTGGTGGTCCGCGGGTGACTGACGTCGTGACGCCGGTGACATTTGGCGACAACTGAAACGGAAGATGTCCATGACGTCTGCCGTTTCATTTGACGTCAGGGACGATTTTGAAGTGCTGGTGAAACCTCATGCGCATGTCTGACTTTGGTGCCGGTGCTGATTGGTTGACATTCTGACGTAGGCGACATTCGGCGACAAGTCAAGTCGGGCAGACGACGACGTTGCATTTGTCGCCGACCTTTTCACATTGAGTGAACAATAATGACATCATTGGCCATGGCGCACAAGAGCAGATGTATTGGCGAATTACTTACCGATGATGATGTTTGGCTTACAAGTTATGAGATGCAAAGGAAGGACCGGGGAATTACATACAACGTTCTAATGAATGATATACTAAAAACGAAAAGGAATACGCTTGAATGGTGCATGTCGGAGGGCCTTCTGTCTTCATTTCGTAGGTGTGACATTTGCGGCTTCAGAATGTGCCTTAAACGTGACAATGGTTCGAAAGCTTCGTCTGATGCCGTAATCTGGTCGTGTAGACGACAGGTGAATCAAGAAAGGCACTCGTGCACAGCTTCAATTCGGCGTGGGAGTTGGTTTTCTAAATCGAATTTGACGATTGCGGAAATTCTGCAACTAACATACGGTTTTTGCCATCAGTGGAGTGAAATGCAAGTTATTCATGAGACAGGACTGTCTGACCGAACAGTGGTGGACTGGTATAACTTTTGCCGAGAAGTAACCACGGAGATGATTCTGATGCGTAGTGAAAAACTTGGTGGAGATGGGAAAACGGTTGAGATCGATGAGTCGAAGTTTGGGAAACGGAAGTACCACAGGTAGGCGTATTTTCTTATTAATCAATCCGCCATGTTAATCTTTAGGAAAGGAAGGCCGGTCTGAGGTGGTTTTGTTGTGTGTTCCCATATGTGTGTGGATGCCTAAGAAAAGTGCTAGGGGTGGAACCTGAATTACGCACGTAGGCCTAGGCCTATTTCAAAAATTACATTTCCGTTAATACAATTTGTCTCTTCGCACATCCGTCCAAGGATATCCATGCACGGTTTTATATAATTAGGCGTAGGCCTATGTTGTTTCGGTGCGTAGGCCTATAACTTTACTGATGAATCTGCATTGTTTCTTTTTGTAGGGGACACCATGTCGAAGGCCAATGGGTATTTGGTGGTATGGAACGAGAGAGTGGGCGTGTGTTCATGGTGCCAGTTGAGTCAAGAGGAACTGCTACTTTATTGCCAATTATCAAGGATTGGATACTACCAGGGACAAGAATTATTTCTGATTGTTGGAAGGCTTACGATTGCCTAGACGATGAGGGTTTTGAGCATCTCAGCGTGAACCACTCTATAACTTTTAAAGATCCTGAAACAGGTGCACATACCAATGGAATCGAGGGAGCTTGGCTTCATGCCAAGAAAAGTTTGCCCAAATATGGAGCGAAGAAGGGAATGATAGAAGGTTACCTTGGTGCACACCTGTGGAGGAAACGTGTTTCACACATGAAAGCTGATCCGTTCAGTATTTTCATTGAGGATGTGGTGAAAGTGTACGACCCGAATGATTGGTGCACACCTAATGGTGTTTAGAGGACAGTGCTTAGCTAGGCCTAATGGAGTTTTGAGTGCCAATTTGATGTTTCGTCAAAGTTTGTACGCAATTGTGAAAATAATAAAGATATGTGAATTTGACCCAATGTCACTTTCTTCATTTGTTCACGGCAAACCAGAAACGAAAACGAAATCATTTTCAATGGTAATGGTTCAGTTTATTCTGAAAATCTGTGATGGAGACGGATGGTACAGAGTCAAGCATGTATCAAAAACCACGCATTGAAAATAATTCATATTGCATCAGTAAGAATGTAGGGGAGCCTAAGTAACCAACTGTTCACGTAAACGCCTGGAAGACATGCCTGAGGGCCGGTGTGCCGGTGTGGAGCCGGTGGCCAAGACATGCCTGAGGGCCGGTGTGCCGGTGTGGAGCCGGTGGCCGGGGAAGAGCCGGTGATGGCTTGAATCCTTCACGGTTACCAGGTAACGTAGCATTATTCGGTGAGCCGATGATTTTACTCTGGGTCTGTGAGCCGGTGAGCAGGTGATATGTTCTTGTAGTTCATGAAACCGAATTACTGCTTTTTACAGTGGCGGAGGGAACTATTTTGTTGTGGACGGGGATTTTCAAGTCAGGCCGTTAAAATTTTCGTCGAAGCAGATAACGAAACTGTCCTTCTCAAGTGCACCAATCAACTGCTCCTTAATGTACGGAACAAGGCCAAATTTGGCCAAATATGATGTTTTGTTTTCACCACAAGTCAATGTTCTTGCAATCTTGCTGTCCGGAAACTATGGCTTGAAAATCCTCTTCTATACCAATATTTGACTTGTATGAATTGTGATGTTTTACAGTTGGAAAGGTCCAGATATTTCTGCCTTCAATGTATCGTTTCCGCTGAACATGAGTTGAGATGTCCTTTCTGTTTCTTCCATTGTTGACCTTGTGGATGTGGCACTGCCCGGGTTGGTGACGTTGGTGACTGCCTGGTTGATGCCAAGAGGTTGGGATGACGATGCTGAGACTTGTTCATGAATGATCCCAAAGACGTATTCTCCTTCCGCTGAGTTAAGTGATTTGTGTTTCTCACTTTCCATGTGAGATATCACAGCTTTTACTCCCATTTTGAAAGTTTTCATGCACTTTCATGAACTTTGCACTTGGCATAAGATACAGTAGCATCTCTGACCAACCATTCACTGAAATGTGGATCAGCCAGCCAAACTTCTTTAAAAAGACACTTTCCCATTGTTACAGTTTCTAAACATGCATAATAAAGGCCAGAGAAAAACACAAACGGGGAGTACGGAAGGAGTAGTAAGTCAAAATCGATTAGCAAACCTCTCACATGTCTCACTAAGAAACAACACCTCACTAGAGTGACAAGACTAGAATAATCAAGCCTGATATAGGGCCCCTGAGACAGTAAGCCAATGTCGCTTGTTAATTTGCCTCAAATTAAATTATTCTTTCGAATAAACAGATTTTCTCAACTTTTGAGGAGAGACATAAATTCCTCAAATTTTGACACCAAATTTAAATTAGAGAGTAGCTAGTCATTACCTCAGTATAGACTAATTACTACTGTTAACAGGAATACTTGAATTCCTCAAGATGTTAAATTAACAAACAATTACGTCTACCAATTCAAATACTAATCAATGCCAAGAGAATATTGAGCAATAAGCATTATTATTAGACCACCTCTGTCATTTCTACTCATTTCCCATTAAATAGGCCCCACAAAAAGTCTTATTCACCCTTTTGTGCTACATTGTATTACAATGTACTTATTACCTTGTAAAACAGGACTTCAGGCATAATTATAAGCATTAACTCCGCAAGATGCAACAAATGCTACTCGAAGAATTTAGGTTTGATTAGAAGTGATGTGAAATTGACTGCTGTCAACACAGTAAATGCATGCAATTCAGGTCCTTCTGTTTAGTCAGTTTATGGGGAAGCATTGAGTAGGCAGTCAATGAAGAAGTGATCTTCATCTTCATATGTTAAAATCAAATTTTTTTACTATCGGCATGCAAGCGAGCATCTTACATGTATGGCAATGGTTGCTGAGGGGGAAATGAAATGTTCTATTATATTTTTTAAGCAAGCTTAGTTCTAGCCCAGGTATTGTCTCTTTGAAATATTTAGGGTGGCCCTGAGAAGGGCCGTTTAAACAATGTTTGCTGGTGCCTGTCATCTGCCGCTCAGAAGCCGTCAAAACCTTTAATGTCGTCACTCTCACTGCCACACTGTTCGGTCCACCAGTCCCAAAGACTGGATGCTTCCTCCACTGTGCACTCTGGTTGTGGCAGGTCAGCCTCGTCATATGGGGTCTCATCATCGTCTTCATCTCTTGATGATGCGGACACGGTCAGGGCTTGAACTTCGTGACGAACAGCAGGTCATCTTCAGTGATGTCAGTGCCATCCACTGCATTGGAGATGCTGGCCTTCAGGACCTGTTCTTTGCTTCGACATCAATGGTACTGTCCCAAGCAGTCTTCACAAACTGGCAAACATGTGCAATGCTGCCCTCTTTAACCCTTTCAGGACGGGATAAAGTTCATAAGTGTACATTTCGTAGCATGAGTTTCTGATGTCTCTACAAAAACGTGCCTAGTTCCCAAAGTTTGCAACCAAAACTGGTGACAAGGCACTCATTCTCGAGGCAAATAAATGGGCCACGACCTCATGCAGGTTTGCTTGTTCCAAAATGTCTGCGAGAGAAACAGGCCAGAGCCGAAGATGCAGGTCAGGAAATAGACCCTTTCCGCCTATGTTTTCGTCAGGTTGCCTATCTTTAAATGTCTATATCTTGGAAACCGTTGCTCCTACCACTCTGAAAATTGGTCAGAAGCTACTTCTTTCTACAGGCCAGAGCCGAAGATGCAAGTTGTCAGGAAATAGACGCTTTCCGCCTATGTTTTCGTCAGGTTGCCAATCTTTAAACGTCTATATCTTGGAAACCGTTGCTCCTACCACTCTGAAAATTGATCAGAAGCTACTTCTTTCTACTCTTTCTTTTGGCGCTAGTCGCGTCGTCGTAGCTGCTTCCGTTCCGGAGATATGGCCATTTTGTTACAATGAGTCAGATTTGCACTTTGGAGCCAGTCAATCTAGACCCCAGGAGAAACGTTAAAACGTAATTTTACCGAGGTTTCTTAAAACAGAGCAAAATCACGCTCAGAGGGGGG
>NMRB01000745.1:214949-227158 GCA_002633025.1 Notospermus geniculatus | reverse complement strand
AGTCTCGCATTAAAAAATATGCAAAGAGAACATCAGTTGGTCCACTGGTTACGATTCTATGTCAGTTTGAATGTCCAAGGGTGTGTGGAACAGGCCAAACGCAACATTTTCGTCATTCGTCCTGAAAGCGTTAATTTTCCTGATACAGCCAGGGCCTGATTATCTCGTGCCCATTGCCCATTCCTCTTTCAAAGCATCCTTGAATGGCTTGTTGACTGAGATGTCTATCGGCTGTAGAGCAGCTTGGTCAGGCCTCCTGCGATGTTCGTATTATTCCCTCGCATCACAGTCTTCTTTCTCTGGTATGACATCTGTGGAGAACATGTCATGAACTAGAAGACTTCAGGACCCATATTCATAAAACCCTGCCAGGCTTAGTTGCCTGCTAAAGTGCCTAGTTTGTATAGGCCAATGTACACAACTAGCAGCCAACTAAAGCTACCAAGGTTTATGAATATGGGCCCTGGTTTTTGACAGTCCACCACCTGGTCAGCAACCAAACCAAACTCTCTTGCACCAGTCCTTCATAATCACAGCATCACAGTATCCATTCTCTTGATGATGATCCCTGATGGAATCCTGTCCTTCGGCATCACCTTTCGCTTGAAAATGCAGTACGGTGGAAGTTTGGTTCGTCAGCCATGCAAGCCAAGATCACCGTCAACCTCAATTTTTCATGGCCAGTTGTTTGAATCTGCAGTCTTCTCCCCAACCTTGTTCACCGTGTGCTCCAACGGCATGTCGAACCATACCGGAGTTCCATCCATATTCCCAATCATTTGAAGGCTGTAGCAATGCTGCTTCCTCAATTTAATGATGTACCGGTGAAACTCGATTATCTTGTCTTCGTACTGATCTGGCAGCCGTTGTGCAGTCGTTGTCCTTCGTCGAAGGCTGAGTCACTTTCTTCTAAAAAACCTGGCAACCCAGGACGAGTGAGCTGTGAATGACCCCAGTTGCACCCGCTTGGGGATCTCCTTTGCCTTCAGTTGCACCATCTTGGAACAGACGCCGAATCCAGTCTCCCTCGTCTCAATCACCCAGTCATACAGTTCGATCTCGAGGTCGGGCCACTGGGCACGTCTTCCAGAGCCATGTGACTTGGAACCCTTGCGAACCAGCTGCAGTTTCCCGGTCTTAGCTTGTTCCTCCAAAGGCGAATGTTGCATTCTGGCACGCCAGAATGCCGCTGTGCCGGCCTGTTTCCGTTTTCCTCCTCATATTCAATGATCTTCAGCTTCTGAGCAACAGTAAGTCAGTTGAAGTTTGAATGACTTGTGACTGCAGTTGGCCATTTATACAGATTTTTGTGAAATCTCTGTTTATATAGCCACTGTTCTGTGAGTAACGCTTGGGACTCAAAGACATGTCAGAGTTAAGTAATGTTCAAAAATTGGTTTTAAATTGGCTGCTCAAACCAATTTTATTTTACTAATTTTTTAAGCTGGCCGGGGTGAGTATCACCCAGGAGGGCAATTACTGATTAATTCACCAAAATTGGCATCCCATAGCCTGACCTGAATTGCTGCGATTAGGCCACGCTTATTGGTTCGATGATCCACCGCTAGGATTTGATGATTCTGCGGTATATTCTAACATCGAGAGACTGGGTTACCAGTCTAGTAGCTCTTGTGCCTGGATCACGAATGAATTTTCGACTCGATTGTAGGCCTACATGGCGTTTACGATGAGTGGGACTTAACGTGGCTGATTATGTGAGGACTGATCAGTTTTAGCTAATCAGTGTGAATGAACAATACCAACGAGGGGTAGGCCTACGCTTAGAATTTTGCTTCATTTGACTTCCCCGGCCCGCACTCGTGGTGGACCTAAGCCTACTCATATCATAGTGACCCACGGCGAGATGACGTATTCTCTGCTCCCATTTAGCTACAGCATTCATCTATCGGCAGAGTGACTGGCAGCTGTCAGTTCTAGTTTATTTCCTCCAACTTGTCATACTTGTCATTCCAAAGCTGAAACTGAAAAAAATGAACTTCTTAAAATTTTTTTGTTTTGTCCTCCGTACCTGGGCTCAAAATGTTTGTGCCTGTAAACCAAAGAATAAAATAACTGTTACCTTACCATATCACAGTAGCCCTACTGCATTGTTTTTGTGCTGTCTCTAGTCAAACAATGTGTTTTGTTAATTGATCATGTCATTAGAATTCATTTCATGAAAAGAACTCATTCAAGTAATTGCACCAGTACAAGAAGAATTTTTAGCTGTATAGTATATTTACCCGTGGCATGGCTTGACGAATAAGGGTGGTAGAAAAAAATTGGTCGAATACCAATGAAAGTAAGTACGTGGAAAAATCCCCCCGAAAAAATCCACGTGGAAAAATTCCCCAGGGAAAAAATCCACCCATAAAAAATCCACTTTTTGGGGTAAAGTAGGGAAAAATCCCCCTTTTGGTAAAGGTATAGGAAAAACAGCCCTCCAAGCACCTGTGCTTCTGGCGAATTGTGTGATCTTGACTGGACGACAGATGAGCTATGACGTTATCAGTGCTAGGCCTACCTTCTACAGAAAGCAACCAGTCTCAGTATCATGGTGTGCCAGTGACCTATACCACAGGCTGATAAACAGATAGGCCTACAGTAGTGTAGGAATCTTGTTTGTGACACAGTCACATGTGTGCATTTCATACTATACATTGTCTGCTCTGGGTTTTTCATGGATACCCTGGCTGTACTCTTTTTAGCTCACCTCTGTGAGGTGAGCTTCTCCCATGGTGTGTCGTCCGTCGTCCGTCGTCGTCCGTCGTCGTCGTCCGTCGTCGTCGTTAACAGGGGTGGCACGTTTCTAAACCGCTTGGGTTACAAACTTGAAATTTGGTGTACAGGTACCCTATGGTAAAAACTATCTCTGGACCGAAACTTAGCGCTGCTGCTTGTACACTCTGGCCTGTAGGGGGCGCTTTGTGAATACCTTCTTTCGGCCATATCTCCTGAACGCGGTTAGCTAGAACCACGAAACTTTTATGGTGGGTTCCTCTGATGAGACTTCATCACATAAATCCCGGGTTTTTGATTTGACCTACTTTTCAAGGTCACAGAGGTCAAAGTTCAAAATTCACTGTTTGGTGGCACATTTCATTGCTATTTGACATAGAGTGTTGTGATTTGGTGTGAAGATATATCTAGGCACCCTACACGAATGCACCAAATTTCAACCCGATCGGACATCAAATATGGCCGCCAGGAAGCCATCTTGAAAAATGAACTTTGACCCACATTTTATAAATAGGAGTAGGTAGGATGTTTTAACGTTGTCAAAATATGTATCTAGGTACCATATAAATATATGGTAAATTTCAGTCAGATTCGACGTCAAATATGGCCGCCAGGGAGCCATCTTGAAAAATGGACTTCGGCCCACACCTCATAAATAGTGGGAGCTAGGATGCTTTAACCGTGCCTAAATATGTGTCTTGGTACCGTCTACTTATATGCCAAATTTCGGTTCGATTGGACTTCAACATGGCTGCCAGGCGGCCATCTTGAAAAATTGACTTTCGCCATATCTCATTGGTAGTAAATGTTACAATGTTTCTGCACTAATCCTTCACCATTCAGTGTATCACCAGGCTACTCACACTTCATACTCTGTCACAGAGGTGAGCACAATGGCCCTGGCCATTTCATTTGTTTCTCTTTAAATGGGGCCACATGCCGGCAACCCGTCATTTATTTTCAGCCCCTTGTGGGGTCGGAAATGGATCCTTGGCAGAATCGGTGAGGTACATCCTTGGGCTTGGAGCATGAATCAGGTAAAAATACTCGGAATACTTTGTTGGAATCATTTACTCACGTGGTTATATGTAGACGGTTCACGGTAGGCTTCTGTCTGACATGTGTCAAACTTGGGAGCATAACCAGACGGTGTCTGCGGTGGCTAACTGCCTTGGGACGTTGGCTCTTATAGGTGTTTGGGCACATTGTTATATAAACCTTTTGAATGGAATTATAATTCACCTCGGCCTAAGGAACTGACACCGTAATGTGAACACAATCCTTCAATCAGAAACCATTCTCAATATTTACCAATTGACCGATGAGAACAACCTTGAACTGGCTATAGTTAAGGAGGTTCATGGAAAGTAAACCAAGTTGATTAGGTAACAGTAATGTGGATTGTTTGAAGTCTTTTCCAGAATGTCATTGTCTAGTCATTTCACAGTTCTTTGACCTTCTATCTGATCATGATCACCAAACCAGACAGCTGGTAACATGTCTGATTGCACAGCTAAACTTAAGCCCCCTGTACTGTATTGCCAAAAGATGGCAGCAAAGTTCTAGCAGACCAATAATACACAGGAAAATCCATGTGATTGGTGCTCGATCAAGAATGAGTCCGCTATATGCATTGAATTGGGCCATAGTGACACCTATTGGTCAACTCACTGACAGCTCCTATTGCTTTTACGCACTCCGATTTCCACACAGTGGCTCATTGCGTAGCTGAAAGTGTGAACCTTTCCAACAAGTTTGTTCGAACAAACTTGAGAATGTCCTCAGGAATTGCCATCTTATTCTTACCCGTGCAGTTCATGCGATTTCTGTCCCGTTTTGATGGAATCATTTTCTTCACGAGTTTCGCGGTGAAATTTCCCTCAGACTTCGCTTGATGAAAAAGTTCTGTGACCGTTACTCATCAAGACTTGTGATGTGCTGTGGTGGAGGGAGATTCTTGACCTCTTCTTCAATATGTTCGATGTCCTCCCGTACTGCTGGAATGAGGAACCCGCACACTAACGTCACAACGTGGCGCTGCGAGCGATGTGACCGAAATCTCTTTTTTTCTAACGTTATTTCCATTTATTTCTGGCGTGAAAATAAACCATTTGTGTTGGTCGCATGGTAGTAAAACTTACATCATCGTGTAGCAGATGAAATTTTCTTTTAAACTCATTCCTTTTTTTCTTAAAATTAAGAGATCCGATAGCGATAAGGACAACGTCATTTGTGTCATTCTTCCTGTAGAAAAATGTACAGGAATTTTTTTCATGACGCAACGTCAACACCGAAAACAACGTCAATGACGTTGTTTCGGTACAATCGCTCGCAGCGCCGACCTGTCGGGATAAACCGCAGGGCGGGTTCCTCATTGATGCAGCAGGCACTGGTTGCAGCTCTGGCGGTGGTGGGATGGCAGTCGCCCGTTTCTCTTTGCATGTTCCAAAAGTAGGTTGGTGAGGTTAGTGAGATGCGCCACCATACCTTTCAACTGCGTAATCTGTGTATCATTTCCTCCGGCTTTTTTAGTATCACCTCGATATCCGTTTCTTATAGAAAATTTGAAAACCCGTGGAAGTCCAACATGGAAGGGATTCAGTCGCCTGTATTTCGGTTGGTCTCCATGGGCGTTGGTATTCTTATCGGTGTGGACTGAGTCAGTGGCAGTCCCGGTGACATGGGAAAATTTAATTAAACTTCTTAAGTTTCTTGGTGTAGGTAATTGTGCTTGTCGTTCTCTTTCTTTTGCTGTGGTTTGGTTTCCTGCCAGCAGATGGGATCGTTGGTAGTGTGCTCAAGGCTCCCGTCCGCATCAGTTGATGTGACCGTCCCAGTGTTGTCTTTGTCCATGCTTTTTAGGAATTTCAGGAAGAGGTGGCGGCATTCTTCAGGGGATTTTGCTGCATGGGTTGTCGGTCCAGTAGCAAAGTGGCGAAGTTCGGTGCTAATCTGTAGTTTCCGTGGCCTATCAGCACACGGTTTGATGTCTTTATACTGGCTGTCAGTTGTTTCAGGACGTGGTTTGCTTTCACAGTTGTTGTTGGTCCAGGTTGGGCTCACTGAAGAACTGGATGCAGTAGTCATCACTTCTTTCATCAGGGGGACAACTCTTGACAGGAAATACTCTTTGAAGGAGATGGGGTAATTTCGTTTATTTCGTCTTCCAAGACATCAGCTCAAATGTCAAAAAGATTGAAATATCTGTGGCAGGAGGTCCATTTTCACCAAATACCTTGTGTAGCACCTGCTGCCTCTCCGTCTTTTTCTTCAAAAAATCATCGCAGTTAATGTTCTTTAGATGCCGTGTGCATCAAATCGTCTTTGCTTTCTGGAAATTGAACTTGATGACTTGACGAAGGGCTTTTTCTTCATCGGATCCAATCACAAGTTTGTTGGTGCCAGTATTATGAAGGGTTGTGGCGAACTTTGAAAATAACAGGTGGTACAGTACTGCTCGGAGGTACCTTCAATGTGCATGTGAACCAAATGCGAACGATGTGATGACTGATTGTCTATGGCACGGAATTCAAGCAATGTTAATATAATCTCGCAGAAAGAAGAAAGAATGTCACTTTGTTAATGTCACTTCTTACGGCACATGGTGTCAATAGGAGCAGTCAGCCGTGCGTATTGCCAAAAGATGGCAGCAAAGTTCTAGCGGACCAATACACAGGAAAATCCACGTGCTTGGTGCTCGATCAAGAATGAGTCCGCTATATCCATTAAATTGGGCCGTAGTGACACCTGTCATCTCACTGACAGCTCCTATTATTGCTTTTATGCACTCCCGATTTCCACACAGTGGCTCATTGCGTAACTGATAGTCTGTCTTTCCAACAACTTTGTTCGAACAAACTTGAGAATGTCCTCAGTAATCGCCGACTTAGGGCTGGTTCATACTTGCTCGTGGACCATCAAGCGCATGAAACTGATCACAGGTTTCCAAGGCGTGGATGTGCACACACATTGAAATTGATCATAGTCGGCGTGAAATCCGGACGGAGTATGAACCAGCCCTTATTCTTACCTGCGCAGTTCATGCGATTTCTGTCCCGTTTCGATGGAATCATTTTCTTCACTAGTTTCGCAGTGAAAGTTCCCTCGGACTTCGCTTGATGAAAAATTTCTGTGACTGTTGTCTCATCAAGACTTGTGATGTACTGTGGTGGATGGAGATTCTCGACGCCTTCTTCAATATGTTCGATGTCCTCCCGTACTGCCAGAATTGATGCAGCAGGCACTGGTTGTACCTCTGGTGGTGGTGGGATGGCAGTCGCCCGTGTTTCTCTTTGCATGTTCCAAAAGTAGGTTGGCGAGGTTGGTGAGATGCGCCACCATACCTTTCAACTCCATAATCTCTCTATTCATTTCCTCCGGCTTTTTTAGTATCACCCGTGAAAGTCCAGCATGGAGGGGATTCAGTCTCCTGTATTTTGGTTGGCTTCCATGGTCGTTGGTGTTCTCATCGGTGTGGTCTGAATCAGCGGCAGTCCCGGTGACATGGGAAAATTTAATTAAACTTCAGTTTCTTGGTGTAGGTAATTGTGTGTGTCGTTCTCTTTCTTTTGCTGTGGTTCGGTTTCCTGCCAGCAGATGGGATTGTTGGTAGTGTGAGGCTCCCGTCCGCATCAGTTGAGGTGACCATCCCAGTGTTGTCTTTGCCCATGCATTTTAGGAATTTCAGGAAGAGGCGATGGCATTTCAGGGGTTTTTGCTGCGTAGGTTGTCGGTCCAATGATAGCAAAGTGGCGAAGTTCGGTGCTAATCTGTTGTTTCCCCAGACTATCAGTGCAGGGTTTGACGTCTTTATACTGGTGGTCAGTTGTTTCTGGATGTGGTTTGCTTTCACAGTTGTTGTTGGTCCAGGTTGGGCTCACTGAAGAACTGCATGCAGTAGTCATCACTTCTTTCGTCAGGGGGACAACTCTTGACAGGAAATACTCTTTGAAGGAGATGAGGCAATTTCGTTTGTTTCGTCTTCCAAGGCATCAGCTCGAATGTCAAAAATAATACAGGATATTCCTCTAAAAGAGTGCAGCACCTGACGGGACAGCGTCCAAGACGTCCCGCACGTCATTCATGATGTTTTGAGGCGAGACGAAAAAAAATCAGATTGTTTCACGACGTCATGATCGCTGAAACAACCGGATTTTTTTTCGAGTCACGTCATGCGTTCAGAAATGACGTGTGGGACGTCATGACGCTGTCCCGTCAGGTGCTGCGCTCTTTTGGAGTGATAGAGTCTATTGAATCATCAACTGCGAGAAGTCCATTTTCACCGAATATCTTGTGTAGCAGCTGCTGCTTCTCTGTCATGTCTGTCTGCTTAAAGAAAAAGACGGGTTTTAAAATAAGTGGACGACAACATACAGACAAGACTAGCAAACAAGTCAAAATGGAAAATACTAGGCATTTCGACAGCATTTCTACCTACCAAATTTGGCCGGTCAAAATTTCTATACCCACACCTAGCAGAGGACCATGGTGACTGACTTCTGAAACACCCGAAGGTAATATTTTATAGCAAACTATTAGATAACCATGAAACAAACGTGAAACATACATGTGGTCAATTGGAAATGATGGGCCTAGGGCGACAGAGTGCACATTCATTTGATTGACAAAGGTCCATTATAATCAACAGGGGTGAAGGGAGTTCAATCACCAAACAAATTTACACTAGTTTGACATGGGAGAACAGACAGGGCGCACCGAAACTCAACAGTTGTTGTGTTTTATAGTTTATATCCTTTCCTGTTTTGCCTGGAGCAGAATTAGCAGACGACCATTTCAGGAGTTTGATGTGTGAACAGATTTCTTGATTATATATTCTTCTTCTTGTTATTCTTGTGGTTTTACGTTGATGGCAGCAGGGCCCCTGCCTGTATCCTCTTGATTATATATACAAGTTTTGCCAGATATTCAACAAGAAAAATCATCCCAATGAAGGTCTTGAAGCTTGAGGTTGTCATAGTTCGCACTTCGTGAAATTATTCACAATTTCTGCAATCGGCAGACTCCGATGACATTGCCGGTTGACGAATGAAATTTTGTTGTCTTCTTTCACGTCTGTCCTCATTTCCATTTTTGATTGCATTGTCTTGCATTGGTACAAACAACATGTTTGATAAAATGTTTAACACAAAACATTTAAAAACTTCGTGGTTTCACCGTGGTGGAAAGGTTTTCACCAGGTGGAATGGTTTTCACTGTGGTGGAAAACGTTTTCACCATGGTTGAAAGGTTTTCACCTAAATACCAGTAATCTTCAACCCGACGGATTATGCTCAGCACATTCCGATATGATGTGGGAGAGATTTTCACCGTGGTGGAATGGTGATCGCAGAGCCATATTCAGCACACGCGGACGAACTAAAAAACGTGTTAATAGTAATATTCGACTGAAGATCGCATTTCAATTGTTCAGTTCGAACCAATCAGCAATGCTGCAGCATGTCGCCAGACACCGATACCGCCATAAACCGCCTTGACTCATTAATGCATCTTTTTGTATTCAGCTTAATATTGGCATTTCGTTTCAGTTCAGTGTGGTGTGGGGGGCAGATGGAAAGTGCAAAAAATAGGTGACTCTATTGGGTAAAAGCAAAGTGGGATTCCCAGTGTGACAGCGAGCATTGTCCCCTGTAATCTAAGTCTGGTTTTATTGTTTAAGGGGGGATTCATTGTTCTTTTCAGGTGCTGGGTTCCATTCTGAGGCCAAGGCTGATGTCTACAGGAGAACCTGTGAGGAAGTATGTCAAAAAGTAAGTAACTGCTGGCACACCAGTCACGTGTTGAAGTTAAACGTAGTATTCTAACCTGGTTTCTACCTTCTACAAATGCCTGTGATGCCAAATTTTGACCGTGATCATTTTATCCTGGAACGGCTTGCTGCAACACTTCAATTAATGCCATTTTTCTTCTACATGTACCGGTACACTCATGGCCAAAAATAAACGGACAGCAGTTTATCTTCAATATCTCCAAACCAATGGGATAGAGAAAATTGGTAGTAAATTTTTCTGGCTATCTAATGGTACATGTATCAGAAGATGTTGTAGGCTTGCCCTTCTGCATTGTTTAAAGCGATGTACGCGGGCTCTGCAGTAACTGCACATTGATAGTTCCTCTATTTCCCGCATGGTGGCAGCACTATATTTTATGAATGAAATTCCAAGCGTAGCGAGCCATCTCATTATAATACTACGGAATTTACTATGACCAATCAGTAGCGAGGAGGGTGACCATCGTGACATGATTGACAGTGTCACTCAGTGAGTGATGCCAACGGAGACGACTCCAGAGTCATCCGGAAAACATGCAAAGGATGCTGTTGGCTGGGGGTCAACGACGTTCAGGAGGTACATTGCTAAGTCCTCATTAGTGCTACAACAACTTTCTGTCTTCACACGCTGCCATCTGACTAAACTTGCAGCAGTGAGGCGAATTCTGTGGTCAGTCATCTTCCTCACACTTCGGATTTTTCCGCGCCATGTTTGTTGTCAGTCTGTCAATCTCGTTCTCGGAAATACCCCGTGAGATTTTGAAATTATTCCGGCAGTAAACACTAATGTCGCCCAAATTCACTGAAATAATATTAATAAAAGATTTTTCATGAACGTTTTATTGTATAAAACGTAGACGATACCGTAATTTGATGGTTCAAAGGTGATAGAAATCACACGAGATCAGTTTCAAGAATCCCGCTAGCTATGAATGAAATTGGGGAGCTATCGCAGGTCGCGATAGTTGAACGAGATTTCATTTTCAACCCTCGCGAGTACATCGCTTTAATTGCGGCAAAACTGGGCTTGGAAATTTCGATCACAGAATCTTAAAGCCTGATGCACACGAGAGGCCTGGTGCATATTTTTCGGAGGCAGAAAACTCACTGAAAATACACACACACGCAAGCTATCTGCTTAGCAAATGGTCTTGAACATGTTGAATGACTTTTTGCTCAGAACGTAGCTCCAGTGTGCGGCAGGCTTTAAGTAGCCCTTAAGAACCAGGTATGGGGTGCTTTGCTCGGCCAAGTTTCAAAAGAAACGAGCCAAATGAAACGACCCAAAATGTTTTTAAAAACACGAAAAATCATAACAAAAATACCAAAAACCTATATTATTTTACATTGTATGAATAGAGGAATGTAGATTACCCGATGCCTTCATGATTTTTATCATCATTTTAGCTTTTTCTGCAATTTCTTAGCCAGATTTAGGCTACACTGCGGGGAACGACGTCACATTTTCCTCTCGCCAACCTCGCACCCCTCATAATGGAATGATCGGAGTACGCTAATTGGTTGGAATGCTCATGGCTTATTATCTATTCACAACTCGCATGCACATTGTGTTACAAACTTTGCCCAATATCAAAGACGATGTATTTTGAAGACGTTTTGGGGCCTCACACAAATTCCTCACAGAAAACCATGGCGAGTGACATATAGAGAAAGTATATGATAAAAGGTAATTCATGATCGCATAGAGAATTTCTGAAGCGACGACTTCCATATTTGGGATCGGAGACCTTGAATATTGAATGAAAGGGAAGCATGGTGTCATGTAAACAATAACAACCCGTGTGTTTTGAACTGGAGTCCGGGCGGGAGACGTGTGTTTTGAGAGATTTTAATGCTATTATGCCATGAAAGTGCCAAAAATGAACTGCAAAAACAAAATTACACCGTTTCTGCCATGCAACTTCAGATTTAGCATGTTTTTTGGGTCGTTTCATTTGGCCCGTTTCTTTTGAAACGTTTCAATGTTTACATACTACCCAAGTCCTGGATGGGCATTCTTGATTCCGTGTTCTTAGTATCAGGCTTGAAATTGTTATTCGTTCATGAATGCTGTTATTTCATCTTCACTCCAGGCAGCAAGTTTGCTCCAAAGCGGTAGTTCAGCTTTTGAGGTGGTACAAGCTGCTGTCACAGTATTGGAGGTAAGACCATTCTTTTTAGCTTAGGCCGCACAAAAATAATACTGTGGTTCCGGTAACCCGACCGACCCCATCAAAATGCTGCCGACCCTAAAGATTTTTTGGCAACTTGTAAAAAAAATAAGCATGATCCTAGGCCGACCCCAACTGTCTACTTAGATGCAGTCTGAATAACATTATTTTAACAAATTATTTTCTAGTCATTTTAATCACCTTAGTACCCACTGAAACCTTATGTCAAGCCCTGCCTAATCGAAAACTACATGTACGGTATCAGCTGACCAAAGTGAAATTTTTCATGAGGTTACACTATTGTGGTGAAAAGCTGCCATCTCATGTACCGTACCGGTATCTCAGCCACCAGCCATGCAAGTTTCACCCAAAGGTCACAGTTATCAAGAAAATTTAACTTTTCTCTTTTGAATTTAACTTTTACTTTGTTATATCATTTTCAGTACCAATCTTATTTTCCTCCAGGAAATTCAAAACCAAGCAGCTGTTGTTGAGTTTTAATATCGACGAAA
>NMRB01000745.1:200830-214638 GCA_002633025.1 Notospermus geniculatus | reverse complement strand
GAAAATTCTCATCTTAAGATGCTTTGTGCATACCACTCAGGTTAAGGATGAATACTTAAGGAAATTCTTTGGGAAATTCTCAAAAAATCACACTTAAGATGTTTTGTGCATATCGCGCCAGGGGTCTACCTTAAGGATTTCTTAGTGGTTGTCCAGCTGACCTAAAAAATTAAGATGTGTTACCGGAACCACAGTATTATTTTTGTGTGGCCTTACCTCTGTGAGGTGAGCTTTTCTTATGGTGTGTCGTCTGTCGGCATCCGTCGTCGATAACCGGGGTGGCACATTTCTAAACTGCTTGGCTTAAAAACTTGAAACTTGGTGTACAGTTACCCTATGGTAAAAGCTATCTCTGGACCGAAACTTAGTGCTGCTAATTTTACACTCTGACCAGTAGGGGGTGCTTTGTGAAAACCATCTTTTGGCTCCTTCTCCTGAGGAGTGAATGCTGGTAGCTGGAACCATGAAATTTTAATGGTGGGTTCCTCGGATAGGAAAACATCACATAAATCCCGGCATTTAATTTGACCCACTTTTCAAGGTCACAGAGGTCAAAGTGCGAAATTCCACTGTTTGGTGGCACATTTCGTGGCTATTTGACATAGACTGTTTTGATTTGGTGTGAAGATATATCTAGGCACCCTCAAGTGCAGCAAATTTCGACCGAATCGCACTTCAAATATGGCCGCCAGGAAGCCATCTGGAAAAAATGAATTCACCTGTAGGGAGCATCCATTAAGTACGTACGCACTGAGGGGGCGGGAGAGTCTATGAAAAAGCGTACACTATGCGTACAGGGGGAGGGCGGTGTAGAGTCTTGCGTACATACGCAACCCAAGAACCATTCTGAAGTAATTAAAAACTGTTTGAATGCAGTTGAGTTAGATACCATGAAAATAAAGGGCATCATAATAAATTGGTAATTGCACATGATGGCGGAACTTGCACGAAATAAACTTGACTTGGTTTCAGATGTCGGACCCGCTGCGAGGTTAGCCATTTCCTGCATGTGTGCCATGTCTTATTTCAGGAGTTAGATAGTACATGCACTAAGGAATTTTAAAAAATAGGTGATTCATCGAGTGATATTTATAATAAAGTAGTCCCTTGGCGTACGCCCTTACAGGAGGAGGGGGTTTGAGCCAGTGCGTACAAGGTGTGTACAGGCAGTGGGGGAAAACCTCAAAATTTAGAAACATTTGCAAAAAATGAGACGCGTCTCTAAATATAGGAACGCTCAGCGTGACACCTATTGGTAGTAGTTCCAGATATTTCCAACGGGGTATATAGGACGTGTCGGATGGTGCATGATGGCTTGGTGTATGGCATTGTACAGCCCCGACTGCAGTGTGATGATGAATTATTTTGTTCCATTGGGACTTTTTCATCCTTTAAACATGTTAAATATGTATTTCATTCTGTTTGGTACTCACCACGTCAACACGAAGATGATGAAACAGGTTCCGTGTTTGAGGGCTATTAAAATCGCAATTGCGAAAATTCCACGCGATGGAATTGTAATCCACGCGACAAAAAGTTGAGAAAAATGGCGAAGAACATGTTGCCAAAACAAACTCATTCCCGCGTGTAATAGGTACGCACCGCCTGCCATTTGATCATGACGTGGGGGTCATCGTTTGAGCATTCCGACTTAAACGGCGGCCAGCGTTCGCAAATTTAGCAACGCAACGCTATAAATACACATAAATTATGAGATGCAACCTTCATAGCCTCATTTTGGAACAAAAACGGTGAATTCCAATGAATTTGGGACAGGTAACAAACAGTGTGAAGTAGGGACAGGAGTTTTGAAATATCTGGAACTACTACCAATAGGTGTCACGCTGAGCGTTCCTATATTTAGAGACGTGTCTCATTTTTTGCAAACGTTTCTAAATTTTGAGGTTTTCCCCCACTGACAGGGGGGAGGGGGTCTAAAATCGGCATTTTCGTGCATACGTACTTAAAATGGATGTTCCCGTATTCCATGAATACCAGTAGGTTGGATGTTGTAACCATGGCAAACCATGTATCTAGGTATCCTCTAAAGGTATGGCAAATTTCGGTTAGATTGGAGGTCAAATATGGCCACCAGGCAGCCATCTTGAAAAATGGACTTTGACCCATACCTCATAAGCAGTAGTATCTAGGATGCCGTAGCCATGCCTAAATGTGTATATTGGTACCCTGAACATGTAGGCCAAATTTTGGTTCGATTGGACTTCATACATGAGTGCCAGGCAGCCATCCTGAAAAATTGGCTTCAGCTCATATCTCATCAATAGTAAAGGTTAGAATGGTTTAAGGTCGATCTATACCCATTGCGTGGCGCCAAACTGCCCAACAACTCGTGATAATTCATTGATGACAACAGGGTTCTGCCCAGGAGTGACTGAGTTCCGGACGGAAAGGGGGGTTTGGGGGCCCTCCCCCAGAAAAATTTGAAATCTAGACCTGCTGAGATGCGATTTCCTGGCACCTGAGAGTCGAAATAATGAGCTTCTTTGTTGATAAAAACATCCTCATTTGGCGTCAAATGACCCCGATTAATTCCATCATGTCGACTGCAAAAGCAGCCTGCCGTTGTTTGTCGTTGGTCAGACTGTGTCAGGAAGCCCCGTCGGGGAAGCGCATTGGTGAATGGGAACAGAAAGGAAATTCGGAAGTGTGCGTGGCGGGCTTCTCTGCTCGTTGCACACTTCATTAGTTCGTCGGATCATAAATTATGATGATGATGATGATGACGACCACACCAGGATGACATCATGGGCTGACGGAAGCGTGCATGTTCCATCCAGATAGGTAGCAGTAGCTGTGGGATAAAGTAATATTACTCGACCTGCTACATGTAACGGCTGCTGCTCTTACGATCGTAGATATTTTCTGAATAAAAACTTCCAATAATGCCATCAACGATCATTTACGGTAAATCATTTAAATCGTGTTGTTTCTTTATTGGTTCTACCTGCAACCCTACATCATGTATGTTGACAGCTCGTTGGGTTTACAACTTAAAACTGTTCACACTTTGCCGGATAGCATCACGGGCGTCGGCAGTAATATGCCGGGATTGTCACCACGGGATGATTTTGTTTTTGCAAAAATCCGCCAGGATTGTCACCTCGGGATGATTTTGTTTTGCAAATTTGCTCTCTGTCGGACGTCTGGTAATGCTCTCTGTCTATCCGGCAATGTGTGACAACAAAAAGGTTCAAGCAAATTTGCTCTGGGGTACAGTGGATTTAGCAGTGCGTTAGTCTCCGATTTTTTTTGGCGGCCCAAAGTTTGACTACTCGTCTAACGGGGAATTTATCGAGCGGTGGCCCTTCTATGGCAATCCTCAGAAGGGAATCTAAGGTCTGTCCCGTCATTCTATTTCTGACCTTTGTTTTCACAAGTTTCATTTGAGAGAATGTTCTCTCAGGGTCAGCTGTGTTCGACGGGAGGACACGCAGGATCATTGCTAGTTTGCTCAGGTTCGGATAAACCACACGCAAAGCCTGCCTGGTGCAGAGCCTCTGAATCAACTCTGCATTAGACAGGTTTTTTTCCTTTGTGCACTGCTGTATGTAGTTCTTCAGAGAGAGCCACTCCTGCTGCAAGTCATCAACGGACCCCAAGATATCAGTACTTTCATAGAAACTGTGTACAGCAGCGATTTTGTCTTTTCCGTAGATCGGCAAATCAGCTGCTGATAATGACTGAATATCGGAGGGTCTGAACAGAGAGAGAAGCAAACCCATTCCCTGAACATCATCGGAATTGTACCTGTCTTCAAGATTTTCAATGAGGCGGTCAAGATACTTCTCTCGGATATTCTTCCTGAAATGTGCCTCATCAGTTGCATTTTGCAATAGATCTATATCGGTATCTTTCAGGCCCGTTTTCACCATCTCCAAGAACTCAGGAAGTCTTACCATGTTAACACCGTCAGATTCTTTCAATAATTTCAGTGTGGCTATAGTTGAAGCAACAAGTTCTGTGACGACAGAATAATCAGAATCCTGCCGTTGAAATGCTCTGGACAATGCATGGATATGTGGCAAGACATCACAGAGTAACAACATGGTCGCTGGGAATTTGTAGGTTGTCAAAAGCCTACAGAGCCCCAGGGCCCTAGCATCTGCCCTTTCAGTGCCTTCTCTCTGTAGTGCTACAATAAGATCTAGAAAGGTCCTCTTTACTCTCTCTACACTATTACCAATTGATAACCACCTAGTGGTGGAGGGTTCAAGAAGCTTCCCCGGGGTTGATGATGTACACTCATGGAAAAAAGTAAATGGACAGCAGTTTTTCTTGAATATCTCCAAACCATTGCGATGTAGGAGACTGAGCATAACATATGTGATAGCAAATTTATCTGACTATCTGATGATGTCAAAGTTCAGAAAATCCGGTGAAATCCACCTTTGATAGAAGGAATTTTGTAAAGTCATGTTTTTGGCTACTTTTTCATTTGCAAGTTTTCACTGAAAATTTTTATAGGAGCGTGTTCCTCTCATCGAGAGCTTTCGTATCATATCTTAAAATGTCAATTATTTTAATTAGAAAGGTGGTTTTAAACCGTGTTCCTCTCATCGAGAGCTTTCGTATCATATCTTAAAATGTCAATTATTTTAATTAGAAAGGTGGTTTTAAACCACTTTTATCAAAATTATTCTGCACTTGCCAGACACACCTTTGACACAGTCCCTTGCTGTCATTGTCCTGTTGAGCAGATCAGAGGCAATGGCCATTCAATAGTTTTTTGTGTGTTGCGGTGTGCCTGTGGTTATTGGCATGCACTCAGTTGATAGGAAATTCACCACACAATTCAAATAGCGCGTCAAATTGAATTTAGCTCAATGAAGTTTACAGTTAGTCAACCACCAGTCATGCCAGTTACCCAATGGAGTATCACAATTGGACCGTGTTTAAAAATTGACCCTATTTAGGAAATTGACCGTCTGACCACAACTTTCCATGACTTGGTTTTGCTCATTCATTGTGAAGTAGAAATGACAACACAGCTCATAATAGGCGGGAGAGGGCCTTTTCAAAGGTGTGTCTGGCAGGTGCAAAATAATTTCGATAAAAGTGGTTAAAAATCACCTTTCTAATTAAAATAATTGAAAATGTAAGATATGATATGAAAGCTCTCGATGAGAGGAACACACTCCTATAAAAATGTTCGGTGAAAACTTGCAAATAAAAAAGTAGCCAAAAACATGACTTTACAAAATTCCTTCTATCAAAGGTGGATTTCACCGGATTTTCTGGACTTCGACATCATCAGATAGTCAGATAAATTTGCTATCGCATATGTTATGCTCAGTCTCCTACATCGCAATGGTTTGGAGATATTCAAGAAAAACTGCTGTCCATTTACTTTTTTCCATGAGTGTACTTCCATCTACCTTATCAGGCAAAAGAATCTTTTGTACAGCAAGGAAACCTGCCGTTCTGACAGTGCTGTTATCAAAGAAATCAAACAGCTGACGTAGGACATTTTCAAACTGATCAACATATTTGACACTCTTTGCAGCTTGGGATGATGCGAGATTCAGGCGATGGGCAACGCAGTGAATACCAATAAGGCAAGGGACATCATCCTTCAACCTTTTAACAACTCCACTTCTCCTACCGGTCATAACAGAAGCACCATCTGTGCCAACTCCCCTCATTTTTTGCATTTCAATGTCTCCCCCTGCTATGTACTCTTTTACCCTTCTTGTTATTACTTCAGCATTTAAGGAGATGGTCCCTGCCTCGTTGGTTTCACCGTCACCACCCCTCGCAGCATCAGCTATGGCATCTGTTTCAGGCTGCAAGACATCGATAATCTTCAGGAATTTTACCTGGAGCTCACCGTCAGAATTCAGGTACCTTCCATGAATTGCCAGTTGTTCAACATTGGTGCAGTCGCTACATTCATCAAACATACATGCAAAATGGTCCGAGTTTTTCAGTTCATTCAAAATATCATTCTCAATTACCTCCGAAATTATGCTCCTTAATGGAATGCTCGCGTAAACGGACACAAGGGGCACTGTTCCATTTCGGTCTACCGAAGGGTTGCTTCTTGTAACGTTGGCAGAGGAGGCAAAACATGCCAACCCCAGGTTCAAAGTGTAGCCATGGGCGAGTTTTTTTCCAGTCGGGGTTGAATCTGTTGGCCTGCTTTGCGAGTTTGTGTTGGGCTTTTTTGCTCTTAGGCCCTGACTTTTTCTTAGTAGCCGATTTCGCAGACGTAGCCACAGACATAGATTCAACCCCAGATTGAGACAACTCCTCAGTAATCTGCACTTCAGGTGGGGTGGGCACTGGCTGGGGAGCACCTTGCTCATCGTCTCCATCACCATTAGATGGCCCTGGCTTGGGAGCATCTTGCTCACCATCTGCAGACGGTCCTACCTGGGGAGCAGCTTGCACACCGTCTCCATTAGATGGCGCTGGGCAGCCGGCGACAATAGGCTCTTCGCCAACTAAGGGCCGTTCAGCATCACTAGCCAAAGATGATGTTATTTTCCTACAAAAAATAAATCAGTTCTGTTTCACCCGACCCCCAACTATGTCACATGATTTGAAAGTGGGCCACCTAACGGCTTTCTAGCACCTGGGAATTTGCTGTCTACACTGGACCAGTGAAGGCGGTTGGCAATAGCAAGCCACGTGTTTTGCACACGGTTAATATGATCATTACCGAGGTGCCGTGTGCAAAACACGTGGACTGCTGTCAATGATAGATGCTTCCACTCTTGCCCGCCAACTGTGAACAGAGCATACAGATTTAATATGACGATCCCACTGTCATCGAAAGGCTGGTGCTGCATAGCAGTCATACTCACGTTACGGAGATTTTACATGTATTTACCAACAATCTGAAATGTCCCTTCTTGGTTTTAGGCCTATATTGATTTCCCAATGACCTGCTTCGTTCTTTCGTTTTTCTCACCTAAAAAAGTTGTCCAGTGGACCAACAGCTCCGGGCATCTCGGCCTCTAACTTTCTCTTTGGCATTCTACTACCACGTGGTTACCGTGCGTACTATCGGGTTGTACACCAGGGTGTTGAGAATTCGGATAATAAACATAGCTCATGTGCTCAGCAGA
Source organism: Notospermus geniculatus (assembly GCA_002633025.1). Taxonomy (NCBI): domain Eukaryota; kingdom Metazoa; phylum Nemertea; class Pilidiophora; order Heteronemertea; family Lineidae; genus Notospermus; species Notospermus geniculatus. The sequence continues at coordinate 207,547 of NMRB01000745.1, read as the reverse complement.
CTGGCCGTTAGCGTTCATTGTTGCTATGGGCACGAATACAGCGATCGTCCGCCAGGGTGCACTATGTTCTGGTCGGTCTGCAACGTGGTTGCTAGAGAGCGCGGTTTTATTTTGTAACAGCGTGCTGGACTGGGTGAACACCGGGGGTGAAGAATGGCACGATATACGAACAGATTACTTTCTCTTATGACGATTTTATTGAAGTTCTACACATTTTACTGAACATTTTTTTTAAAAATCGTGCTGGTCGGAAAATACTCCTTTTAGGATGAGTGCCGGTCGGCATTTCTGCGTCCTGGACGGGGCCGTCCGGCGCCGACCAGCATCGGCAGAACCCTGTAACAATGATTACAAAAACATTTCTGGTACGGTACGTTTATCCGTATGAAGCATATAAGTGAACTTTCACCCTAAATAACTGGATCCTATTTCCGGATTGCCCTCAGAAAAATGACTCTTTCGGAACGACACTAAGTTTCGGTCCGATTCGATTCTTGGCTTGGCCACCTAAAGCTCAAAGCCTAGTGACTCCTGAACTGTTAACTGGATTGTCTCCAATTTTTTGTCAGAGGTGTATCTAATGAAGATACATGACATTATGAAAAGAGTTTTTGATTTGACGTACTTTTTACAGTCACATAGGTCAATTTCCAAATATAGCCATTTTAGTGGCGTGTTTCATGGCCATATATGGCCCTATTCTAACATGGTATGATCATCTACATGTATGTGTACTGTAGAGCAAATTTTTATCCAATTGGAATGCAGTTGGTGGTTACTTACCAGGCAGCCTTCTTGGAAAATTGACTTTGGCATTATGTCATAATTCTCAAGCTAGAATGTTTTGACCTTGAAATTTTGACCGTAATCATGACCCTAGAACTCACGGCCTGGAGCATTTTGATTTTACATTTGTCATTTGTTCTTCTGGTACGTTCACACAGGTGAGCACATGGTCCATGGACCATTTTTTAAATTTTTAGGATGCCGAATGTACCAATGCTGGATATGGCTCAAATTTGACTTTGGAAGGGAAAGTTGAGTGTGATGCAAGTATAATGGATGGTTCAACAAGTCATTATGGAGCTGTTGGTGCATTACCAGGTATTGCAGTGCACTTTTTAGTTGGTTTGGGCTATTCCCCCAAACGTTTTATGAGTTAATTTAACTATGCTGGTGAACTATTGTATAATCATATACCCAATTTCTTAATTATAGTTAGAGGGCCGTATTCAAAAAGGGTGTTTAAGACTCAGACGTGTGTAACTTCATCAAATGCATGGTGGAAGTGTGTGCATTTACTTACACACAGCTACATGTAAGTCCTAATCGCACAACGATCACCCTTTTTGAATGTGGCCCTTATTCTCTTGCTCTATGCTTTGCTTCCAAATTTTTACGTCTTTTTTCAGGGTGTGTCAAGAATCCCATAACAGCGGCATCTCGACTACTACAGGGTCAAATTGGTGGAATTCTTTCCCTCGGACGAGTTCCTCCTTGGTAATTATAGAGCAGCTAACCTCGGTGCATAAAAATCAAGTGATAATTATGGTCACCATACACATCACAGTAGCCTTGGTTACACTACATAGAAATTCCCAGGCTTTTTGAGGCCCGTGTCAAGCCCAGGTCGTGCAAGTGGCTTTCGTGCAAGGGGTGATCTCTCCTCGACAACGTAGGTTTTCTCCAGGGTCTCTGGTTTCCTCCTACATATCATTAAAATATTGCCCAATATTGTTTGATGAGAAGCTATAATGCCCTAAGTGGGCGCTTGCACTCCTGAAATAATATTTAAAAAAAAAACCGCCTGAGACCCGCTTGTATCTACACTACTAAAATCTAGCTGAACTTAGTTGCTACACCCGGGGTTAGGATCAGACAGAAAAAGCACAGGTGGGATGCAGGTTGAGGTTTTTAGCTCACTCGTGAGCTTTTATCGTCCTGCGGCGTCCGTCGTCCGTCGTCGTCCGGCGTCCGGCGTGGTCCGTTAGCAGGGCACGTTTCGTAACCGCTGGAGCTATTGATCTGAAACTTGGTACATATATACCCCTAGGTCAGATGACCTACGACACCAAGTTTCGGTCCGATTTGATTCTTGGCTTGGCCTCCAGGTGGCCAAAACCAAAAACACAAAAAGTGTAATAACTCCTGAACTAATGACTGGATCATCTCCAAATTTTTATCATAGGTGTATCTAATTAGAATACATAACATATATAACGGGTTTTTGATTTGACCTACTTTTCAAGGTCATAGAGGTCAAAGTTCGACAAAAGTGACGAACCTGCCACAGGTCTTCATTATTTCACCGAGCATCTTCATATCTTGCATAAACATGTATTAGAGGGGTGCCTTCAAAACTACCGAGTTTCGGTCCGATCGGACATCCAATATGGCCGCCAGGTGGCGTAACCTGAAAATCGACCAAGTGCTATAACTCAGGAACGGCTTGACCCAGAGTGCTCAAACTTGATATTTACCTCTCTCTAGGTGACCTTTACAAGCACGTCAAATTTCGGCCTGATTAAACTTCCAATATGGCCGCCAGGTGGCGCAACCCGAAAATCATGAAATGTGCTATAACTCAGGAACAACTTGACCTAGAGCGCTCAAATGTGCTATGTGGCTCCCTCTAGATGACCTTTATGTGCATGTGAAGTTTTGGCCCGATCGGACATCCAATATGGCCGCCAGTTGGCATAACCCAACAATCATTGAGGTCCTGCAACTTGGGAATGACTTGACCCAGATTGCTCATAACCGACATGTACCTCTCTCTGTCATTACACTGTTATGTCCAAACGAGTGAGCACATGGTCCATGGACCATTTCATTATGTAGTGTAAACAGGGCTAGTGTGGTGACCACATTGAGATCACTTGACTTTTCTTTCTTCTGATTTCTCTTCCCAATGCAATTTTCCTTCGGTTACCTAAACTTGGTCATGATAGGCCCACACCAGCTTGGATCATGGGGACACCCTAATCTGAGAGCCAGAGCTGTGAGCCAAGAGCCAGAGAGTCGAGAGCCAAGAGCTGAGAGCCAAAACCTAATCTGAGAGCCAAGCTGAAAATTATATCTTGCAGTCCCCATGCAGTCCCCACATTTGTTTCACTTTTCATGAGGTTTTAGTTGTTAGCCCGCTTGGCCGCAAGGTTGGGGTCATTTAGTGGTGGTCTGTCATGTGTCCGTACGGCAGTATGGCACTTCGTCTGTAAACTTTTGGTTTGTTAGCACTCTAGTGCCTTTATTTTTTGACGAATCTTTTTGGTCTTCGGTGGGTCTATATATGGGCCTAAGATCTAGGTCAAGTTCGATTTTGAGCACGATTGGATTCCTATTTTGGCCTCCAGGGGGCGTTTTGTGAAAAAATTCAAAGGGCTGTATTTTGAATGGTTTGAACTATCATGTTGAAAGTTTGTACACGTGTACCTCTAGGTTATAGCAACTTACAGACAAACTTTCGGTGAAATCTGATTCTTGACTTTGCCACTAGGGGGCCAAAACCAAAATCACTGAAAGTGCTATTTCTCCATAACCAAGAGATGGATTTTTGTCAAATTTTTTTCCTGGGTATATCTAATAAGGATACATAAGATATAGTACCCGAGTTTTTAATTTCACCTACTTTTCAAGGTCACAGAGGTCAAAGTTCGCCTGAAATTATGAAATTGGCTCTTTTTCTAATGGTTTGCATGTTCTTAGTCAAGAGATTAATATGGCAATTTGGCATGTTTGTACCTAAATGGCTTTTATGGTGTTGCTGATGATTCCCACCACTGTGCTTCAAGCCAAGCGGGCGCAGTGCCATTGGCACTATTTTTGTTGGTACTCAGAAAATGGCAGAACCAGCTTGAATTCCATTTTTCTCAGCACTCTATCTCTCTGTGGAGAAAATTCCCAGCTTTCATAAAATGACCCTTTACAGAGAGAACACACCGACAAGGTTGACGGAATAAGCCGAGTACTCAGAAAATGGCAGAACCATCTTGAATTCCATTTTTCTCAGCACTCAATCTTTTTGTGGAGAAAATTCCCAGCTTGCATAAAATGACCCTTCACAGAGAGAACACCCCGACAAGATTGACGGAATAAGCCAATATTAAAAGCTGCTGCGCCACAATCAGTGCAGGAACAAAGCGCAGAAAAGTCGGGGCCCATATTCATAAAACCTTGCTAGCTTAGTTGGCCTGTACAAACTAGGTACTTTAGCAGGCAACTAAGCCTAATAACGTTTTATGAATATGGGCCCAGATTTCTCCACTTTCTTGCCCACTCAGGCTTGTTTACATGTATCTCACATTTATCTCAATTATCTCGTCGAAAAAACTGTGGATGGGGAAAGCATATAGAGATGAGGAGGCCATGAATTGCAAACTAGAACTAACTTTATTAACAAGAGTATACATGTACATGATCACAAGACGCTAAAAGGTAGACTATGATTGGATACTGAGAGAAGTAGGTGGAGTTAAAAGGTCAAGGAATGTCACAGTGACTGGTGACAGTCACCATTGTTTATAGACTCGTAGTAATTAACATCAGTTCCGACAAAAACAGCTCAAGCACAAAAGGCCAGTTATGCCAGACCTGTGTATCGCAACAGTCTACAAACCAATTAAACTCTTGTCAACAATCAGACCTAAACTTAATTACATCAAGTTAAACTTGGTGTGATTTAATGTATCTAGGTCGCCAGACCACCAGTAAATCAGGTCCTCACTGTATACTGTTGCTGATAAGATAAAGCATAAAAAACACTTCCTCTTGAGACACATAGCCTTTGTGAATTTTTGGTATCACTCGGTTAAGTATTACCCTGGTAGACATGTGTCTGTTGAAAGGAGTACCGTTGTAAATAGTGATGACTGACGTGACTGTTTTGATATCTTTTAGTACCCTCGTTGGAGAAGGTGCCCGCCAGTGGTGTCAATCGGAAGGTCTGGTGATGTGTGATGATAATGCCATGGTTGCTGGTAGGTGTTGTTTCTTTCACAATTGAGTTAAAACCAAGTGTATGTAGGCATTTGAAAGTCACTTCTTTTGTACTTGCAAAACAATCTAGTTTCCTATTAGTGTTCATCATGTTCATACAATGGTAAACCTTATTGTCATCTGCTGGTAAAGGTTGTCTGAACCGAGTCTCATGAACTGGATTGTAAGTTACGGGTAACTTATGCAGTTAAAAGGCCTGAGTTACGTGTAACTTATGCCTAACATTGCTTAGGCCACTTAAAATTAATAAATTGTTTTACCTGGCCGCCCGCCTCAATTTTTTGGTGCCGCCTCGATTTTTTGTATATTTTATATTTTTCAAAAAGTCCATTTTTAGCTCACCCGTGAGGCCACGGTTAGTATATCCTTTGGTTTACGGGCATAAAGATTTTGAGCCCAGGTACGGAGGACGGAATAAAAATTAAAAAAAACTTCAGTTCAGTTCCTTTTTTTCACTTTCAGCTTCAGAAGGACAAGTTAGACAAATCGAGGAAATAAAAAACCAAATAAATTCTTTATAAATGCCTCTTTTCTGCTTCTTTCCGTCCTCGCTGCCGGGAAATAGATACGCCAGTTGGTTTTGTTTATTTTTAGCTGTAATGACTGTTGAAATCAAGGTCGGCGGGAATAAAAACAACTCCATTTATTTGTTTTTTTCTCGAAGACCTCATTTGAACTTCGGCGGAAATAAAACAAACTGATTTTCCCAATTTTATTTTTTTTTCGGAATGGCATTTTGCCACGTCGGCGGGCCCGTAAACCAAAGAATAAAAAAAGTGTGGCCTGAGCTATAGTCGTCAGTCAGCGTCCGTCGTCCGTTAGCAGGGCACGTTTCGTAACCGCTGGAGCTATTGATCTGAAACTTGGTACATATATACCCCTAGGTCAGATGACCTATGACACCAAGTTTCGGTCCGATTCGATTCTTGGCTTGGCCTCCAGGTGGCCAAAACCAAAAACACAAAAAGTGCAATAACTCCTTACCTAATGACTGGATCATCTCCAAATGTTATCATAGGTGTATCAAATTAGGATACATAACATATTTAACGGGTTTTTGGTTTGACCTACTTTTCAAGGTCACAGAGGTCAAAGTTCGATAAAAGTAACGAACCAGCCGCAGTTCTTAATTATTTCACCGAGAATCTTCATATCTTGCATAAACGTGTATTAGAGGTGTACCTTCAAAATACCGAGTTTCGGCCCGATCGGACATCCAATATGGCCGCCAATTCGTGAATTCGTGAATTCTGGAGATTGACTTCTTGTTTATTATCAATATGGCCGCCAGGTGGCGTAACCTGAAAATCATCCAAGTGCTAAAACTCAGGAACGGCTTGACCCAGATTGCTCAAACTTGGTATTTACCTTCCTCTTGATGACCTTTACAAGCACGTCAAATTTCGGCCTGATTAAACTTCCAATATGGCCGCCAGGTGGCGTAACCCGAAAGTCATCAAATGTGCTATAACTCAGGAACGACGTGAACCAGAGCGCTCAAATGTGCTATGTGGCTCCCTCTAGATGACCTTTATGTGCATGTGAAGTTTTGGCCCGATCGGACATCCAATATGGCCGCCAGGTGGCATAACCCCAAAATCATTGAAGACCTGCAACTTGGGAATGACTTGACCCAGATTGCTCATAACTGACATGCACCTCTCTCTGTCATTACACTATTATGTTCAAACGGGTGAGCACATGGTCCATGGACCATTTCAT
>NMRB01000745.1:170353-192381 GCA_002633025.1 Notospermus geniculatus | reverse complement strand
ATATTAACCTCGTCACCATGACTAGGCCTAGGCAAAGTGCTGTGGTCTCACTAACCAGTGGGGGCATACAGGCTCCCAAGTTGCTTCACCTATGACACCAAATTTCGGTCTAGTTTGGTTCTTGGCTTTGGATCATTTCCAAATTTTTATCAATTTGAAATTGGAAGATTTTCACTGCAAAATATCTCTGTGGTCTCTCTTTGTAACTCACAAAGTTATCCCATCCAACCATGCACAGTGGTGAATGAAATTTGATATCACCCACTACCCTCATTTTCTAACTCTGCTGTACCCCTACGCCTACATGTCCTGTATCAAATGTCAGCTGAGCGCCAGGCCCATGGGCCTCTTGTTGAACGTCATCAGGTGTCGTGCGTCATTCTGATGTTATAGGAGGAGCCATGGTGGTGTAGTGGTTTGGGCGTCCGACTAGCGGTCAGAGGGTCCCAGGTTCGAATCCCACTGGGCGTGAGACTTTGGGCAAGTGGGTACCGGTCGGAAATGCTCAGATTGTAGCGCTGAATGAGCAGCTCATCTGAGTTCTACTGAAAGGTTTCAGGATAGACCGGGGTTAAAGTGTAAAGTCAGATGACACCTCTACCGTTGTTGATATCAGACTATAAACCCAAACTTTTAACTTTAACTTTGTAAAAAATTGTGTCATTCACAACCCGCGTGAGCTACTGCAAAACTAATGTATTAGGCCAGCCCTGCATAGCGCGATCTATAAATACTGTAAACCGTGAAATTTTTGCGTGCGTTTTATTTTCGCGTTCAAGGGTCAAAACGCGAACATAAATCGCGCGAAAATTACTCTTCTTATTATTCTTTTGAAGCTGAAGGGTTCCAATCGCGAATATTTATTCTTCGCGAATTCGTAGATCACCAAAATCGCGAACATTTAGCGTCGCGAAAATATCACGGTTTACAGTACACAGTACTCCTCCAGGGTCTATATTCGCTGTCCGCAGTGAAGTACGTCTGACTGCTGACAGGATTTTGCAGAAGCTCATGCGGAGTGTGTCCCTTATGAGGCTCACTTTCTGAGCAACATGGGACTGTTTTCACCAGAGCAGGTCACATGTCTAATTGACGTTTGACGTTTTTCTGCATTTCGTCATTGTTTCTTGGCATTGGAAATTAAACTAGTGGAATGTGTTACAGGAGGTTTTTGAAGCTGAGCGATATAACATGTTGCAGTTGGGCTGTCCTCTATAATGGAGCAGAAAATGAGGCATTTGTTAGCGTGCGTCAAGTTTTCAGTTGTTAAATTTTGAATATTTCAGGATGTGGGGAACACTTGATCAAGACTCTGTTTGCTAAGGAGTGCGCCGAGGCTATGAGATCTACCTCAAATGCCAGTTTTGGTATCAGTCAAGCTTTTCACCAGAAATTCATTGGTAACTACGTATTTCTTGTTAGTCTGATGGAGAGACAGGTGGCGGGTGTGGTAACAGTGCTCGACGAATTGGTTGCCTGGGTGCCCGGGACCGTCACAAAAACTCCTGGGCAAGTTCGAAGTCATTGAGCACTTGTCCATGGGCAAGTACCGAAATAAAATATATATTTCAATAGAATATAGAAATATAACCGTTGGGCAAGTGACAATTGGGTCTTGGCAAGCAGAAATATTTGAGGTTGCCCGTGGGCAAGTGAGTGAAAATCTGATTTGTCGAGCACTGGGTAAAATGATCAAGTAAACGCATAACTGTTAATCGCAGAATGTTGGTGTCCCAATAGGAGCTGTCAGCGAGTTGACCACTAGGTGTCACTAGGGCCCAATTCAATGCATCTAGCGGACCCAGTCATTATCGATCGAGCAGCGATCATAATAGATTTCCTGTACATTTGGTCCGCTAAGACTGTGCTGCCATCTGTTAGCAATATGCGCGGCTGACTGCTCCTATTACCATGATAATTGACATTGCAGCCAACTGAAGAGTTTGGGCCGAATTCATGAAGGGTATTCAGCTTAATCAGTGTTTAAATTCATAGTTATTCAGGTTAAAGGCCAAGAAAAGCATTGTTTTGCTGCCTGTACACTGCTTGGTTGGCAGTGTTTACCTGCAGAATAATCACCCATGGTTAACTTTGCTTGTGTCTAACTCCAGGGCCTGTATGCATGAAGGTGGAATAATCTTATTCCAGGATAACTTCACGTTATAATGTTAAGTTGTACCTGGAATAAGCTTATTCCACCTTTATGCATATGAGCCCAGGAGGACAAAAGAAAATTTGAACGCTCAAGAGGCCTTGTTTGGAGTCGTTCAATTCTTTTCTTCTGTCCTCCTGGAGTTAGACACAGGAAAGTTAACTGTGGGTGATTACCCTGCAGGTAAACACCACCAACCAAGCAGTGTACAGGTACATGTTGCAAAACATTGCTTTTCTAAAGGCCAATTCATACTTTGCGTTTTGCGCTTTGCACTTGTCTGTTTCCTATGTGAATGCATGGTAGAAAAAGTAATTTTATTATTGGTACCACACATAAATATAGGAACGCACAAGTGCAAGGTGCAAAACGGAGAAGTATGAATATACCATAAACCTTTAAACTGAATAACTATGAATTTAAATGCTGATTAAGCTAAACACCCTTTGTGAATTTGGTCCTTGATGTTGGTTGGATTTGTCCTTTCATATTGCAATCACAGAAAACGGTTGTGCGTGACTTTTTTGTGCTTCAGGACTCCTTCCTTCTAACTGTGTGTGGAATGACTAGTTGCGCTGTCAGTACTGTACTTGAAAGAAGTTTGGCTAAAAATGTGGGAGGGAAGTTGAATTGAAGTATTTACTGTGGGAATTCATTTCTTTCTTGTCACCAAGTGTTGATTTCAGGACTTGTACCATGTTGATTACATGTGGATTATCTTTTCCTGTTATTTTTGACAGGCTCTGAATTCTTGCCAGGAACCGAGGCTCAGCTTGGTGGTGTCATTGGAGTGCTGTGTGATGAGGATGAGGGAGAGATAACTGCTGAGGTAGTCTGGGCTCACACCACAGAAACAATGTGTGTGGGATTGATGAAGATAGATGAGGAAAGACCTGTGGTAGGTACCGGTAGTGATCGATTTCACTGGCAGCCATCTTTTTAGCTCACCTGGGGTGAGCTATTGTCGTGGTGCAGCATCCGTCGTCGTCGTCGTTGTTGTCGACTTCTTTTAGCAGGGCACGTTTTTTAACCACTGGGGCTATTGACCTGAAACTTATTATACACCACTATGTCAGATGACCTGTGACGCGAAGTTTTGGTCCGGTTCGATTGTTAGTGGCCCAAACCAAAAACACAAAAAGGTGCAAGCAATAAATCCTGAACTACTGACTGGATCATCTCCTAATTTTTATGGCTGGTGTTATTTGGCGAGCCGCTCTCTGTGCAACGATCCGTCATGTTCTCAGATGGCGAGCCGCTCTCTGAGCAGATTTGTGTTGCGCAGTTGCACAGCGAGCCGGATGGATGTGCAGTGAACAAATTCAGCATTGCTCAGCGAGCTGATGGTCCTCATTAATTATTCATGAGGAGGTGTTGGCGAGTGGCCCTCTCTGCTAACACTATTAAAAATGATGCTACATGTAGGCCTACGAATAATTTCTAAATTATGAAAGTCCATATTTCAGCAGATTACGTATTTGTTTCGTGGATTTAGAGTATTTACAGAAAAAAAGAAAAGGCCAAGAGAAAAAAAGGAGACAGGAAAGTGGTGAAAAAAAGTTGCCCCAGGCGGGAGTCGAACCGGGAACCTAACGTTTACTAGCCACACGCTCTAGCCACTGAGCTACCGAGACAGCTGGTAGCAGCGGGGTTTCATTGCCTAATCTTGAGCGGTGGTTATGACTATTCATTGTTTGCTTGCCATCGAAGACCAATTTCTGTGTTTGGAAAGCATTTTGCTTGTCAAATAACAACTCCAATATTCATGTTTCTTTTAAAATCAACAAAACTAGGCCAAAAACTGGCATAAACCGAGGCCCCAGCTCTTTTTTCAAATCGAAGTGGAAGGGCGATCATTCCAATCCGCCATTTTGCTGTTTTGTAATCTCGATTTTCATTGGTCGCTGCGGTGCATAACTAATTACTCGGGCGCGCTGTCCAAGCTGAAACGAAGTGACTGCACAGGGAGCTGGGCTCGCCGAATAGTCACGCCCAATTTTTGTCAGGGGTATGTCACTCTAATGAGGATACGTGACATATCTAACGTGTTTTTGATTTGACCTACATTTAAAGGTCACAGAGGTCAAAGTTCAGAATTTTGCCGTTTGGTGGCACGTTTCTTAACCGCAGGGGCTATTGACCTGAAACTTTGCACATGTATACCCCTAGGTTAGATGACCTATGACACCAAGTTTCCGATATAATTCCTGAACTACTGGCTGGATCATCTCCAAATTTTTATCATAGGTACCCAGTACATCCAATATGGGTACATGACATGTCTAATGGGTGTTTGGTTTGACCTTCTTCTCAAGGTCACAGAGGTCATAGTTCAAAATTTGGTCATCTGGTGGCATGTTTCATGGCTATTTATGGTCACCACACTCACAGTGTGGTGACCATATTGAGATCACTCAGAATTCTTCTTCTGGATTTTTCTTCCTGGGCAATTATGACACGAATCCAGCCAAACGGCTCAATGAACAAAGAATTCATCGCCACAGTTCCATAGGTGGTAATTTCATCTAGTGCAACGACACGAAATTTTTTGAAAAAGTCGACCGTTTAGGTGATTTTGAAGCAATTTTCTCTAAATTTTTAGCGCATTCTATTTTTAGGTACAAAGCACATGTCCTTCCCATAATGATTTCTCATTGGCTGATGCGAAGGGGCCTGGGTGTGGAGGACTCCACTTGGTAGCGTTGGAGTCGGGGCTTCCTCTTTGAACATCCCATTATTTTGGCAAGAAAAGAACTCTCATCTTTTCTTTTCGTGACTGCTTTGTATATTTTTGTCATAACAATATGCTTATGAATAAATAATTTTGAGTAATGCTGCGTTATTTGTTTTATTCAACATTTTTGAGAGCGCCTGACACTTGAGGGTATCGTCGTGGATCAAAGCGCAGGACCACACGCATGCGCAGAATGGGTTAGATCCTCATAAGGTGAGTTCGCTTTGGAGAAAAAATCTGTTCTTATCAAGTTATCGAAAGTGTTCAAGTGTCTTTGACCTAATAAAGAGAAACATCAATCATCTGTTCACAGCATTCACTAGGTAAAATGACACGATTTTGTTAATTCATCGTCAGATAAACGCCGCGAAAGAATGCGTAGGCTTACCAGACCATGCTACTGCTCGCCGATCGATTCGCATGCCGTGTGTGTGTAAGCACGCACGCACGTGGTGCCGTGTATCAGTGTATCAGTGTACACATTTGATGGACATGACATTATGACATCATTCATGACATGACAGGCCTACACGCATGTAGGCCTAGGCTTACATGAAGTAGCTAGGCCCTATAGCGCCCAAGGCCTAATATCGGCGTATCCATCACCACATTTGTTTTCGGTGAAAATCTGACATCCATTAGGGACACACACCGCATGAGCTACTGCAAAATCTTGTCCGCAGTCAGGTGTACTTCACTGCGGACAGAAATTAGGTCATCCAGGTGTGCTGTGTGTATTTATATATCGTGGTATGCAGGGCTGGCCTAATACATTAGTTTCGCAGTAGCTCACGCGGACTGTGCCCCTTATGAGGCTCATGAGCCTCAGCCTGACCACTCACAGGCCTACCCAGGACAGGTAGGACTACCGGTAGGCCATCATCATGTCATGAGGCCTAGGCCTGTCTGAATTGTTTTATTGTTTTTCTTTTCTTTTTTCAGCTGCCAAAGTTTTGTAGTCTCAGTTCGGAAGATGCATCATCAGTACCTACTAAGCCCGAGAGTATTCAGGAGGATACTGCCTTCAAGAAATATTAGGCCTAGGCCTATAATGTTTTGAAATTTTATCTACAATTGTGTCATCTTATTAGTGGTATTCAATGGTATTGATGATATATGCGACCTGCTTCACCATGTCAGTCTATCCATGCACTTTCCAATTTCTATTTTTAAAATAAATTTCTGTATTCTTTTAAAAATTTCGTTCTTTGATACTTGACTCTCTGTGACCCATCTGCAGTGTCCCATCTCCCAAACAGCCACACCCTTTTGTCTCACCCAAGGACCCAAACATCCATCTTCTTCACCCTTTCCTTCAAACGCCCAAACAGCATTTTTGCAGAGGGTGGTGACCATCAAATTTGCTGTTAAGCAAATTTCACAGTTCTAGTTGACCTAAAGTCTTCTAACTTGGTATGATTACGTATTTAGGTCCCCTCTATGCGTACTGTAACTTTAGGCACAATTCCACCTCAAACATGGCCACCAGGCGGCAATCTTTGAAAATGGCTTTGGCCCATACTTCATAAATTACTGCAAATAGAGTGTATTGACCTTGAAATAGCATGTTCTATTGCACTTCAAATGTGGCCGCCAGTCATCCATCTTGAAAAATGTACTTTGGCTCATAACATATGAACAATACCACAAAGAAAGTTCTAACCTGGTATGATGTTTCCCTGGAACACGATGGGCCGTATTTTAGAACGTTCCTTAACATTAAGGTCCACCTAAAATCTATTGTCCTCGATGGTTTTACAATAGACTTAAGGTCGGCCTTAACGTTAAGGAACGTTCTAAAATACGACCCATTGACTTGACACTTGTCGTTCGCTCTTCTGGTACATTCACCCAGGTGAGCACATGGTCCATGGACCATTTCATTCGTTTCTGGACAACTGACACATGGGGCTGAGGAGGAAACATTGACACAGATTCTACATTTGTATTCTCAAAACATTGCAGTTCATTTGCATCGCCACAAAAAATATAACCCAAACTTAATCCCTATTTTGCAGAGTCTTGTTTCACGCCAAGAGAAAGGCAAGACAGCATTCGTGATGGAAGGTCGGGCGTTTCACTGGAGAAAGAAACCTTTATCTTGACAAAAATGACATGGTAGGTTGTGCGGCAATGTGGAATGTAATATTGACAATGATTGAAGAAGGGAGAGTGAGCTGCCATGAAGAAGGGAGAGTGAGCTGCCATGACTGGTGAGAGTAACTGGATCATTGTAAGCATGTTTTAAGTGTCACAGAAAAGCAGCATGTAAGTTGAAATTGTTCATGATTATGATTATGATATTTAGTGGCAGCAAGAATATATAAGTACCAAGAATGTGCAACTCAAAATATGTGCCAAAAGTGAGTTTAGTAAATTGCCTCGGGTGATCCTGTAACCGAATGGATCTTAATTTCTGAAGGATTATTGTGTAGAGAAAATCATTACGAACAAAATGACACCTCCCATAGTTACATTATATGGACTCAGAAATAACCAAGCTCCAAAGCATTTTTGAATGGACCATATTTTCGACAAATTGCAGAAGTCCTACAGTTACTGTTCGCCGTCTGTTATCAGAAAAAGTAAGTTAATGCCCATGCTTTTGCTTTATTACTAGTTATACCTTCTTGGTACTTCCATATTCTTGGTGGCAGTGATTAGAAAATCAGCCAAGTTTGTTCAATTTTTTCCGGTTGAGTGGATCACCTCCATTTTTTGAGCACCAACTGCTGAAAAAGTGAAAGGGATTTAGGTGCTGTTAATATGAATCTGCACCAATATATTTCCATGGTTTACTCGACTTCGTCTTAAAGGGCCTCTAGAGGCAGCTTTATAATGCATATTGATATGATTACTAACACAATTGGTGGCACGGGGATCCGACCTGGGCATCAATTTCGATGTAAAATTTCAACAATATCAATATTTGATCCACAGTTCATTAGTTCATGATTACTAGCGCCACCTGTTGTATTGTGGCAGCACTCTTAGTAGCCCAATAGCAATCTGCCTCTAGGGTCTTTTTAAACATATGGGTGATCTTTAACTTCCACCCCAAATTTTTTCGTTAACTTCAAGCAGAAACACAGTAGCGTGGCCATCTTTGAAAAAAAGCTTTTGGGCCATATCTCAAGTTACTGCAACTAAAAGGGGCTGTATACTTAAGGTTGAATTGTCCCAAATAAATTTTTGATTATTTATAATAAAGTGACAAACCCCATTTTCACAGGGTGATTAGTTAAGAGGTTTAACTAGATTATAAGAATGAAAAATTGGCAAATTTCCCATTATTTCAACTGAAACAAAAGACCTTTGCAAAATGTCATTAAAGTAGTAGAAATACACAATTCCTTAAAATGCCGTTTACAACACATGTTAAATACATTGTATACTTTGTATTTATAAGGTTACATTTGTTTATATCCTTTGCCTTTCATGAATTTGTTGAAGTAAGGTTGACTTCGACTGTAGTATGCCTCACACCTGACTGCCTGTGCTTAACAAGCCATAGCCATGAAAGGCTGTTCTGTGATGCCCCCACTGCTAGAGTTGAACAAATTGCCAAAGTTGAGAGGATATTGGTGTTATTTGTCATTATTTCCATGAAAGGCAAAGGTCATAAACAAATGTAACCTTTTTAATACGAAGTATACAATGTATTTAACATGTGTTGTAAACGGCATTTTAAGGACTTGTGTATTTCTACTACTTTAATGATATTTTGCAAAGGTCTTTTGTTTCAGTTGAAATAACGGGAAATTTGCCAATTTTTCATTCTTATAATCTAGTTTAACCTCTTAACTAATCACCCTGTGAAAATGGGTTTTGTCACTTTATTATAAATAATCAAAAATTTATTTGGGACAATTCAACCTTAAGTATACAGCCCCTTTTGACCTCAAAATTTTGTGTACTTGTGCACCCATTCTGCGTACATCGAATTTTGATGCTTTTCAACTTAAAAAATGGTGGCTAGTTGTGTTGTCCACCATTTGGCCATCTTGAAATCGGTACTTTAGCCAACAATATCTCATGAAGAACACTAGCAAGAATGTTGTAACTTGTTACGAATGTGTATGTAGATTACCTCTGTATATGTTTGCCAAATTTTAGCTCTATCGCACTTCAAATATGGCCGCCAGTCATCCGTCTTTATGTACTATGGCTGATATCATATGAACAGTACCAGAAAGAAATTTCTAACCTGATGTGATGTTTCCCTGGAACATATTGGGTGAGGTCAAGCCTCTGGTTAACTCAACAAAACCTGTTAAAAGATCTCTTAATACAAGAGAAAATGATAATTTTGTTCTGCGTATTAGAACCGTTTCTTCTGATTGTGGTCAATATTTTCCATGTGGACTGTCCTCAGTGATTTTTTAATTACCTGCATACACATTAACTTACTCTGTCCTATCATACTTATCATAAGTATGATACGACAGAGTAAATTACGGTGGTACTGTGAATGTGTTTGACACTGCATGTTTTATTGCTGCGTTATTCTTGGTGCATCCCCAGTTCCCGAGAAGTAAATGGTTACATGGTTAGCACACAGTCATGACAGTAATGTTAGTCACTGCTTTGAAATGCTATTTGAGCATGTCAATGTGAACAACAAGGGTAAATTAATGTCATAGTTAAGTTACAGTAAGAGTTGACTTCACAGAATGTTGCCACTGTTAGGATTTCCTCATCGAAGGCATTTTTGCCATTTCTGGCAGGTTTTTGTGATGGTACAGTTTGCTGAATCACACTGTGTGGTGTCCCAACATGGCATTGCTGAAATGCTATCTGAGCATGTTAATGTGAAAAAAACGTTTTAGTTCTTTATTCTTCCCACTTAAAGTGACTGTGTCATGATCATCATCAATTGATTTTTTCCAGTTTGCCTCATACATGTAGTTTTCACAGCTCTGTTCTTGTAAAAGTTTGATCAGCTTGTTTTTGGCAATTGAATGTGGTTTATTCAAGATACTGTAGGTGTATCACAGGAAATAGAGAAGTGGGATAAAATACAGTGTACTGAAGAGTGCCATGTATTGTTAATGGGGAACCGGAGAAACTAACGTCACGGCTTGGCGCTGTGAGCGGTGCGATCGAAGTTTCTTTTTTTTCTAACGTTATTTCCATTTGTTTCTGGCGTGAAAACAACTCATTTGTTTCAGTCGCCTGGCATTAAAATTTACATCATCTTGTAGCAGATCAAAATTTCTGCATTTTTCGGTGTTTTTTCCTTAAAATGAAGAGAAAGAATGGCGATAATGACAACGTCTATCTCCTTATTCAGGTAGAAAAATGTACAACTGATTTTTCAACACTTAAAAGGACGTCAATGACATTTCTTCGGTCGCACCGCTCGCAGCGGGATAAACGGCACGCGGGTTCCTCATTCTGTCATGTACTTTTTTTTACTTTCCACAAGGGCACTATGGACTAGAATTTTTGGATCTAGAAGCTCAATCCGTTGCGAAAAGAATATGAGAATTTTAACAACATTGATAAACATGGGGTATCTTCCAAGTTTCTGCCAAATGAATGTCATAATTACAGTAAGATAGTAAACATGAAGTCGTCTCTGCGTATTTCGCAAATTTTCGACCCCAACCGGGCCTTCCTCGGGCATTTTCTAGTAGAGATCCCAGAAATGACTGAGCTGGATGCTATTGTGGAGCGTAGTTATAATAAAGAGACCATGAACAAACAGGAAGCTGTGAAAACGTTTAGGTTGACAAAAAGACTTGATTAGAAGCAAGGCCCCATTTTAGAGTGCTGGAGCTGATTACAAAGAGAATGTGTGTAATTAGTAGACGTGTGATTAGCCTGAAAGAATGGAATTTTATAAATTACGGCTTGTGTAATTTATAATGAGTAATGCTAGTGCTAACACTTCACGCTGAATTTTAGCGCCATCTAAGGAGGATACAGATGCCTCAACTCATGCTCTGTTGCTTTCAGATTCGTGCAATTATCTGACCATATTTTCTTGACACTCTCATGTCTTGGTATAAGACGTCTCATGGCATTAATACAGTCGACCCGCAAAGGTCCTTTTCTACGGCAGATTTATTTTGGGCGCGGGAAAATAATAGGCGATCGGGGAACCAGCAAAACTGAATAGACGAAGAAACTATCAATCTCCAATCTGTGTTAATTTCATACTTCGGCCTGGTATTCCAAGTTTTTGTACGCAGTTTGAACAGCAGTAGGTAACGATTCTCCAGCCATAACCTGGTTCCTTGGACGTCGACGTGGCGCTGATTGACGATTCTAGCAGTCAGCGCCACCGTCGGAGCCCATGGAACCAGGTTAGACAATGGATAAAGGGAAGGAGATTTCTTGAAAATGTGGTTGTGTTTCGGGGTGATTTTCAACCCCTCAGACATGCGTGCATAAAACCACGCTTCGCATGTGGATTCTTCTATGTTATAACAACCCGAATGACCTAATCAGAAGTTTCAAAATACTATTCCAAGAAAGTGTACGCACTTTGAAGAACGCCTGTTTTCGAAAACACAAGGTTACCTTTCGATTGATAACTCGGCCAAAACTGAACCGATTTCGATGAAATTTTCGGCAACTTTCGTAGAGAAACATCCATCAACATGTAAACATCACGCCACCTTCAAATGTCTTACTAATCGTGCGTAATTAGTGATTGTTTTATAGCGTCTGCTACGCCTACGTCACTGCCTCGCTTTCGTTCAGTGATTTAGCAGTTAGTACCGCCAAATACCGCGGCTGACACGTCGTGGCGCTGTTCATACCTTTGCGGGTCGACTGAATACGCGAATCTCTTGTGAGTGCGCAACCTCAATATGGACCCTTTTCACCGCCCCTTTTGCATTCAAAGGGGCCAAAATAATCGACACCCACTCTAGTGAAGGGTGCTTCATCTGGCGTTACATGATCGACGGGAAAATCAGCCGTTTTCTATTCCCCCCTACGCGTCCTCTGTGGCGTCGACATGTTAAACAATCCGAGATTACTTTCCTTGCTGCTGAGCAGGCTTTATGAACCCAAAACCTCGCTCAAAGCTTTGATAACATGTGATCCCTTCCTTCATGATTCACATCCTCGGAATTGGACGCAAGATGAGCGTAGCAACAATACTTTCCCGAGGCAGTATTATTGGATGCTTTATCTTCTCAGGCATAGCTCCACGAGCCAGACAACCTCCTACACTCCGGGCTGCACTGCCACTCCAAGCACATCGTCTTTCCAGATTGTGTCCAACTTGTACAAGGAACTGCCTTTACTAACAACTCACGACCTCCTTCGACGCTTTCCTGCATCAATCGTCGAATCGTTGTTCTGGAGCGAATTTATTTCATTCGGGTAAGCTGTTGCTCCACAAATTTCAGTATGGCAGTTTATGCATCAACCAAATCCTGAATTGACAATGATCTGATCTCCATCTTCGTCTGTGACTTGTCACGAAGAGTACGTCCTGTCTCGGTTTTTTAGCTCACCTGGTGAGCTCTTGTCGTCGGTCTGCGTCCGTCGTCCGTCGTCGTCCGTTAGCAGGGCACGTTTCGTAACCGCTGGAGCTATTGATCTGAAACTTGGTACATATATATACCCCTAGGTCAGATGACCTACGACACCAAGTTTCGGTCCGGTTCGACTCTTAGCTTGGCCACCTGGCACCAGGTGGCAGAAACCAAAAACACAAAAAGTGCAATAACTCCTGAACTAATGACTGGATCACCTCCAAATTTTTATCATAGGTGTATCTACAGAGGGTACATTACATATTTAACGGGTTTTTGATTTGACCTACTTTTCAAGGTCACAGAGGTCAAAGTTCAAAATTTTGCCTTTTGGTGGCACATTTCGTAAGCGTTGGTGCAATTGACCTGAATCTTGGTACATATATACCCCTATGTCAGATGACCTATGACACCAAATTTCGGTCCGATTCGATTCTTGGGTTGGCCTGCAGGTGGCCAAAACCAAAGCTCAAAGTCCAGTAACTCCTGAACTGTTCACTGGATTGTCTCCAAATTTTTATCACAGGTGTATCTAATGAGGATACATGACATATGTAAAGGGGTTTTGATTTGACCTACCTTTCAGGGTCACAGAGGTCAAGTTCAAATTTTGCCATTTTGGTGGCACGTTTTGTGGCTATTTGGCCCTATTCTAACTATTCTTAACTATTCTAACTTGGTGTGAGCACATGGTCCTTGGACCATTTCATTTCTGTCTCTCGCCAACTGAAGTAACTTCTGTTTTAGCCTGAGAATCCGTACTACTGATTTCTTTAACTTGCACCACGAAGAATGGCAATCCAATAACTGCTGAACCACCCTTTCGCCGGTGGTTTGCGACAACCCCTCTACCGCTGTTGCCAGACCTTTGACTTCTGGGTCGTCATTAACCAATCCCATACTCTTCTCGATGTGATTCCTCCTTTGGTGTGGCGGGTGAAGAAGTCAGCAGTTGAATATCGGTAAGAAGAGGTGATCCTGTGGTCACGTGGACGACTGAGAGAGATGAGAAATTGAGGCAAACGATGTTGTTGGTTTCATCTCTAAACTAAGACTAATAACAATTTATTTTATCACAAGCAAGTAGAAGGTTACAAGGTTGAATACAAATGAGCTGAAATATGATTGGCTAAAGTCTAAGAAGGCTATATGTCCAATGAGTAGATAATGAGTAGAGTGACAGGGTGACCTGTATTTGACATGCATATTGTGACAGATTGAAAACTGACACAGCAGGTTCAGAATTGGGTAGTTAGTTTATTTGAACAATCTCCTCTCATCGTCCACAGATACATGTACAGAGAGAGAGTCACACAGACTCGCAAAGTTCAACTCCAACGTTGACGTCAATATCAAGTCACACAGACAGCACAAAGGGGCAGTAGCTCCACTAGCCCTGCAACAACAATGTAAAGATGTAAAGGGATTACATCAGCCTGCAACATTACATATACAACTTTTTTATCTCCTCACTATTTGTGTCTGTCCAAGTCCTGGCTCTAGCACGTGGAGAAAGAGCAACATCCTGACTCCTGAACCACTGATCAGCATAACAATTCGTTTCCTCCGCAATACTATCCAACAGGTCATCATTAAAAAAAAAGCTGAAGTATTCACATGGGCCATCCCTGACGTTGCGAGCAGCTGCTTTAGGTCCTGAATTAGCAGTGCATTCATTCACATTAGGCTGACGTCTGCGTCACCAGGCCTAGATACTGTAGGGGCAGGTGCCTCCGTAGGCAAGGGCAGGAACCCACATGGCAGTAAGAGATTCCGGTGAAGGCTTCGTTCATCACCCTTCCCATCCTCACGCTTCCCATGCTTCACGTTGTACACGGGCGAGTCTGCGTCACCAACTTTTTTCACAACCACATACACTTCCTCGCACCAAGTGTCTGCAAGTTTCTTACCTCGGACTCCCACATTCTTCACAAGGAGTCTGTCCCCCACAGACAGACGTGACTTCCTGACCTTGACATCGTAACGAGTCTTGTTGGATGCATGTCGCTTCTGGGCTGCGGTGGATGCCTTCTCGTAGGCTTCCTTCAGATTCTGCTGAAGTGTCTGACACATGTGTTGTACGGTTTACCATCCACTTCCTCCTTCAGGCCGATAAACCAATCAATCGGAAGCCGTGGCTGGCAGCAAAACATGAGCTCGAATGGAGAGTGCTTGGTGGAGTCATTCGTCGTGCAATTGTAGGAATGCACAAGGTACTTGATGCGTTTTGACCAGTGCAACTTGCGGTCTTTGTTCCGATGTCGCGCCCCATGAGCGCACGTCCAGATCTCTGATGATTGGCATAACAGAACAACACGATAACTTGATATACAAGTCTATCCACAGTTTATTATAATGATTCCGATCTTGCTACAAGTTCTCTCATATTCCACATTCCCATACAGAACGAAGGAGCAAAAGGCCAAAGGGCACAAAAGCAAAGCGGCAGAGACTACTCTTCTGACTCTCCTATAATTTCATCAAAGATTGGACATAGTATCCATTCCAAGAACTCCCTCCATCTATCCTCTCTGGATAGCACCACAATACCGTCAGTGAAATGGTAAAATTTAAGGCCCTTTCCTTTCATAGCTCACTGCAAAGTGCCCAATCTCAAAGTATCCCAAAGAGAAAAACCATGTGCTCCAGGAATTATATAATCATGCAAATGAAGGAAAACTAAAAAATCTGGAGCATATGATGCTGCCCTCTACAAGAAAAATGTACCGTTTCCTTGTCTGTATTCGGTAAGATACAATGTTCAGAATCGAGATCAACCGTTTCCCTCAAAATCTGTTGAAACTTCATTGAAACTGTGTCAGTTATAGTCAAGTGAGGATAATTCTGAAGATTTTGATACTGGAGATCGGAGAAACACTGGTTTCTCAAAAGGGTCTTGCCTTCACAATACTCATACGGGATTTCCTGCATAGCTTCAATAAAATCACTTATATCAGTGGATGCAACAGGCTTGCTGCTCTTCATCTTTAACACATGAGTCCCTGTGTTGTACGATAATTCCGTTTCAGTCTCACAAGTATGTGAGATGGACAGTGAGGAGCTAGAAGTTGGTTGCAATATAATCTCTGAATTTTTCAATAACTTGGGGACTTTTCCCCGTAGTTGAACACACTGTGTTCTCCCAGGCTTGATGAAATAATCCTGCGTGGGATGAAAAGATAGGTCTAAAGGCCCGTTTCCACATACACTTTTCACGCTGCGTGATGCGTCAAACCGTTTGTTATTTTCCGCCGCTCTGCTTCCAAATAATGGGCAAAGCGTAAAAACGCGGCGTAAAACGCTCATGTGGAAACGGGCCTTAATAGTCGGGCGGTTAGTCATGAAATCCAAAGTTACTGCTAATTCCGAAGGAGTGGAGGTGGCAACAAGGACATCAGGTCCTGTCAAATTCTCTGCTATCACAGCATAGATTCTCTATTTGTTGCCTTGAATAGTAATATCGAACGATATCACTTTTGATGCATGCAAAAACTCACCATTCCCTATCCTGAAGTGGATGGGCTCAATAATAAACTTTTGCAATTTTGACAAGTAAGGTAACTGCTTAACACAAGAACCAGAGATGAGCGTCTGAGTTGCTCCTGAGTCAAATAGCAATACTAAGCCTTTGGAGTCTGGCAGGTAACCTTTCACATAGTTCTTTTGAGAGCGTGTCCACTTTGTTGACTTTGCTGTTGCGTGACGAGAGGTGCTGGATGGCAGCAGACCAAAAAACCGACCCGAACTCTGGTGGTAGTTAGTATAAATATCGGCGTGTACAGTATGTCTTTATTATATACATTTTTTGCAATGGAATCTTTTAGACCATGAATACCTGAGTTAATGGAGCCTTTGGAATTTNTGAATGAAGGAAATCAAATGCCACAGATGATAAGGAATTTGGTAAAGCCCTACATTTGTGGTGATCGGACCAATTGTTGAAATCTGAATAACCCTCGAAATGTTTAAGGAATTCCTCAAAGTCTTCTGTAATTCGACCTGTGAAATTTTGCGGTTTATTCACAGATCCTAATTTTTTGTTATCACCATTCCCTGCCGGGTTACTTAGTGCTTGTGTCAGTAATTGAATGTCTGATGTTCTGTTTGTATTGTCTGCACTATTTGAGATCCTATTAGTATGAGTACTATCGATATTAAGGTGTTCGTTAGGCATGAAAATGACGGATTCCTGTGTATGAGGGACTGGGACACAGATTCCCTTGGTTCCTGAGTTGACGAATTGGCTCTACCCTTACTAGAATCGACCACACTAGTACTTACTTGTGCCCTTCCGGTCGGGTGTCTCCTCCGTTGTTCGTCCTCAATTTGGAGGGTTGCAGTCCTATCTTCCATCCGAAAAGAAATACGCTTGTTCTGGTCGGTCCATTGTGTTGATCGAAAGGGTTCTCCACCAGTGAAAGCGTGTCCGCTTCGTTGACTTTGCTGTTGCGTGACGAGAGGTACTGGATGGCAGCAGACCAAAAAACCGACCCGAACTCTGGTGGTAGTTAGTATAAATATCGGCGTGTATGTCTTTATTGTATAGGTCAATCGACTCGTCTAAACCCTCTTGCCTTCTGCTGTGATTTCCCTAACAGAAGTTTATATCTTACGCCTAAGTGTCAAGTGTCAAGTGTCAAGAATAAACGTCGCCTCAAAGTGGTATATTGATTTTTGCCCCCTAAGTTAAATTCGAAAACACAAAATATTCACCATCTGTAATCTGATAACAATGAGGAAGGCGCACGACCAAAAATCCAGATGGCAGCACCAGTACAAAAAGGTCATGTGCAATGCATTTTCTATTGAAAATAAATTTTGTTGATTTTCTTCGTAAAACTCATCAAAATAGAATTAAGGACCAATAAAATGACATTTCTGGTGCTATTTTCCCGTGCAGAGTAATTCAGGGATGAAATATTCAATAATTATTGACTTGGCAAAAGGATTTCTCATTGCAACCACGGGTCATGTGCTTGCAGGGCCCCCTATTGGCAGAGCTTGTTGTGCGTGGTCCTCATTAAGGACATCTCGTGGTATCTTCTCTGAACAATAGATATTTGAATAAAAACCCTTATTTATGACAAAGTGAACCCATCGGCCAATCATCCGATCATGATTATCTAAATTAACTAATTACATTTCCGGCCTGTGAATGTTTTTACCCCAAGCAAGAAATTAACTATTACAGCGCCAATGAGTGCACACAGTAATAAACAAACCTAAAGTCAAACGTCTCTACCCCGAACCCTTTTCAACCTACCCCTTGATTAACTTGAGTTTGCCCAATAGTAATTTCGTTCACAAGAAGATCAATAATCATGATAACTGGAAGCGGAAATAGGCCACTGTGGCCACTGCGCATGCGCCAGTTCAACACGTCCATCAACACATTTTCTGTTTCTATTTCCCAATTAGTGTGCAGCATCCAGCGTAGCTTCAAGGCCGCCAGGCCTCTAGTCCTTCATATCACGTCACCCAAATTTTCTCACGACATGCATGTAGTGCTGCCTATCAACAGCAACATACTCAGCTTCCTGTGGCTGAACAATCGTCATTTTACAGCCTCCTTTGAGGGGTGTTAACCCAATACCACCAGGCAGTAGTTTTGCCTGCCGCCGTCTTTCAGTCCTTCACCATTTGGCATGTTCGGTACCGCTTATCGAAGTAATGCCTGGTGAAGCTGGCCTTCACCTCTAGCATATCATAAGGTCGTAGCCCATCCTCGGTCATGTTCTTGGATATTTGTTCTTCAATTTATAAGTTGCTTACATAATGCTGACTGTTGTGACACTTGAGGAGGCTGGGGATTGGCTAAGGAAATGTCTGGTGCATTTTTTCCAGTCTGCTGCTTCCGTTTTGGGGATGTTGGCTCCGAGTTAGATTCCGAGCTGCTTGTATCATCTCGATCAAATCGCAGTGGTGGTCTGAAACAAGAATTTGCAAATGGGGTATGACGCTCACTGGATAGGTATTATGTATTCACAAATCATAGATACTAACCTTTTAGTTCGCTTTAAACGACCCAAAGCGTAAAGTGTTCAGCATTCGATACAAGTCAGTGAAGCTCTGATTTTTTTGACGAAATTGATGTCGTCTGCTGTGTTGCGCGTAGTGACGTCATCAATTACACGTTGGTTTGGTTTAAAGGTTTAAGAGGATATGCTAGTGGACGGGTACAAAAAGTCTCATAACATTTTATAATAGTGTGTTTAAAAAATTAGGCCCACCTATAGACGGCTGCATCATGGCGACCGATCAATCCAGATGGGACATATCGCAAGACGCTCCTTGCATCGCACACAGTCATGGTACTGATGGCGTGATAACAGTGGTGTCCTGAATAGTATAGATGTTGGTCTTCACTCTCTGACCGGCAAATTTCATGAACAGTTCTGTCAATTGCTCCGATGGCGAAACGAATCTTTTTCCAAAATCCAAAAAGGCTTTCCCACTCCTCCAATCTTGACCAGCGAATGTCCGTGCACAAATACTGGTGCAGAATCGGAAGAAGGAAATAGTCTTTAGCTCTCTATCAACGGTAGCCACGCTTACACATGTTCGGGGCAGTGATGGGAAAATACATTATTATTATTATTATTACTAATATATTTATTCTTATTGGCATTATTTATTCTTATTATTATTATTCATTCTATGTTCGGCCTAAATTCTTTGTAAATTCTTCAAAGGGTCTTTGTGCCACCTTCTGTAGGCCTACGTGTTCACCAGGACACAAGCCTGCATTCACAAGAAAGATTGTCATCTCCATTCCTAGACAAAGCATCGAAAGTTTTCCGACGAAGGCGACGGAAGATAAAGAGCTCACTGTCCGATCTGGCCCGATCACTGCAAACCTGGAGGTGGTACTATATCTGAATAACGAAGACACAATCGACTCAAGAACAAGGACACGAGCAATTACCAACCGAGACATCGATTTTTTTTCATGTCATGGACAGAGATGACAACGAACACGACATTGTTGCCATCTAGATTGCGTGAGAACGAAACATCCACCATGAATTAAGAACATTCGTGCCTCAACAATTTGTGGTGATCCTCCAACGAGATTTCTCGGGTAGCGGGGTCACTTTGGATAGGTGTGCGTGAAAGGTTGTGGCACTCGGGCGAGACTTCAGTAAAGGAGACTTTCCTGTTGGTTAAATCCTCGCTTGTTCCTTCCGATGGATTTGCGATCTCTTTCCGTAATGCTTCTCGTAAGTTGTGGCAGGTCCAGTGCGTCGTTCCACGTGTCCTCGCTATAGCAGCTGTCGTATGCCCGTTAGCAAGCTGTCGAGAATCATTGGCACGAGTAGTTGCCCGTAACTGGTCTCATCTTGATTCAACGTAAGTCTCGATCTTGTCACTGAACCATCTCAGACTGGACACCTCACCCGATGAGTGGGGCAGCTCCCATAGTGCTTTCATGAACTTATTTACGATTTTGTGTTGTTGTCCGTATCTATCCTGCAGAGTGCTCGAGGATGATTATAGTTCTCTTCTGTGAGTGGTAATGCTTTGATCCATCCCGCTTTGATCTTAGGTACTGGAAATGTCCGATTTTCGAAAGGAAATCATCATTAAACACACCCCCAATCAAGAACGTTACCATCAAAACGAGAGTTGGAGCTTCGGTAGCTTGTAATTCATCTTCGCAGTACTCGATGATGACGTGGGATTGGTTGGCGACTTTGTAACATAATGATTGGATAGACAGATCAGTGGTCATCAGTTAAGACATAACAGGCTACTCACCTATTGTTCACTCCTTTTCAACAAAAGTAACATTATTGGCCTCCATGGCATCCAACAGAGGTGCTTGATTTCGTGTACATCGTCCATTTTGGATATTTTCTCCATTGCTAACTTCAGGAAAGATGTAACCGCAGCTCCGTCATGTACCAAAATAATCATCTGATATGCCGATGATTGCAATTTTCAGGATGTGTCGATCTTCAAGTTTGCTGTCTTTAGAGTGGACGTAAAACATCATTGGATGGACAGTGACCTGTTGAACAGCGGACAGTGAGCACTCTGGATTTCCTCGTCATACAAACAGGAGTAGTTCTCAGCAAAGTCCTTACCGCTTATTCACACAGTAATCCCCGTCTGGATAGCCTGGCATTGGGCCTATGCATACGATTCGAACCATGAGCCATCTCTGGACTCTTGTCAAAGTTGATAGCTGGGGGATTGGCACACTTGGCATCTACCATACCCAAAAGGGCATCATTTTCTGTCATTGTTCGAAGTCAAAATATTCTCCTCGTTAAAGTCATCAACTCCCCCAGAATGGCTGCTGCATCATCCTCTGACAGTGCTGAAGTATTATTGCGGTGATCCTTCAGGGACCTTTCACCTTCCTTCTCCTTTGAGGTTATACGTCTCGCATATAACCCCAACAGCAGGGATACACTTTTGTATCGAATCAGCCAAGTTGTTCCTCGGGGGGGGGGGGCACGTCAAAATCCTCTAGGTCAGCGCTGTCCTGATCAGACACTACAAAAAAAGAAAGAAGGCAAACATCAGAATTTCATATCAACTGCTATCACTCTGATTGCTGAAATTCTTTGAAACCACACTCCCATATGTACTTGCGAAGGTATCAAATGTATCCTTTTGGATCGGATGACCTGATTCCTTCTTTAAAGTTTCCAACACATAAAGTCTCGTATGAACATATTTCTCATAATCAATTGCTATCCCAGTGAATGCGGTCTGTGTGTACATACATTGTATGTAGCATAACATGTAACATATGTAACATACTGAGAAATTCTCCATCAAAGATGAGGTTTACATTTGGGCTCAACGGGTTGGCAATTAGCGGTACTCTGACATCATGCACTGATATGGATGGATTTGAAAGATTCCAGTTCACACCATGACTCTGAAGCCATGTCCTGTTTCCCTCTAACAACTGAACAATGTCTGACTGTAAAATATTACCTATGGCTGTTGCACTGGTATCAATGTTTTCTAGAACCCCTCCAAACCATAATTGGAGAGGAGTTCGATTGTTTTGTGTTCTTATTGGGTGACTGTTATGGGCACCTACCCAATTCTGCAACGCCAAGTCGATCCGTGGAATGAAAGTATAATGAAGGCAAAGAAGATGAATAGCGTTTTCAAATAGTACACCATGTTCATGTGTCCATGTGATAGAAGAGTTTATAAAACTTGGCCACGACCTTTGTGTACACATCCCTCCACAGTCTCTCAATGCGCTGATTGTGGACAGATCTGCCTGTGATGACACTTCCCGTGTTTCACCTCATGTAAGTTCCAACATGCTCATACTCCCCGCCACCATCTACCCTGATGCGGCTGGGCAAACCATACTTCTGAACGCCAGTGATGAATAATTG
The DNA here is from genome assembly GCA_002633025.1 of Notospermus geniculatus. Lineage (NCBI taxonomy): Eukaryota > Metazoa > Nemertea > Pilidiophora > Heteronemertea > Lineidae > Notospermus > Notospermus geniculatus. The sequence goes on along the minus strand of NMRB01000745.1, from coordinate 170,628 downwards.
AAGATTTGAATCAGCAGAGTTGGTAGAAAAAACTCTAACAGGGACAAGCCTTGAGTAGCCATCGATAGCAGCACTAATGACCATGTGGATGTGTCATCTGTAATGTAAGAGAAAATATAACAGAAAAGAAGATTTAGAACATTGTAAGCTTGCACTGAAGCAGAAATCGCCATGTAGTAGGGTTGTTTCAAGAAAACTTGAAACCAGTGTCAACCAGAGAGTCAAAATTTTGACCGTGCTGGAATTTGTCAAAACTACTCTAATATGATACTCTA
>NMRB01000745.1:124343-161975 GCA_002633025.1 Notospermus geniculatus | reverse complement strand
AGGAGGAAGTGTATTAAAGAACTACCTTAAGAACTACCTTAGTGCCCTGGTACCCTCTGATGTATATGCTGAGAGTGACAACGACGGACATACGGTGATTGGTATGCTCGGTACCAAAATGATAATAGATTCTCCGTTCTGCATTTATTGCAGTACCTTCCTCTACAGCAGATCGACGTGATTTAGATGCTTTCTCCCGCCTGGCCTTTGTATTGATATCAATCTGTAATAAGCATTATAAGTACTTCCATTACATTCACGGACAACATACAAAATGGACATACAAAATGATAAATCTGGGAAACATACAATCATACTTCAGTTTTTGTAAAAAAGCAACAAATATTACTTGCCTCCATGGAACTGATTCCATCTGATAACATCAGGCTCTGTGTCATCTTCTTCCACAGGGGCAACTTGGGGAGGTGTTTTTGGTTTTGCAGCAGCAACTGGCTCTTCAATCAATGCCCGTGGCGAAGCAGGGGAGAAGCCACAGTGCATGGCTGTTCTTCATTCGATGGCGGTGGCTGTGCAGAAGGCGGCTCTGATTCTTGTATTTCCTCCACTGATGTCGATGCGATGGGTGTAAAACTTTCCCCCTGTGGTGGCTCCTTTCTTTTCAGTGGTGATGGAGACTTTTTTATAGCCAGTAGTCACCATGGTCACCTGCAGCTGCAAATAAGTAATATAACGTAAATATTTGTGGTAGTTTGCTGGTTGACTTGAGGTCCAGGTTCAAGACCAGGGAGTTAAGAGAACGATGGAAGGATGAAGATGGATATTCAACTTAACTCGGGTGAATTCTTTCTCATAACTGACTTTATTCTACAAATCTAACATATGGCTGTGATCATATGAATCATGCAATACGTAGGCTAATTCTCAGAAGACGATCCCAAACGGATCCCAGGGTTGGAGCTACCATTGTCTTCTTTTAGCCAAAGTAAAGAAAAGCCTGTTGTTCAGTAGTGTGAACAATAGGGGTTTTCTTTACTTTGGCTAAGGGTAGCTCCAACCCTGACTTAAACTTAATATCTATGCGTAGGATAATTAGTAACAAACTGTAAGATGAAAGTTCACCAATAAACAAATGACAATTACTAAGAAGACTAAAGGCCTGGTGGAACCCAATGTCGCATTTTCCCACCGCGGTTTCATCACCGCCCGACAAATTCTTTGTTATATTCTCGGTCCGCTGCCTTTTAACAAAGCATTTTCTGCCGGTGCGTTTTCCCGCTGCGTGAAAACGCGTCAGTGGGTTCGGGCCTTAAGGGTCAACAGGATGAGAATTTCCGACAATATTTGAGGAAAAATAAGCAGCTTAACAGTGTGGTCAAAGAGTGCTTGAACATTTATATTAAGCTGTGGTAGCCCTTTCGATTGACAAAGGATGCCTCATAGTTTGGGATCCGTCTTTTGGCACTTGATCAGCAGCAGCAGGAGGCATGGCAGGCATCTCATCGTTAAGCACATGCACATCATTGGGCTGGGGCGTGTCAGGCTCTCGCTGCTCAGGTTCAGCTACTTCTTGCTGGATTACTGCCAGTGAATCATCATCACATTACCGACCATGTCATTGTTGTCATCATTTGCTCTTGGTAGTGCCAGGGCAAGGGGTGCATTGGGAGAAATGATGCACACATGAGTTCCATCTATGCAACCCACGACACGTGGAAATCCTGCAATTTGGTAGAAGGCTTGGCGGATCTCGCGTCTTTCAGCTACAGTTGTGGGCCAGTGGATGAAATCATCCCTCAAATTGTGTAATGTTTTGCTGACATCGTGGACAGCCCTCGATATGGATGCTTTGTCCACTCCTAGAGTATCCCCAATTGCCTCCAGGAACGCACCAGGCACAAAGTCGTCGCTACTTTCTTCGCTGGAGGTCGGCTGTGGCATCTTCTTGGCAGCTACGGCTTCCTGTTCGCCAGAATTGACCACGGTCGACCTTGACATTGCCGTCCTGAACGATTCTGAACCCCTGGCAAAGCAATGCACCCTTATTAGGTGGAGGTCCAAGCGCGAAGTCAGTGCGTCGCAAAGGTAACACTGCCTGCCTTGCCTCATGGGTGCGAATCTCAACGTGCTAGTTTTCTTCAGGCACCCGTACTCTCCTACCTCAGGGTGCCGACGTCGCATGCGACGCGCGAGTCTGGTCTGCGGTGCAACGCACACTGGGCATGGCTTCTTGCTGGACGATTTGTTGTCCTCCTGGTCGTGGGGTTCGTGTGCGGGTGCGGGCCTTAGCGGTCCCACCTGTAGTGGAAAAAAGTGTCTGTCGCCACGAATTGATGTGGTGATGACTCATCATGCGTTTCCATTTGCTGCTCCTTTCTCTGAATGGTTCCAGCTTCGACGCGCGGCGTTTGAGTGCCCTGCGACGTCAGCCGCGTCGCCTGCGTCTGAGTTTGTTGTGTGTGCAGGCATAATTCGTTGCTACTGCGTCGCATATCTGCGTGCTAGATTCTGCTGTTGTGTGAGGATGAGGTATGCAGGATGAGGTATGTCTTTTTCTGTGAGGTTGTGTAAAGTATTGCCAATATCGTGGACAGCCCTCGACATGGATGCTTTGTCCACTCCTAGAGTGTCCCCAATTGCCTCCAGGAACGCACAGGGTGCATAGAACCGAAGTGTTCCTCACCAGCTCAGCTCATAACGGAGTTAATCGCACATATACAAAATTCCATCCCTTTCAAAGCGATAGTGCTTAAATTGTTTTTGATCGCTGTACCTTTCTAAATAGTAAAAAGTTCGATTAAATTGCCGTATTGTCTATGGTTTCGACTCTGTACCCTTATACCGTCTGTAGGATCCAAGGATCGTCTGATTTTTTCCCAATTGGCCATGTATTTTTCCACCCTTCCTCCAATCAAGGAGGGATCGACTTCTAGCTGGCCGAAGTTTAAATCCTGTAGCGTCAGGGGAAAAAGATGAATCTGACATACCTTTGTTCTGATCTTCATTTCTGCCACCTCCAGAACTGTCCTCCTCTGAACTTGTGGCTTGCCGTCCCTCGGTTACTGTGGCCCCCGCGGTTGAACGTCCAATTAGGTTTGGTCCACGAGGGCCCTTTAGAAAAAGACCGGCCCCCTCTTCCTGAAACAGAAGAAGAGAGGGACGATTATTGTCAGTTTTGAAAGCTCCGATCATTTCTTTAGCTTGTTTTTTTAGCTTTCACTAGCTGTTTGAGGTGTTCTTTCCTGCTATCTTTCTCCTTTACGGCTGTGTCCTTAATGGTAGAACTCCTAATGCTCCTCGTAAAGTGTAGGTGCTAACGATGTCTTGTGTGATGTTCTGGCGTGGCTCCCACGAAGCGGCAGATAACGGAAAATCCTTCCATTTCAACAGAAACTCTTCTCCCTGAAAAAAAGAACAGAATATGAGACACCACATGAAATTAGGGAGTGAAAACAAGGGAGCCCGGGCGATTTAGGCCTAAATAATCCAGGAACGATTTAGAATTCGGGCTCTAGTCCCCAAGATAGTAGATTGACGGCATAAGGCACAATGTATAATGGATTTTCTACTTGCATGTTTGATGTCACGTCCGAGCCCGAATTTATCTTAGCTACATGTACCAACCATCCACACATATTCATAACACTTCAAATATGATGAAAATTGTCATCAGGTGTACTAGTGAACATAACAAGTGTACTTAAACAGGAGGATGGTGGCTTCTAATTATGATTGTTGGATTGAATTCGCCACCATACAGAAAAATTCGCAGCAGGTCATTCTAAAGCCCTGTACTTAGCGTCCTGTTGAACTGACTTTCTACCAGCTTCTTATCATATGGAGTGTCCAAACCGCCAGGGGCACAACACAGTTTCTCACGTAGGGCCAACGCTCGGAACAGGAAGTCCTGAGGGGTCTCTCTGTTGTTCTGTGTCAAATTAGAACATAGTTCCTGATAAATTGAGTGGGTGTTTTCTCCTGGTAGAAGGAATGGAAAACATTCATCGGCTTCTTCAAGGACATGTCCTCACAGGCCTCGACGCAGCTTGCAACTCGGCTTTATCGCCCGTATCACGGCATCGGATAATTCCACTTCAGTGTGTGCCTTTTTCCGCCCATTTTCTAATTGTCGTGCCAGACTCAGATAGCTCAGGTCACAATTACTGTCACCCACAGTTCCTGATAACTTGAAATCCTGACGCAGAGTTTCAATCTTATTCGTTGTACCAGTAGACGACGACGTGCCTGTAGACGGCGGTAGTGTAAATTCGGCGTTCGCTAGGCCTAGGCCTATAAGGCGTGTGTGTGTGTACAGCTCTGACTGTACACAGGTCACAGCTAGGTCCCTCCAGGTCCGTCGTTGGTCGCAAGAGCCAGGACCATGGCATGGGATGGGGCTGAGCGAGTCAGTCTCCCAAGAATAACGAGCAACTCGGCAGATAGTATTTACCTTATATATATTAGAATCACTGGACTCGAAATTCAACAACAATTGTCGCAGCTGCACAGAGTGTGAGCAGGTGGAGCCCAGGAGGGAGACTGAGGATGTGGCCAGGTTGCTCCCCTTTTATAGCCTTCCAGTGAGCACCCTGCTCACGAGCAACCTCACCATACCCAAAGCCAGCCGTCCTGGACCCCAGCTTAAATACAATGCAAAGTACATACAAAGAGCACAAGTGGCCTTTGCCACAGTAGGCTCGTAGATGACGGCGCATCACGGAGAGTTTTCAACAGCGACTCACTCGAACCACCTCAGCTAAACTGAGAGTTGCCTCGTACCCTGGGTAAGGCATGAATAAAATAACGAAGGATGGAGATAATCAAACAGTTTTTAACGAGTTCTGAGCGCACGTGCAACACATCGATCAACAGCTCGCTGGACAGCTTCACTACAGCATAATAGGTGGCAGCAGCGCATGGCAGTGCTACGCGAGTGGCAAACTGTTGCGAGTAGCGAAAAATATTCAACGTGTGTGGAGAGACAGGATCTAAGTGGAAAATAATTTGCCTCACCTTTGTGTTCGTGAACCGGATGTTCATTGACTCGGACAGAAACACTCGTAAATACACATAGAAGACTTGCTTACAGTTCTCCCACATTCACTGTTATTTGTTTAGGCCTAACGACGACGCAGAGTCGGTGTCCTGGCCAACAAATCAGCACTTGGAACAGCCGTTTTAATTCATCATCGTGGTTGTGCATAAACGCAGAGTACGGGTGCCTGATCTTGCACGCTCCACAAACGACCGATTTACAGCCTCCATGCAGTATTCTTCAGATTCGATCCATCGTGTCCATTGTTGTTTTTGGACGACCGCTGTGACAATTCCACTAGAAATAGTCTATGATAACTTGATTCATACGAGTGTCGTCTTGGGTAAACCGCTGTGCCTGAAAATAAAACACGGAACAGTTGTTCAATGAACATAACCGTACCTCGTCAATGCAACAACAAAGCTTAGAGTTGAAATACATTCCAAAATTTTGTCACATTTTGTCACACGACATTTTTAGTGTTCGCCTCATGTACATGTAACACAAGAAAGGGAAGGATCCCCATGGTGGCTGACGAATGAAGTGAAGCAGGATGGCTACCCAGCAAAATATACGCAAGGCGCTTGGCGCTTGGCGCTTGGCACCTGTACACAAGCTGCCGCATGGCAATTGTCGCCTCCGCTACGGTAGCCAAGGCAGAAGTCTCCGATTCCCTTTATCGATGCTACTTGTCTTCAGTCTTCGGGCCCCCAAAATGTAGCCCGGGCAGTGGAGTCTTCCAATGAAGTTTCTTGGTAGATGTCTGGGTTCTTCTCAATTGTACGAGAAATCCAGTCCTTTTGATGGGGCTTCATTGATGGTAACCGCCCAGGTCGGGGAACATCCACCACCGATTCCGTCTTCCACCATCGTTTGATAAATGAAGAAATGGCCTTCACAGATGGGAGAAATTGGCACCCTTCCTCGGCCAATTTCCGCCGAATGGAAGAAGGGCTCCAGTTAGTGGAAGGGCTGTGGACATTAATGATCTTAACACGATCACGCCAACAAATACGGTACACATGGTATATGCAATGATACGAAGTTTTCCCTGTTGTCTCTGAAGAAGCGATCACGACATTTTCCTTCAAATAAGCCTTCAGCACAAACAAGAAGCAGCAGTGCATCATCACTCTCTAAATTTTGCCTTCCTACCGTCGTGACGATAGCCGCGAAGTCGCCATCCTCCGTTGGGTCGGGATAACCTCTCGTTGTGGCGAATGCCAGGCCAACCCGCATTCACTCGTCAATCCACTCGCGTGTGAAAGAAAGTTGTCCATATCGAGCTTGGCGTGCCCCCTTTTCACAGAATCCGAAGACTTCTTCAGATCATCTGTTAGCACACTAATGTCCTCAGAATCTTTCAGTCTTTTCCACATCTTCCATCTACTTGAATAGTACTGAAAATGTCCCTCACTTTCACAGCTCTTGATGATACTCTTGCACAAATTAAACGCCGCCATGTTTCTACCCGCAATGCATGACGGGAAGTCCAAAACAACAATCGGCAATGTTCGGCCAACTTCAGAGGAAAAAGGACTGTCGATCAATAGGGGAATCGATTTTAGAGACATCTCGCCACTAATGTTGGTACTTAACCCTCCTGAACACTCATCGTTCGTGCGAATATGCCCTTGCCTCGGCATTTTCATTTCTAAATATTCAGACTATCAAACCCTGAAGCTATTTTCTTCATCAAACTAGTGAATTCACCTAACTGCTGGGTGACCCCATCTGAATCAGTGCTTGTCACAACAGCAGGTTTAGTACTGGTCTTGCGTACACTATCAGTAGCCCTAGTTACTCTAGCTGTTTCTGAGGATGCTGGTTCGCTATCGGAATCTGATATAACTACCCTAGGTTCTGTCTTAGCATTTCTTGAGGTTTGCTTGGCAGTCTCACTCCTAGTGTGCCTACTTCTTGGATAAAATCACGATGAGGAAGTTCGTTTGCCAGGATTTCTGACACTGCGTTGCGTAGAACTGCCTGCGATGGGCATCCTGTTAGATTCCCAGCTATACCATCTCTTCTTGGGGTGCATCTGCTAGATTTTGGTAGTATTTGTTTGTCACACCTATTCTGATGACATCCTCTGACTCTTGCTTCCTGGTTGTCCCAGATAAGAACGTTCTACTCGCTGGGGTTCTTAAATGGTGGATTGCACCACGGAAACCCGGCAACTGATAACGACGACCTCATTTTCGGCAGGTTCGTTTTGAATCAAAAACAGAAAATGAGCACTGCAGGACTTTCCTTTGCATTTTGCTTTCCCACGAAAAAAGGGGATGACCATTTCCTTGTATTACACCTCCGGATACGGTTAAAGTAAAAAAAAAACAAAACAAAACAAAACACAGGCTGGATTTGGAATAGAACAATTTAGTCCATTCCCCTTCAATTGTCGCTGGTGACTGGACAGAGGAGAAGGCTTCACAACATTCCATTCTTCAGCGGACAATTCAATATTAAATCAATGACATAAATCAATCAATGACAGTTAAATGGTTTCACTAGTTTTCTGCCACCGATTGGCCAACTTTTGAGCATAAGTCTTGGGCGATTTAACCTTTTTGAATCGACTTGTGAATTCGGAGATGAGCTTTGCATTGTCGGACCTGGTAGTTTCAGATAGTAAGGTAAAATATAAATATAAATCTAACATACAAGCCTGGCGGCATAAATGGTTCACGTGGAAAGAGTTTGAAATAAAGAATGTTCGCACACTAAACACACAAAACTGCCTTCGATACAAGAGCACGAAGTGCTCAACCTGATACACTAAACAGTCCAATGAACAAAAGTTGTCATAGCCTGCGCAAAGTGCATTCATCAATTCAGGCCAACACACCGACTGAAAAAAGTAAACAAATCAACCCTCCCTCTCCATCATGATGAAACAAAACAAGCCCAACCCAGTACTCGCACAAAAAGGGTGAGTGATAATCCACGGCTCGTTGAATGAAAACGCTCGTGAACACCCCACCTCGCACCATGGCTAAAGACACAGACTGACCTCAAACCACTTCTAAATATAAATCCACTTCTAAATACAAATCCTCGTGCTTCTCAACCTAATTACACAAACCATCATATAGGTACATGTATTTGCTCGTCCGCCTGTGAGCCCGAGATAGAACACGTGCTCATCAGCCTCTGTCCCACTTTCGGACTCCCTCGGTAACCGGGGGCCTATGTAAACCCCACATGGATTTTAACCAATCGGATTCATTTCTTAATTACGAAATCGATAGAAAACCACAAAATGCCCGAAAAAACACATTAATCGCAAACTAATCGGTTTTATTATTAGCCCGGACACTACTAGGCATAAAAAGTAACATATACCAGCTGAATGTTTTGAAGGCCGATAATGATTTAGTGCCGAAAAGTGTGTCGAAAGCTCATTTTGGACCAAATATAATGGTCACTTAAAGGGACTATAGGCCCACGTGAACCAATAAATATAAATCTAACAGATGCTTCTTGGATAATTCACACAAGATGTCCACTTGTTGTCTGGAGTAAAATTGCACTGAGAATGGATCCACTGCGATGTACTGAACAAAACAACAAACTACAGATTTATCACCTTCATCTGCATACAGGAGGATTACTTCTTGGATAAAATCACGATGAGGAAGTTCGTTTGCCAGGATTTCTGACACCGCGTTGCGTAGAACTGCCTGCGATGGGCATCGTGTTAGATTCCCAGGTACCATCTCTTCTTGGGGTGCATCTGCTAGATTTTGGTAGTATTTGTTTGTCACACCTATTCTGATGACGTCCTCTGACTCTTGCTTCCTCGTTGTCCCAGATAAGAACGTTCTACTCGCTGGGGTTCTTAAATGGTGGATTGCACCACGGAAATCGGGCAACTGATAACGACGACCTCATTTTCGGCAGGTTCGTTTTGAATCAAAAACAGAAAATGAGCACTGCAGGACTTTCCTTTGCATTTTGCTTTCCCACGAAAAAAAGGGGATGACCATTTCCTTGTACATGTATTACACCTCCAGACATGGTTAAAGTAAAAAAACAAAACAAAACACAGGCTGGATTATGGTCATTGAATTTGGAATAGAACAATTTAGTCCATGACTGGACAGAGGAGAAGGCTTCACAACATTCCATTCTTCAGCGGACAATTCAACATTAAATTACATATCTCCTTGGATTATGTCATCCCCATCATCATTGCTGACACAATCTCCTGCACTATCTGTCTGAACATCTAGCCCTGCATTTTGGTCCTCAAACTCTACACAATTCCATTCATCAAATCTCATTAACAACCAGACTTATTTGCACATTCTCTCTTTGTTTTCTCTCTTTGTTGCTTGGACGGTTGGACTGTTCATTTGTGTATACTGAAAATCTGCGATTTGGATACCGTCAATAGTAGCAGTGATGACGACTGGCAGTAGTTCAGGTGTTTCTAGTCCATCAGTGTTGATTGCGATGATTTTCAAAGTCTGTGTTGACGGTGCCATCAATTACTGCACAGCACCAATCGGTATAGCCGAGCACCAACTCCTTCTTAAGCCTGCCGCACACGTGAGCTATCTGCTGAGCAAAAAGTTATTCGAGACCGTTTGCTCAGCAGGTAGCTCACCGAAAAATACGCGCACACGGGAGATTTCTGCCTCGCGAGGCAAAAAACTCACCGAAATTACGCGCACACGCGAGCTACCTGCTGAGCAAACGGTCTCGAATAACTTTTTGCTCAGCAGATAGCTCCCGTGTGCGGCAGGCTTTAGGCTGCGTTTAGCTGACACGCGGAATGCGGTATAGGGACGCGGAAACCCTGGCGGAAAGATATGTTGTATGCGAAAATGCATTGCATTTTCCGCTTCCGCGGTCCGCAATCCGCATTCCGCGTGTCAGCTAAACGCAGCTTTAGATATGAAGGTCCAGGTCCCCGCCTGGTGGTCAGTGACAACCACCGTGCCAGGTTTCCCTTCTACATACATGCGTCATTTCTCCAATGCCCACACAACAGCAAGAACATGTACATGTATCTCACGTTCTATCGTACTGTATCGTCTCAGTCACCGGCAGAGTTCTACTGGCATATGCAATGATACGAAGTTTTCCCTGTTGTCTCTGAAGAAGCGATCACGCCATTTTCCTTCAAATAAGCCTTCAGGACTAACAAGAACCAGCAGGGCATCATCAACTCCATTAAGTCAAGAAGCATTTCGGAAGATTAATCATGTTATTTGTTTCCATCGTAGTTTATTTTCAAACTATGATTTTGAAGACTGAAAATTCCTGGAAAAATTCTCCCAGAAAGTAATTTTTGCTCTGTCAAAGACGCGGCTGTGACACTAGAAAATATCGTGTGCGATATGTTAACCTGACTGGGAGCAACTTTACAATACCTCCCCATTAGGCCGACGAACGATGTCAATCCGCGTGCACTTCTTTATGTTAATGCACATTAACATATGAAACGATGATTGAGTGATAGGTGGGCAGATTGAAAGGTGGACANGACATCCAATATGGCCGCCAGGTGGCGTAACTCGAAAATCATCAAAGTGCTGTAACTCAGGAACGACTCCAATGTGCTATGTGGTCCCCTGCAGATGACCTTTATGTACATGTGAAGTTGCAGCTCGATCGGACATCTAATATGGCCGCCAGGTGGCATAACCCAAAAATCATCAAAGTCTTTTCTGGGAATGACTTGACCCAGATTGCTCATAACTGATATGTACCTCCCTCTGTCATTAGACTATTATGTCCAACCCAGTGAGCACATGGTCCATGGACCATTTCATTTTTCTACTGTAATACTTTACATGCGCAGTCAACCTGTCGACCAGTCGACCTGTCAACCTGTCAACCAGTCAACCTGTCGACATGTCGACCAGTCGACCGAATGCCATTGATAAGTAAAGTACGTATTTACAGTCGACAGGTCGACACCCTGACGCCATTATGAGTGACGACGTAGTGATTTTATAACTGTCGACCTGTCAACCGAATGCCATTGAAAGTACGCTGACGGAAAAACCCGAAATCAAGGAAGGGGTTTGCCGAAAATCGATCCCTAGTGACAACCGAATCACACCAAATAAATCATCGCGTAAGGAACTATATTTAATGGTGAGGTATTGTAAAGTCAGGCCACCTGACTGCCTCCGAGATAATCTGGCAACCAGGAGTTCACACCATTCCTGAAATTGGATGGTAATGGTATAAAAAAATCATTATACTCAAGAGGTCCAACCTACCTTCACTCATATCTTTGCACAGATATACTGTCTTAACCCCCATATTGGTCATATTTATGACCTGGTCCTCCATCAAGGCGACCTAGGGTGACACTATTACAACTAACGTTTTTCCTCCACTGTCTAGGCTTTCAACAAGCGACTCTCTATGTTTGTTATCAGACTGGCAACGAATTTATCAAATACCTTTGTTTTGAAGTTCAGGCAACAATGAATATGTCTTGTTAGCAGCCATAAGTTTTTGATGCGTATAGCTTTCTTTCTTTTGGACCTTTTCGGTGACAAATGAGTGTAGTTTCTGCTGGCTGCTATGAGGACATCGATAGCTGAGGTCGGGTCTTTCTTCGCGTTGTTGTTCTCGTCTGAATTCTTCTGAGTGGACCAAACACTGAAGTAACGTGTCCCGAATGCACGTTTGCTTCAAGCCACATATCGGCCTGCAGCTCCGTCGGCGTCGGTGTCGCCGCTCCTCCTTCAACAGATCGCCTTTCTGCGTACAGTACGTGTTTCCTTGGGGTAGTTTCAAGAGATCAACTGCAGTAATATCAATTATTTTCTCTTCCTGTTTCAAAAGTCTGTGGTGGTTGTAATCATCAACTTGGCGGTTGAGGGGGATACACATGCAGAACACTGTCAGGACCAACAAGAACCAGCAAGAATCATCTTCTTCTGTTATCATCCTTTAGTTGAGCACTTCTATGTCACATGGTGCAGTTGGCTGTTTTGGGAGTCTCTCCCGTAAGCGGTTCAACATCTGAGCAAAGGGTTTGTCATCTTTCTGTCTCATGATTTCTTTACGTTCAGATATCTGGAATAATGACCGTAGGTCTACCAAAAAACCTTCTTTGAATATTTCACAATTTTGGAATGGAGGAATTTGGAACATATCTCCGACTACGAGGACTGATATGTTCCCAAAGTGAATATTTTTGTTCTGGATGCGCTTGATCTGATCCAATCCACTGCTTAGATAGTGAGAGATTTCTACTGACCATTGAAACCTCGTCTACAATCAGGAGTTGAAGGCGTTCTAGTTTGTTGCGGAGTGGCGTAAGAGTAGCATCCTTGGACGTTTTGTTGATGTAGAAAGCTGAATGAATTGTCTGTCCTGTGACATTAAATGCTGCGGTCCCTGTGTTGGCCACAACGAGAACTGTGACGTCATCTGGATTTCCAGTATGAAGGGAGCTGAGAAGTTTGGTTGACTCATAAGTAATGGCTTTCACTAAGTGTGACTTCCCAACACCGGTGTGACAGAAATCAAAGTCCGCCGTAACCGAAGTCCTTCCCATTTTGTATTAAATACACAATAGAAGTGCAGCTTGCTCAGCAATCTGCTCCATTTCATCTGAATCTAATAATGGCTCTTCATTCGCAACCCTGTCTCTGTACTTTCCCTCCCTCTTGGTAGTTGCTGCTTTTGAGGGAGTGCTGGAGAGGGTAGATTTCGTGAGTGAAGGCCCTGGTCTGGTTTGTTGGAGACATGTGGTGACTTCTGAGGGTTGGTTTCAGCTGTCATTTTGGAGTGCTTACTGGAGACATCAGATTTGTTCCCTTGAGGATTGCAGTGAATCTGGTTTTATTAGCAAAGTCTTTGTGGGGGTTTGCACGACAATGTGGATTGAGATTCTGATGGACAGGAAGGTTCAATGTCAGTTTCGAATGAAAGATCCTTGCGATTGAGTTTCAGTTGCCGATTTTCAGCTTCAAGGCAGTGAACACGTTCAATCAAAGTTCCGTTCTCCTTTTGTAAAACTTCGATGCGTTGTTGATACGAAGTAATTTGATATGTTGTAGCACTCAGTTTTCTGCATGCATTGTCGAAATTGTGGGACGCTTCTTCTTTCAAATGATTTTCCTGTGCAGGGGTCTGGTCAGCGCTGCCACTATACCGAAAGCGATGCTTCCATGCACCAACAAGTTGAAAGTCACGCCAGTTTTCACACGCTAGTGACACCTGGATGTTCGGTGTAACTTTATGGGAGATGTTTACATATGGAGAACCCTTGGGATTGCAGATGGAGAAACCTTGGGATTGCCGCTGTAAAAACATTGAGTTGAAAACTTGGCTTCACGAACTACTTGATCGTAAAATTCTCGTCAATATTACTATTACTATACTATTATTAATATTATTACTATTACATATACCGACTGAGTAGGATCTTTTTTGCGTGTGCAAATTTTTGAATGTACTTCTCATTTTAGGCTTCGCAAGATAGAGGAACAGAGAGACAATTCCAAGCGGAAAATGCCCCAAAAATGCCCAGGAGGTTGGGAAGAGTGATGATGCAAGTGGGAAGTCTGAACCTTAGTGCCGCTAACCACCGCTAACCCAAAGTCAAGTACAGACAAAAGGAGTCTACGCTGACAACCCTTTCAACGCCAATGGTCCCAAGAAAGGAAGCATAAACTGTCCCCTCGAGGTGAAGAGCCATGATGAAGACAAACGAGGTGCTCCATATGCAGTAAGAACCATCCTGGGATGGACCCTAAATGGACCACTTACTCGTCANGGGGGGGCATCAAACTATGAGCATCTACGTCCAACTCTTCCTGGAGTTGAAGTAACGTATCCCGAATGCACGTGTTGCTTCAAGCGGCATATCGGCCTGCAGCTCCGTCGGCGTCGGTGTCGCGGTGTCGCCGCTCCTCCTTCAACAGATCGCCTTTCTGCGTACAGTGTTTCCTTGGGGTAGCTTCAAGAGATCAACTGCAGTAATATCAATTATTTTCCTTTCCTGTTTCAAAAGTCTGTGGTGGTTGTAATCATTAACTTGGCGGTTTAGGGGATACACATGCAGAACACTGTCATACGAGTCATCACCTTCGTCTGTTATCAGCCTTGAGTTGAGCATTTCTATGTCACATGGTGCAGTTGGCTGTTTTGGGAGTCTCTCCCGTAAGCAGTTCAACATCTGAGCAAAGGGTTTGTCATCTTTCTGTCTCATGATTTCTTTGAGTTCAAATATCTGGAATAATGACCGTAGGTCTGCCAAGAAACTTTCTTTGAATATTTCACAATCTCGGAATGGACGGATTTGGAACATTCCGACTAAGAGGACTGATATGTTCCCAAAGTGAATATTTTTGTCCTGGATGCGCTTGATCTGATCCAATCCGCTGCTTAGATAGTGAGAGATTTCTACTGACCATTGAAACCTCGTCTACAATCAGGGGTTGAAGGTGTTCTAGTTTGTTGCGGAGTGGCGTAAGAGTAGCATCCTTCAAGGGTGTAGATTTATTGGACACTTTGTTGATGTAGAAGGCTGAATGAATTGTCTGTCCTCTGACATTAAATGCTGCAGTCCCTGTGTTGGCCACAACGAGAACTGTGACGGCATGTGGATTTCCAGTATGAAGGGAGCTCGGCTGAGAAGTTTGGTTGGCTCATAAGTAATGGCTTTCACTAAGTGTGGCTTCCCAACATCGGCTCCTCCCGTCAGGAAAATATGAAACGGAGGTTGATTTTCATTTGCGCGTATTGCAAGACATCACTTACGCACAAACTCGAAGAGTTCTCTTTGTTTATCATTCATGGACTGCATTGCAAAAATGCTTCTTCGGTGGTGATGGGGGTTTTCCGGTGTTCCACTGCTGAAGGAGTACCTGTTTTGTTCTGCTGCAGTTGATGTGGTATGCTGGTGTTGAGAGTGTCAATGTCAACTATGTCATCTTCAATTTCTGCATATGTTTCTTCATCGTAGGTCTGGGCAGTTTCGGCCTCTTGTAGGCGAATTTCTTCGTTGGCATGTTGTAGTAGTCAGTTTTCTGCATGCATTGTCCAAATTGTGGGATGCTTCTTCTTTCAAATGATTTTCTTGTGTAGGGGTTGTCTCCGAATCAGATCCAGAGCGTCCACTCACTCAGTAAAGACTGTCTGAAGAGACACCTCAGTGATCTCTGCGGTCATAAGTTCCTTGGCCCAGGCCACATCAGCCTTATATGCTTCAAGTGCATGTTGATTGAAGATTCCGTTTTTCAAGCAACTGGCACAGTGTGCAACTTGCCAGCCCTAAATTTCACTTTGAAATCGAATTCTTCCACCCTCAACACCCATCTGTACAACCTTGGTGTGAAGTTTGTTTCACTACCGAATATCCAAGCCAAGGCTTGGCGGTCAGTAACTACCACCACATTTATCAGTAAAAGTACCTTTTTATATAGATTTTTTTTAATGATTGAATAACCTCCCCGATTACTCTTTCGGACATTGGTTGCAGGTATTCGCGGAGGCCATAGGGTGTTGGCCTTTCGTTGCATTTCATTGCCGTAGCGAAGCTAATCCGATTTTTATGGTGTCGAATTACGTGTTGCCTAGCAAAGCTCTCGGAAATAAAAATCTTCCGGCATATACCGTCTTATGTGTAAAAACGGTTGAGACACTAGTGTAACGGTCTTTAAACAATATATATTATTATTAGTCTCAATGTAAGATCGCCACTTCTCCAGTGACCAAACGACTGCCAGGATTTCTCTCTCAGTAGTAGAGTAGTTACGTTCAGCCGTTTTGAGCGTGCGGCTGATAAATCCAACATGTCCAATGGTGCGCAAAACACCGTTTTGCCTCTGATTCAAGGATGCGCCTAGTCCAACACCTCGGGCATCACAATGTATCTCAAATTCTTTAATAGAAAAGTCAGGATGGCCCAAGCAGGGGGAACTGCCCAAATTGACATTTAGCGCTTGAAACACGATCTCACACTCTGACGACCAGTGTCAAGTTAAACCCTTACGTCGCAGTTGAAATAGTGGTTCAGCCATAGTCGCATAGTTTTCAATGAACTTGATATATTTCTAGGGATGACAAATTGGTTTTCCAAGTTCTTTACAGTTCTGAGGCTGAGTGTAGGGCATGAATTGCCTGCACTTTGTCTTGACTGGCAATTGGCGACGTTCAGAAGCGAAAGGGTTAAGACGCAGGAAACTCGTAAGATTTTGTCCAGTGTCGTTTGGTTGTGAACCAAGGAAATTAGAATAGGTCCTTTAAGATTCTGTAGTCTCTCACCTTGCTGATCACCCGTTCTACATGGATCCTTGCTCTTGAGTAGAGACGTGAGAGCTCCACATTCTTGCGACTGAGCTTGGCTTTCCCTCTGGTAAATGCAGGTCTGAGAAGAAGTAATTCCTCTTTTTGCGCAGTCATCAAGTACTAAGAACCCTCGGTCTGCGAAGACAGCTTCTCCGTGCAAATGTTTCTCCAGCAGTACACTGTCTTTAGTCTTGCCTCCCCAAAATGAGGAATGGAATGTGATGCAACCTGATGGGATAATGCCTATCAGGGCTTTAGCTGTGTTGTGGCTTTTATAGTTGCTGTATGTTTGGGTCCTTGCTTTCAAAGCCACCGGTCTTTCGATGAAAATTTCAAATCAGTGTATCACCTCCTTTGTTCTGTTCATATCAAGGACCGATTCTGGAAGACAGAAGGGAGCTGCATTTCTAAGTCACTACTCGGCCAAAGTACCATTCCTCCTTGTGATATGTATATCAAATCTAACCGGTCATGAAAGTTTTTGCTGACACTGACGCTGTACATAGACATCTTGAACCGGTAGGGTATGTCCTCATAGGACCTACCCTGATTTGGTTGTAGATCTTTGCTACTGTCAGTTCAGGTAGAGCAGGACTCCCACTAGTCCGCCGGTGGTGCGCTGCCTGCGTCTTCTCCTCCAAGCTGGCGTGCTGCACGTACAGGTCATCCCTTGGGTGCAATCGTTCGACCCAACGTGAACAATTGCAACGTCAAACTTCCTATCGATTCGTTTTACACTTCCAAACAGCCGCTTGCTATCAATGCCGGGGTACGCAAAGGTGCTTGCTAGGTGCGAACTGTAACGTACACGTATCGTTGTTCAAAAATTTCATGATAGAAGCCGAAAAAATCACCAAGGTGACGCCGGGGTTCGCCATTTTAAATTGGGAACTGACTCAGCTGATCGGGACTCTTCGGAACACTTCGCGCGTTAGGACAGCGGGGTGATCTGACCATGGGTGAGAAAAAATGCACTCATTTGCGTGTTTGCGCTTCTGTATTTCAATATCTATGTTAAAAGTATTTGAAGTCAGTCCTAGATATGCATTCCTCTTGTCTGATTGGTTTATTGGTGTGCTTTATCTATTGCCATTCTTCCGTATATAGTTCTACATCGCATGAGTCTGCATCATTCCCCTCATCGTTTTCTTCAACATCAGCATTTGAATCTTTCCATTCAACTGCAGATGATTCGTTACCTTCTTCTTTTGTCGTTTTGTATTCATCATTGGATGAATTATTTCCAAATTCACTCGAATCTCTCTGTTCATCTTCAGAACAATATCCATCTTCACTCGAATCTCTCTGTTCATCTTCTGATGATTTCTTTCCATCTTCACTCGAATCGGGATAGGCGCGCTGACATTCTTGATTCCGATGGCGGAATCTGTCGCCTCCTTTGCAATGCCGTTTGCGAGAAAATTGACCTGTTGACATTTTCGTGTATTCCGCCAATTTTCGTTGGGATTCTGCCGTGGACTCAGATTCCGTGTGGCAGCCAAGCTCCAAAGGAAAGGGTGTCCTCGACTTGAGATGACGTCAGTCCAGCATTCACGAAATAACCAAACGAAAACCGAAGTTTTGAGACGCCTTGTCTTTATCCAACTAGAACCAATGACGTACAGGTATGCGATACAGAAAGGTATGCAGTGCAGCAGAAGGGTAACAGAAAAAGGTAACAGCCAAAAGGTTCACTGAAAAGATACAAAATGCACCACATAAGACATCAGCCAACGCCAAATCACAACCTTGTCTTTCATGACGTTCTGGCAGGTGCTGCCACTCTATGGTAGACAACGACACTACAGCTGAAACATGTGGTGAGCACCGTAAGGGATGTCGGAAATGACCCACAAAACAGCCTGCAAATCTTGGCTACATAAGCTTGCTCCCAAACAATGAAGCGGTTAATAAACCTAACGTATGGAGTAACAAGCTCAAGTAGGGAACAAAAAAAACACCACGCAAAGAAGTTGCCATGCTTTATGATTATCTGTACATGACTTAACCGCTTTCTGAACCGCCTCTGATTTCCATCCCATGACATGTACAGCATCCTTCGTGAATACATGCCAGTTTAGCTCAGTGAAAGACTTCATCAGGTTCATCTCCAGGTGTCCATCACCCACTTGTAACAAAACCCAATCAAATTCCCGGAAAAAGGGTACGTCATTTATTCAAAGTCATCATGATTCTGCTGACAGTGCCTGGAGAAGGCATCATTACTAAAGCAACGTTCCTCACAATGTTCACATGTCAGGTGTTAATCAGCCTAAATACCATTGAATATGGCAGACCGTCACAAAAGATAATAACCCATTCTCGCTTGCCTCCACCATAGCGCTTAACACCCGTATCTTTCTGAGGACTAGTCTCAAGGAATCAAAAGAATTTGGGTTCTCAAATACCGGGTGCAACAAAGTTATGCTTGTTCAGACTTCTTTTCACTTGATTCTGACATTTCATTGCGAAACATTTTCATTGAGAAACATTCTGAACTGCCAGATTGAGGAGTGACATACAACGCTCGGCTGGGTTTGCCCAACTTCCCATTGGTGCAGTTCTTGCAGTTGCAAACATATCAATATCCAAAATAATGAACTGGAGGATACTAGCAACCCGGACAGATGCGCAAGTACAGCTACGATCGGGTCCACCATCGGTGTACTGAATCATGGTTTTGTTATTGCCATCTGTTTCTTTCATAATATTAACAATCTCTTCACCATGCCGGAGTGGACTGCCAGGATTGGGAGGCAATGGCAGCCATCTGCTTGGCCTGCCTCTCCAACCTCCCATGGAGATTGGCGTTCGCTTGGAGGCAAAATTTCGTCTCCTTTTTCACAGAAATGAATTTTTCCTTCAATAGATCTTCGTTTGATTCCAAGCTGTCCCGCAATTGGGAAATCATTGTTTTAACATTTGGGTCGTTCAGTTTTACCTCCATATAGGCTTCTTCCCGGACAGTTGACTTTACCGGGGAGGAGACCTCACCCTCTATATCTTGAATCATGACATTTAAGTCCTTTGCAGGCATTGATTGATGAAGCCATCTGAAATTGAGTATAAGGTAAATTTAGCATGAAGTAAATGCAATAGCAATACCACACCAAAACTTACAGAATGGTCAAGGAAAACAAAGTAAAAGATTCAAATCTCAAAGCATACTATAATTCATGGAATATAATTCAAAATCAGGAACACTTTGAACAAAAAAGGATATCCGGTCTTGGAAATCCACGCCACCCATCATCTGGTTGTACTCCGTCACGGCCACTGGTTTCCGCAGTCTCGGCTGTTCATCTTGCCTCTGACCCCTAGCCCTAGTCCTCTGTGTGCAAGGTCGTCAGGACATGGACCACCTTTCGGTCGCGAAACTTGATCAGCAACAGATCGTCTGCACGATAACCTCTAACCTCACCGGCTGGAACGTTCTCGTTTCACGGAACGTTTATTCTTTAGGATTGTTCCACATGCGTTGGTTTGACGTTCGTGAAGGTACAGGTCTTTCACCTCGCTGTCACTGTGGGCAATCGAATCCTGAAGACCACTTGCATCAGCAAATTCTTCATCAACACGTCTTTTTGCTTTTCGTTTCGGTGTCGAGGATGCCATGACTTCAAGCCGTTGTCATCGTGCACAACACGCCTCTTCCAAGACTTTTCTGCTGTGGATGATGTTGTATCAATACTTTTTTTACTGCACTGATCATTTTCAGTGGTCTTGCACTGACTTTCTTCGGATGCAGGAAGTGTGCTATTGGCTGGCATGTTTGCAAACGAATGTCCAATGATAGCACACTGGGTCTTCACCGAGCGAAAGTGTTTCCTCTTGGTTTGCGACTCCTTATTTTTTATCAGAACGGTAGACTGGCACATTGCATCACGAACAGTATAGTTGGAACATGGTATATGTGACAACCCCATCATGAACACACTGCACGACTGCAGCCATGATTTTGTTCCCAGAAAACCCACACTTGACGTCACTTCCGTGGTAAAGTCATGTGACTGACCAAAATGGCGGCGGCCTTAAACTTCAGTGATTTCTTTGATTTTTGAACTCTTATGGAACCATCCGCCGTGCTGTGTTTGGTGACCTAGTTCATCCATGAACACACGATCGATGTACACCGGGCCCACATAGGACATGTAGGACCTACCCTGATTCGGTTGTAGATCTGTGCTACTGTCAGTTCAGGTAGAGGAGGACTCCCACTAGTCTCGTCGGTGGTGGGCTGCCTTTGTCTTCTGCTCCAAGCTGGCGTGCTGCATGTACAGGTCATCCCTTGGGTGCAATCATTCGACCCAGCGTGAACAATTGCAACGTCAAACTTCCTATCGATTCGTTTTGCACGTCTAAAACAGCCGCTTACTATCATTACCGGGGTACGCAAAGGTCATGTGCTTGTCAGGTGTGAGTTGTAAAGCATCGTTGTTCAAACATTTCATGATCGAAGCTGAAAAAATCAGCGAGGTGACGCCGGGGTTCGCCATTTTAAATTCGGAACTGACTCAGGTGATCGGGACTCTTCGGAACAGTTCCCGCGTTAGGACAGCGGGGTGATCTGACCATGGTTGAGAAATGATGCACTCATTTGAGAAGGGCCGTTTGAAAGCACGAAGCCATGGAGTTACTGGCGATCATCTGAGACCAGTTCGTCGAACATGTCCCTGTCCACATCGTGGTGACAGGGCCATCACGAAACTATCGCCAGATTCGTACCCGTTGTCATCGTCTTCGTCTTCGCTGTCTTCGACTTGATCTTGTTCTTGGGGTTCTTCTGCTGACAGAGGCATCTGGCAGTTACAGTAGCATTGGCAAGTGTGGATTTGCCCATCCGTGAAAGCACACACATAATTTGCAGCTGTCAGCAGGCAGTAGTAGCAATAGCTGTGTATGCAGCAAGTACAAAGGAAATGGGCCCAGTCGCCGCAAACTCTGCATTGGTCACCTTCTGCACCGAGAGGTTCCATCTGCGGTCCATACACCGTCACTTCGTAACTTTGGCTTCTAAACGCTAGCATCAAAAGAGTGTGGGTGTCCATGGCTGTTTTCACAAGTGAAACTGGGATGTTAGTGACCAACTCAACCCTCTAAATACCAAGACAGGCGGCGCATCACGAAGCGTGAGACACTTGTGAGTGGTTCATCCAATTGGATGATGTAACGTCACAGGGTGGCATACCACTGTCCAATCAGTAGCCATGAATTTCTTATTTAACCGCGAAATTCAAAGGATTTTCATCATTCACCATGGCAATTCGAAATCGTTTCTGTCTTGGGTGCTTACCCACCGTCGTATATATATTGGGTGGCCCAAGAAAACAGGACTAAATTCAAATTCCAATAACGTCACAAGTTTGGTGGGCTCGTCAATGAAATTTTGCACACTTTGATAGATGGCTATTACCAATAATTCCTGCAAATTTCATTAGTTTACGCTGTCCGGTTTTGCTACAATGAAATAAATTACGACACATGTCCAAAAATGGCATACCAAAAAAACACTACCGAATTTGTAGAAAAAACTAGCATACTTTCAACCGCCCAAAACTTCGACAATTGTTGCAGTAGGCCAGTGACACTTGGTGGTTTTTGGTCCCTCTTGGCTGTGTGCCCTGTGCTGCAGCATTTTCCATCACCCCCTAGCTTTACTGGCCGATTTTGTCGGACCTGCAGTAAAGCTTCCCTTTTGGCATAATAAACTGTGCGTATTGCTGGAATCAGGTAAGCTGCTTGGAGAGCCATGTAAGACCGGAGGCCAAAGACTTGCACATTTGCAGTTGCCAGGAATCGAATCGACTTTGTTGGACTATTCCCACTGAACAGAAGAGCAGCGGCAGTCAGTAAGTTCCCTAATTGCATTTTGCCGTGCATTGGCTGGCTGTACCACTTCCGTCGGTGACCATTCTCACAAATGTGCTGACATAACGACCAGTGTTCCTTGAATGTAATCCACATACACCCTACATCTGCTGTGGCGATAAATGCCTACTGACAAACAAAAGTTCTTTCAGACAGCTCTGGAAGACAAGAAACTTTTGGTTCCTCCACAGGCTGCGAGTCCTGTACTTCATACAGGCTGTACATGGCCTTCAGCTGATGGATCACTGGAAAAGAAAGACCCAACGTGAACAGTTGCAACGTCAAACTTCCTATCGATTCGTTTTACACGTCTAAATCAGCCGCTTACTATCAATACCGGGGTACGCAAAGGTCATGTGCTTGTCAGGTGCGAGTCGTAAAGTATCGTTGTTCAAAAATTTCATAACAGAAAAAAATCATCGTGGTGACGCCGGGGTTCGCCATTTTAAATTGGGAACTGACTCAGCTGATCGGGACTCAGGACGTCACACTTGTAGGAGAGCGTTAGTGCTGCCACCTGTTAGTGGTGATAGGAACGAGGAGTTCTGGAAGTCGGCGACGATGTAAACATGTGAAATCTTGTATCGTCTATACATGTATAATATGTAAATAAATCAATAATTCGTTTATTACATCACGTCGTCGATGGATGAGCTTGCCGGCTATATTGACGATTTCCTATTCTCAGCGCTTAGATTACTGACAGCCAGCTGCGCTTTACCCGAAAGATAGGCCTACTGCTCCAACACAAGCGAGTACTTCTCCTTCTTGATCCCATTTCCTTTCGCTAACCTCTCGAACGTTTCCAGGAAACACAAGATATCGTCATCATTCCCGAGCTTAGAGAAACCACGAATCCTCGGTGTCCCTGATCCTGAGTCCGAACTGCTTACTGCTCCTGAACCACTCGTGGTTCCCATCCTATCCGTGGCATCCCGGAACGACAACATCAGCTCCTCGGTCTGATCCCGATGCTCACGTTGCATTATGTCTATTACCATAAAGGAATCAACCATAAAGGTTCAACTGACAAATTTAGCATTTTATAAATGTGGACAATATCCCTTTAAAACCCAACAGATTTGCATTCTGACGTTTCCATGTGATAGGCAAGACCCTTCTGCACATTCACAGCAAATTTTGTTGAATTCCGACTAGTTGCTCTTATGATACAAAAGGTCTGAATTAATGAGAACCCCACGAACGATGTGTGTTCAGGGTCATCGGTGTACATTTGAATAGGCTGACGTACATTTGTACATGGAACACTAATTGTGCTGAAAATAGCTCAGTTATCGTCAGAAATGGAATTCAAAGCATCATGTTGGCAGGTTCATGTACCTCTTCACCACAAAAAAAAGTTGAAGCTCGTGCCTATTACGTAAAGCCAAAATCAGGCAGTGAGAGACATCTGGTGGCAACACAGGAAGTGTATCCCTCAGTAAGCTCATCGTTCGCAGTTAAACCTTTATGGTTGATTCCTTTATGCTATTACTCGTACTACCACAGGAGTTCGTCTACAACATTGAGACACCCCTGAGAATATCCTAGCGTTTTCAAATTTGAACATCGTGGGCCGTTGGACTTCTCGGTGCAGGATATTTTTACCCGAGTTTTAAAGATCTGACCAATGAGAGCGAACCGGTGATTCCAATGACGTCACACGGCGGCATCCCCGTCGGCAATATGGAAATTAGTGGTCACCGACCATGTCACAATCTCGTAATGTGATATTAAATCCCGCATTTAGGTACAATACGATCATCGAAAGTGGATTATCTTGGGTGTATTTTGTAGATAAATTTGTATAGAACACGTATAGGTAGTGGTTTCGGTGCTTGATTTGCCTGATTTTGTGGACTTTTTCGCATCGAAGCGGAGGGGCCTCAAATTCTACGGTAGTCCTTGTCTGTGTGTTATAGTACAGAGAAGGGATCATACATGTGTCTCAGGGGTGTCTCAATGTTGTAGACGAACTCCTGTGGTAGTACGTCAATCGTGGTCGCGGGGCCGACCGTACCCCAGCATCAATCAAAGCATCAATCCGCTCCTCCTTAGTTCGCACCGTTGTCGTGTCTATCCGATTCCACCTGCAGAGGTCTTCGAGTCGGCTACGAATCGCTCCAAAAACGCCTTTCGTTCCGCCTTTTCATGTAACTTTATTTGTCCTTAATTCTATTTCGAAGAGCTTTATGAAGAAAATCAACAAAATTTATTTTTAATTGAAAATGCATTGCACATGACCTTTTTGTACTGGTGCTGCCATTTTTAGTCGTGCAGGTTCCTTATTCAAGTTTGCCCTTCTTGCCGTCACATAATTGCATCCCTGGACTGAACATGCGGGAATTGAAAAAAAATAACTCACCTCTGTCTCTGGAATTCTAAAAAAGCACAGTACTGCTTCCTCGACATACTATGTTTCATTCTTAAATGGCGTGTGAGGGTCCTTGTCATACTGCCTGCCCCACTACAGCCCGGCACTTGGCACATCTCAACTTTTTGGCTCTTCTTGTTGGCAGCAAAATCTGGTCGACAGGGGGCAAACCTACTATGAGTTGCCCGGGTCATGGTCAGGTGACGTTCAAAATCTTTCAGCAAACGTCCATACTGGCGACACCCTGGGACTTGGCAGGCTATTTTAACTCCTTTGGACATACTGCACAGCTGTAAAAAAATCACAAATTCTCAGTCTGTGCAGAAAAGAGCTGGCTGGGTAGGGCCGCTAGCCTACCTAGTAGGGGGCCTACCGTCCGGCATTCATTGGCCCTATTGGGTAGGCCTAGCTAGCCTACTAGGCATAGCCATCGACAAAGACATTATGGGCCGTATTCTAGAAGCTTCCTTAACTCTAAGGTCTACCTTTAGCTATTGTTTGCAGGGCAGAATACAAAAGCTTAAAGTGGACCTTTGGGTTAAGGAGGCTTCTAGAATACGGGCCTATGGGTCAAGTCAAGACGAGTATAGCGGACAGAGTCGTGGGAAGTGACACATCCTCCATACATTGCCGCTTATTCCGTGTACATACATGTACACACTCAGTGCACTTCCCACGACTTTGTCCGCTATACCCGACTTGACCCGACATTATTACATAGGCCTACATGCACTAGCCTAGGCCTACATTGCATTTTCATTGGCCCTTTTGTGGTTTGTGATTATGTTCTGTTGGAAGCTAAACAGTGCAAATATGACTGGACATTCAGGACACCAATATACATGTAGGCCTACTTACAGACTTCTCCATGCAATTTATGATTAGCATATCTCATGCTCTCGATCTTCTGATCCTTGATTTTTTGCCATCTCGGCATACGTTTTTTCTGAGCTTCTGGTTCCTGCTGGTACATCTCGGACCAGCACTTCAGTCTGGAGGACTGGTCACCATCAACTGTAGAAATGTAAAACGGACTTAATAAAACTCTTAGTACATTGAGGGAAATATGTTATGACAGGCTGACACGATACAACAACAAAAAATTACACAGAATTTTGTTGAAAAATCAATCAGTGTGGAATATTCAATCAACAATTTTTTGGACACTGCAGATATTGAACATCTGGCCTTTCAAACATTTTCTATGGTCATACATTGTACTTACAATCAGGGAAAAGTTTATGGTTTTCCGCAATATACAAATTAAAAGCATTCGGGCCATGCACCCTGGGCTTGCATGACTTGAACCCACCAGGTTTGGCTCTGGCATTAGTGGTCCGGAACCTGGTATGATTTCTAGCATAATCCTGAAAATTGGGTGAAAATACTATACAAATTAATGGAAAAAAGGTTGACATTGTTCTGTTTTTGTCACAGAGGAAATGTAAAAATTTACAATCTTCATTCTAAATAAAAACCTACAAAAACAAATCATGAGAAATACAGGTAATAATGTTCTCAACAAAATATTTTGCATCTAGAGGACACACAGATGGTTGAAATGAAATAAATGTATTAAACAAAATGAATTCTTACTTTCACTTGATTAAGAGAAATGTTGTTGGCTTCCGCCAGAGCTGCCATTTCCCCTTGTTTATCTACAACATTTCGAAGTCCTTCCTTGATTGCTCTGTCGAGCGCTGACTTCTGCTCTTCAGAAAACATAGTTGTTCCTTTTTTCTTTTGTGGAATATTCTGTAGAGAAAATGAAACTTATTTATTACAATATTAAATACGACAATTAACCACAGGCGGCCCGAGTTATGTCACAAAATCTAGGGTAAAATGTACGTGCAACACTTAAAGAGGGCTGTGAGTGACTCCTCTTGGAAAGTGATCACTTTCTTGCTCTGAAGTGATCTGAAGTCAAGTGTTGGTTCAACACTTTTAGTGTAAAATCACACTTCACTTGTGCGCACTAATATGTGTGGCAATTTCACCTGTGGTGTTAAACCAGCAATTCAGATCAAGAAAGTGATCACTTTCCAAGAGGAGTCACTCACAGCCCTCTTTAAGTGTTGCACCTAACACTTTAGTTTTTAGAGTATACTACCCCTAAAGTACATTTTACCCTCTTTTGTGACAAAAGTCGGGCCGCCTGAGAACAAACTAAGAAAATGAGAAACTAAGAAAATGACCATCAGCAGTTATATTATGGGCTTTATTGGTGGAGGACTGTGCTGTGGAGGATGATGGATAGGCCCTAGCTAGGCCTAGTAGTTGACGGCAGTAAAGGATGGCAATCATCATGAGCCTACATGTAGTTTTATTCGTGGCTTTATTCAAACGACTAGCTGTCGTTGATAACTTCGCGCCAATCGGAACTGGAATATCATCCTGCGAAAGTTGGCTATGACAGGCCAGAAGGGGTAAACAAACCTTGGGCCTAGTGCATTGTACAGACGGAAAGCACAAGAGCCAACTGTACAAATGCACTAGGCCCCCTAGGGCGAGGTTAATGTTTACCCCTTCTGGGCTATGGCCGACTTTCGCAGGATGTCTATGGAGAGTAGGCCTAGCCTAGGCTAGTACTGAAAAAATGGGCTGGGCCTCCTCGCCGTGACCTCGTCGGTCTCGGAACCTGGTTGGATGTTTGTTAATCAGATGGCGATTCAAGTTTACCCTTCTTGCCGTCACATGATTCCATCCCTGGACTGACGTGGGTATGGTTCGAGCGGTTCTTTCTGCTCTGCCATCTGAAATAATTGATTACATTTGATTAAACAAATTGACTATAAATTCAAAATATCTTTTGTTTCTTGGTTTAGCTCGGCGTTCTGAGCGGCGGAGTATGGCAGCAGTGGTTTGTTATGTTTGACTGGCTGAATTACGTGATTTAGCGGTCTCTGCTCCCCATTTTAGGTCCTCTGGAGTGTCTCTGACATAAGACTTCAATCTATTGTTGTGAACCACTTTCGCTTTTGTCTTTGGCTTTTCCTGGATGCGATGCAACAGATCACTAATCTTTTTCACATTCTTGTACGGTCCTCGCCAGGGTTTCATTAGTTTCACGGACATTCCTTTCTTGAAACGAGCATCATGGAACCACACAATATCATTCTCTTTGAATGGCTCAAACGCGGCTTTTCTGTCCTAGTATTCTTTTTGCCTCTTTGATCAAATTTGTAGATTGTCCGGGCAATGCGATGAACAGTCATGTTAAAAAATAAAAAGACAGTGATGTTTTCTAATCTGCCGAGACGCCAATGGTCATTTATGGGCTAGATTGCCATAAACAGAACTATGTTGCTTAAATCACGACATACCAAATTTAGGCAAATCATCATGAAAATATTGGAATTTAAAACTATCAAGAAAAAAACAATCCTCAATTTTAATTTCAAAATTAGCTTGATATTATTTCCTGATGATCTACCGGTACATGTAAAAGCTGTAATGGAAGCGCAGTTTATGATGACAAACACCATTATGAATGTATTCAATGAAGTCACCTTCTTGGTCTTTTTTCTGCCTCTCCTACAAGTACCCTCATCAGCTTCGTTTTCCTCAGATTCCAGATTTGATGTCAATTCTGCCTTTTTACACTTCCGGTAGGCTAGCTCAAGGTCCTCTGAAATTAAAATACACCATTAAACAAAAATACAAAAAACTTCATGAACAAAAAATGTAGACGAACCAGAAAAACTCAAGACCCACCACTTGTGAGTGTGGAGGTGTGGGCTTTCTGAATTGAAGAAATCTCAAAATGAAAATAAACTAGTACTTACTAGTTTTTAACATCACTTTCCTCACAGGGTATGATTTCCATGAATCCAATGGAATCGCCATCGTTTTTACTGCTCTCCGCATTCTTGAAGAATCACTTTTATACGGAGGCCATAAAGCACACTTTACGCCTGCGAAGTCCCACCAATTTTCGGGGATGACCGCCAATGATCCCTGACCCTGATCGGAATCAAGGAAGACTACTACCAAGTAATATTCTCCCATGATTTCACCTTTTGTAAAAAAAAACTACAAAATACATCACCAACACAACATGCACATTTTTCATGTTTTACCATGCAGTCCATTGAACCCACTTACTTTTAGAATAGAATCCAAAGAAAAACAATATGCATCAAGAAATAACTCAAACCAATGTGCCATGTTTGCACTGTGATCAGTACGTGCAGGAAATGAGTTGGTACCATTTGCGCTACTGTTTACTATAGAGGCTATGCTATGACGTCATCAATGGGCATCAATGGAACTGCGCAGGCAAAAACTGTCACATGCGCTGCGTCGGTCCATCCAACATGGCGTTATGCGGGCTGATGACGTCACGTGCATAGCCTCTAGGCCTACAACCATGACAGCAGATAAAAAGTATTTTTCAGCTGTTGAAATGTGCGGGGTGACCAAGGCAATTTCACTTTCCTCAAATGTGACATCCGACGTGTTTTCCAAGCCTTCCTCACATGATGTCAGCTATTGTCCACTCTCAAGGCCAGGGACTGTATGCACAAAACATCTAAAGGGCCGTGTAGAATTTTACACTGAGCAATAATAACCGTGCTCAGCCTGGTCCGAGCATGGATCGCCCAAAAAAATGCAGGTGTAAACGGGACAAGCGTGCCAGGAACGGTTCCATAAAGGGAGCCGTGCCGACACCACCAGTTGGTATTATCCACTATCAAGTCCGTCATTATCTCAATGACAAAGTCTGCCCCGTACATTGAGGTGTGACCTCTTCGCTGCCATGACCCGTCGTAACTTACTCCAATGTCTAGAACAGGTTGGTCAACCAATGAAAGGTCTATTTCTTCATAAACCTGGCGGACAACAGCCCATCGTCCATAACAGTGATGCCTGCTTCATGGGTTATGCTTGGGATTCACAGAAGTGTATTTTTTTTGGTGGGGCCACCATATGTTCATGACTTGATTTCTCTGTTTACCAATACCCGTTTAGTGCGGAGGCAATCATGTCCCACTCTCCACCATGGGCATTGTTGAAGAACGTGCTGGACATTTGCTTTCCCTGAATATCATCATAGGACTTTGGCCTCGGAGAAACTCCTGCCCTGCATCAAAATCATACTGTCCAGCAGGGTTGCACATTCGCGACTTTCTCGTACAATATCCTGCAAGTGCTGTCTGTCTGAATGCAGAATGTTCAATGAAGCGCAAGTATAGAATGGTCAGAATATTGTCAATTGGACATGTATTCAGCAGCCTGCATGTACTTCTTCCATCTGAAATGGATCCAGCCCATGCCGGAACTACGAGGCCCCCCCCCCCCATATAAACTACAGCTAAGCCAAGCTAAATAACTAGGCCCTGGTAAAAACTTTGGGCCTATGGGCCATATTAAAAAAAGTAAGTAAATCTTTTGTGTTGAACAAATGATAAGTGTCACACTTACACTTAAGTACTTTTATGAGTATGGGTCCAGGGTTCATGACCTAGGCCTACACTGTAGTTAATATATGCTAGAGGGGCCTCTATAGGCCTACTGGGCCTATATCATAGGTAGGAACTTGCCTCCTACGTGACTGTGCGAATTCCAAATTCCATTTTCTCAGCTCACACAAGACTATTTGAGAACACGAGAATACATATCATTGGCCTCCATGTGCACCACCTCAAAGGGATTTACAGTTCTAGCTTCGTTTAGAATGTTTATGTAATCCGCAGGCATACATGCCATCTCTCCTTCTTTGTATTTTTCTATCACCCCAAAGTTTAGGGGGACTGGTTGGCGTCCCATCAGGCGATGATGGTGGCAATGTCAATGCTGGTTTTTTTGGTGGGCTGGGCCCTGGAAGGTATGTGGCAGTGAGCTGCCTTTTGCCTGATGATTTGAATTCTTCCACTAGTTTGTCTTTCAGTTGCGTGCAGCTGTCGAGGATTTTATTGAGGCTGGTATTAATGACAGAGCCAAGTGGTTGGAAGTTCAGGTTTGTGGCCCCGGTCCATGACATTACCTGGAGTTTTGATAGTTCTTCATTGAAGTGCTTGCGCATGCCATTTTCAAAACAATGACGCTCCGTGATGCATGACTGAAGGAATCCGAATGTCATCGTGATATCATTGGAAAGCATATTGACCCTGCTTTATGGGGAACCCATTGTTATAGCGGTACACCTCTTGGGTTGGTCATATTATCCCCTTTTCACAGGATTAGTTTTTTAGCTCAGCTGACCAAAGGATGATGAATCAAAATCGATATCAAAATCAATCAATAAATCAATGAAGCAAGTTTTTGGCACGTATTCACCCCGGCGAATCAGTATCCTGGGCACCGAGTCTTCGGCGTGGTAAGTGCAGATTCCGAGTCCCGGTATTCCTGAATCCCGCGCGAAAAGAGACGACAGCGATGAGAATGCGACCTCTCCTGCTTCATCAGGATGGTAAGATTACTTGATCACACTTGCATTCGGATCTCAATATGCGTAGCAAATTATGCTGGCATTGATTAAGAAACCGGAAGCAAAAAACTTTGAATGCCTGGTGCCTGCCGTAGGCCTACTGACAGCCGTCTGGCTGGCCGTGGCGATCAGATGCTTATACATGTATTTACAATATTCTGCAAATACATTCAAAATAAGCAACTGATTACGGCAGGTTATTTACTCTAGATCCGAATGCACTGCAAAAATCTTACACTTACTGTGGCATTTGGAAGCTTGAACATCTTTTTCTGGCCCTTCCTCGGGCGAGGACGCCATTTTGCGCGGGATTCAGGAAGACATGGACTCGGAATCAGCACTTGCCACGCTGAAGACTCGGTGCTCAGGATTGGATACTGATTCGCCGGGGTGGTATTAATCAACAGTAATTAATAGTACAGTAAAGTGAACAGACTTTCTTCGCATAGGTCTCAGTGTCAGTCTTTCAAAATGTTGGGCATAGTCTTTGGACATCCATCATTTATTTTGGAATGCCCTTGTGGCACTGTCTGGGGTGGGTGACCAGACAGAGTAAGGCCTGTGCCCACAACGCCAGCCTTTTGACTAATAAACATCACAGATCCTGAAATCATTGTAGGTAGGTACATGTGTCTATTGTAATTCACCCGTCATTTGACGGGTACTTGATGATGAATCTGCATGATCATGGAATGTTCATGGCATGGACAACCACATTTGTCAGTTGACATCAGTTTGCAAGCTATGTTGCTTACCAATCTGATTTTCGCACTTGAAAGTATCCTCCCATTTCCCGTCAGCAACACACGAGGCGCGCTGATTTGTTCGCCGTTACAGGTGTGTCTAAGTCTGTGCTATTGACGGTGCACGTCACGTCTGATCGACCGGAAGAGTGTTTCAGAACACCACAGTACAAAGGAAGAGGGCTGCATTCAGCTGCAAAGTAAAGGTGAATTTGCCGACAAAGCTCTCTAATTACTATTATAGGTACCATCAGTCTCTTTTAAATGAAACACTCAGGAAATCCGATATTCTTCAATGCGTTAATGGTTTTATTCCATAAATCCGAGAGCCAACATGGAAGATCCAAAGTACCATAGAACGATCGACTGTAATAGATAAGTATGCTTCATAAGAATGATTCATAATTCATAACCAAAACTACCTAACCTAAGAATATAACAATCCTAAGAAGACCACCAGTAATCAAGGAATTTGGAGTGTGAATGTCACAAAACAAGCGCGAGTACTGTGTAGAACATTTGACACCTTGTGGACGTATCCCACATATGTAGTTGCCTCCTTATTCAATTGTGGATTGTTCGGTAGCAGCAGAATTGGTTCTGTTGTTTCTTGTCTGTGGGCTGCTTTCGCTGGGTTGAACGCCAATGTTGGACTGCGAATAGAGCGTAATGCTGCTTGTTGAGTGTTAATGGTTTTATTCCATAAATCCGAGAGCCAATGTGGAAAATCCAAAGTACCATAGAACGATTGACTGTAATAGATAAGTATGCTTCATAAGAATGATTCATAATTCATAACCAAAACTACCTAACCTAAGAATATAACAATCCTAAGAAGACCACCAGTAATCAAGGAATACATAATGAGCAACAGGTGGCAGTGTTCGGACTAATGGCCCCGTACATACTATGACTAACCACGTGACCCATGAACGCCGGAAGGCTTGTCATTCTCTTTTCAAGAATGGCTCAAAGGCGGCTTTTCTGTCATAGTATTCTCTTTGCCTCTTTGCGAGGACTAAATTAAATTAGCTCAGCGCCAGTTTGGCAAGCAAAAACCTGAGTAGTGAAGGCCTATCTTTGTACCACAATTGAAAACAATTAAACGAGACTTACCTGTAAGTTGAAGTTTGATTGAGATTCTATCGAATCGTCAATCGTGAATGGAGGAATAACATGTATTANGCGGCGGTGAACGGTACTGACAGTCCTTCCCCGAGTGATGTTTAGTTTCTTGTACCGTCTGGCACCATGACCAAGGATCGCACATTCTCAGTATCCTCCGGTTCTTCTGTACTGGGACCCCTATCTTCTGCCACGGCGACCGGTTGTTGAAGAAATTTGTCCATTAAGTCTTCTGGGCACGGTACCCGTGCCGTGGGGACTCCTCTTAGTGGCACTGGTTACTGGGGAGTGATCGCCTTATCACACTGGTTCGGGAGACGAGCTGCTCTTTGCAGCCCCAGCAAGTGCCCAGGTACTCCTGATATTCATGATGTATGGTCGTGAGTCTCGCTAAGGCAGCATTGGCCGTCGGGATGCTCGTGGTGAAGTCTTCCAGTAGGATGACCATCTCCCGCCGGAACACGTATTTGCAGGGACAGCGTTATTGGAGGAATGGTATGTAATTTGGGGATGAGGTTCAGTTGTTGTAGGTCAGACAGGAACCAGACCAGGTTCAGTTGTTGTAGGTCAGACAGGAACCAGACCAGGTCGCCCTTCCGGTAATTGTTGATTGATGTTTTCGCGTCATAGCACGATTTCTGTCTATTTCCCAAGGTGCTCTTGGTCCAGATTGGGGTTTGGGTTTGCTGCGAGTGGCTCTGGGTCTGCAACTTGGAGCGCCTTCACAGACAGGGCATCCACCGTGTCGTCGGTCTTTAAGGCCTTTCCCTGAATGATTGCGTTCACGGCATCTTAGTCAATCAGCCAATTATCTAGGTCACCATGAACTGATGCAGGGAAGTGCCCGGATGTAAAGTGCAGAACAAACAGCATGAATTGAGCTATGTTTAGGCTTGAAAAAGTGCTATTGTAAATGGCGGCTCGTGTTTGTACTCTGTATACCAGCATTGAGACAACGACTTACTCGTTAAATGCCAATAAAAATTAGTCCTGACACTTGTTTGTGAATGCCTGCCTGTCTGATGACAAATGACATCCTTGAGCTTGGTACCCGATGATGGATTCCGCGCGGAAGAAGCGGCAATAACTCAACGCAACTACATTGGGTTCAGACTTGGTGATATTGACAAAACACCGTTTAAATATAAAGGTTCCATGAGAATTCAATCAACATGATCCAGGTACAATAAGTGACATCCTAGCATCAACTATGCTCTATCCAAGTAGGCCTGCATGTTCACTCAAGTCATCACTAGGAGGTGGAGACGCCTGGTGTTATAACCGGAAACCATAACCAGAAACTACGATAAAACTACAGCAAAGGGGTAACACAAATACCGGATAAGGTACCTATTCTCGGGCAAGATTTGCATATGACTGCCAGCCTCAGTGGCTGCAAGAGTAGACCCAAGTAATTATAGGACTCTAAAGGTCAAATAAACAACATAGGGCTTACTAAAGCCGTTTCATGGACCAGACACTCGAATATAACCGAGATACCGTATGAAGGCATCATCTGACGGTATCTAGAAGTTTCAACATGGCGGACACACGTTTTGCATTGCAGGGAGACAACACGTCACTGTCTGGGGAAATTTTACTTAAACCTTCTTGTACTACATGTACTAGGGCAGACATTATTCATCACATCTACTTACACCACGTTGCCACTCCTTCCGCCTGAATTCCCAAAACAACAAAATCAGAACAGCACCCGGAAAACTCTGCATCATCTCCCACGTGCTCTAGCAAGGTGGCGCCACTGGCCAGGCGGCAACCAAAAGAGGTGGGAAATTCCAAGCATCCAGACACGACACCCAAGACCCCATCATTCCGGGCCACTTGAGGTCAAGTCTGCCGATGAAATGAGTCGATGAAATCCAGGCAGAAGCAAGGGAAAGACTCGGACTATACTCTGTTTTAAAATTATTATGTGGATTAGTATTTACCCCACAGGCTTTGAAAGTCGGCCCCTGGGCCCAATCTTCCCCACTGGCAAAATAACATGTTCTTTTGCTAATTTTTGCATCAACTCAATGGAATTTGATGGGGACACCCTAATTCAAGATCCGCTCGAGCTCCAAGATCCAAGGCCCACCCAAAATGCATAGTTCCAAAACTGAGCGAACTGATGGAGAAGTTGTGCCGATGGTAGTGGTATTTCCACCCCATGCGTTTCGCAGATTGTCACAAATTGTAGGCAGGACATCTTGTTGAGGTCACTGCCATTTTGGCTCTGATGCGTTTTTTGATGGAAGTACTTTTTTGTGCCCATTGGCAGTTTGGGCATTTGTACTTGACGGTGATGGGTAGTGAGTCAGGTAGTAATTTATTGTAGTTATTGCAGTATTTGGATGTGTTGACATATGCTGTGACAATGCCAGAATAGAAATTACATTTGTAAGATTGGTGAACCACTTTATGAAAATACTTCTGAGAAGCAGTGTAACAAACAAGTCAAACAAACTTGACAAAGATTTTTTTTGAAACGTACCTGTAGCAAAAAGTTCCCCAATGGGATATGCCTTCCAACTTGATTTTGGATTCTCCCTGCATTTTGCCGCTTTCATATTTAAGGAATCCGTACGATATGGAGGCCAGTGAAGCAGGCTTCTGTGGGCTTGGCGTAGTGAATGTTGATGGACGCTTCTTGGATAAGGCCTTGAAATCAGCAACCAAGTGGTTTCAGACGTGTTCTGCATGTTTGCGATGTCTGACAGTCTACGGTTCATGGCAACCCCAGGGAATGGAAGTTAATTTGTGATGCATTCTCCTCCCAGGCCTGTACCCGCATTTCCATCAATGTGCTGTTGAATCCTTCCTCGCAATTCTTCGCCACACTGGATATAACTACTTTACATCATCACATAATACATGTAATTACGAATGTTCAGCGTCTGTATCCGAGGTGCTTGGCTCACCAGTCCCTCTTGCGCTCTCTGTTTGATGGTCGTCCATCCCCTCGCTTTCCTGATGTCTCCTGATAGTGAGGTGACCGGCTCTTTTCTCGTCTATCAGGCCGGTGTCTCCTGGCCCCCGTGTTGCTTCTGCGACCGTCGTGCGCTGGTGGACAGTGCTGACAGTCATACCCCGAGTGATGTTATTTTCTTGTACCGGTGTACCATGACTAAGGATCGCACATCCTAAGTATCCTCCGGTTCGTCTGTACTGGAACACCTTTCTTCTGCCACGCCAACTGGTTGTTGAAGAAACGTGTGCATTAACTCATTGGGTACCATACCCGTGTCGTGGGGACTCCTCTTAGCGGCACCGGTTCCTGAGGAGTGATCGCCTTATCACACCGGTTCCGGAGACGAGCCACT
The DNA here is from genome assembly GCA_002633025.1 of Notospermus geniculatus. Lineage (NCBI taxonomy): Eukaryota > Metazoa > Nemertea > Pilidiophora > Heteronemertea > Lineidae > Notospermus > Notospermus geniculatus. The sequence continues at coordinate 125,845 of NMRB01000745.1, read as the reverse complement.
CTTTGGAGCCTCCCGATACTCCTGGTATTCATAATGTAGGACGGTGAGCCTCACTAAGGCAGCATTGGCCGTCGCGATGCTCGTAGTGAAGTCCTCCAGCAGGATGACTTGTTGCTGGAGGTACTCCATCTCCCGCCGGAACACGTATGTGCCGGGACAGCGTTATCCTCCAGGGTCCGGTGTGAATGGGTCACCAGAAGATGCATCCTGATGAGGTGCTCGGTAAGTTGCTGTGGGCACCACCAGCAATGCCACACGGCAGGTTCCTCGAATACCACTTTCCTTCGTGGTGCGGGCTCCACACTCTCCGCGGATGACGATCTGGCGTATCTGGAAAGTTCCGTCATGACATCGCTAGCCTTCTGGACGGTCGCGCATCCAATTTTATCCAGGTTGTGGATGTTATCCTGGTTGTGGATGTCCTCGGGCCTGAACTCGTGTTTATCCATTTCGTCTGCAAGATTGTCGTAGAATTCATCGTACGTTTGAAGGCAGTGGCCCTGCCCAGTGATGTGGCCTCTGGAGAACAATAGTGAGGTTGTGGCGCCTTTTGAATCCTAACCACCAATCTTTCGCAGTTTTTTCTGTTTTCAGTCCATGATTCTGGAAACTTCAGGCAGTTTTTCATTGCGAACTGGTAGGCTAACTGTTGACACTTCTCAAGTGAAAACCCAAAGAACATATCGGCAAGGGCTTTGACATAGTCTGCAAGATCTTTCTCCATTGCAGGGGGAAGACCGTATTGGCATGTTTAATAGCAGCATAACCAGTAATTGCTGTTGGATCAGTCCTCTTCTTTGCGATAAAACGTTTCAAGTCATTTTGTCCACCTTGAAATCCTTTGCAGTACTTCGTAGTGACTGCCCATCTCCCACTGCTCTGTCGGCTCTGTCGAGTGCATCTATTGGGGTCTTGGTGGCCCTGCACTCTAAAACTAAAGAGTTAAAGGAAGAGTTAAAGAGCCTGTACAGCCTTTAACTCTTTAGTTTTTAGAGTGTGTCTGTCTTCCTTTTATAAATGTAGACAAGAGGCATTGTTCTGCAAAGACAAAACAAAGCTTTCTAAGTTTCATGCGTCAATTGTGCCTTTTAATAAAATCTAGAGCTTGATGCAGGTCTATAGTTTTTGATTGCCGCATTGCAAAGGTTAATATAGAGTAAGTACTGCAGCATATAAGACCATATATAAGATGGAAACAATTGATCCTAACTGGTGATTAAAGTAGCATTCACTACACAGTATCAGAATCTTCTGGTGAGGGAGAGTTGATACACCTGTATCACTATAATGAGCTTCAACTCTAAAAAGTTTAAAGTAATCGCTTACCATTTTCTTCCATGTTGATTTCATCGAGGCTTTTCCCTCTGTACTTATCCCTCTTTCCATTACAAGAAGTATCTTGCTGACTTTGGCCACTTGAACTGCTGAGTCTGGGAGATGACAGTATTCTCGATGTGCCCTGATGTCATTGCCCATAAATTTTGCAAGCGCATCCATTTCAT
>NMRB01000745.1:90900-124149 GCA_002633025.1 Notospermus geniculatus | reverse complement strand
TTTTGGCCTGCAGGGGGCGTTTTGTGAAAAATTTCAAAGGGCTCTATTTTGATAATGGTTTGAACTATCATGTTGAAACTTTGTACACGTGTGCCTGTAGGTTATAGCAACCTACAGACAAAATTTTCGTGAAGTCTGATTCTTGACTTTGCCACTAGGGGGCCAAAACCAAAATCACTGAAAGTACTGTTTCTCCCTTCCCAAGAGACGGATGTTTGTCAAATTTTTATCATGGGTATATCTAATAGGGATGCATAAGATAGTACTCAAGTTTTTAATTTGACCTACTTTTCAAGTTCACAGAGGTCAAAGTTCGCCTGAAATTACGAAATTGGCTCTTTTTGTAATGGTTTTACCTATTGCTTTGAAACTTTGCACGTACATGTATCTACATGTACCTCTAGGCTGTAACATTTACTCAGATGAATATTCGGCAAAATCTGATTCTTCACTTTGCCACTAGGGGGCCAAACTGCTTCAAGCCAAGCGGGCACAGTGCCATTGGCACTATTTTTTTGTTTTTCCGGCCTCTACTTTTAGTTGTGGTTTTCATAGTTGATCGATCAAGCCGTATGTTCATTTGTAATTGGTTGGCATTGATTACCATAGTCCATGCCCACTCATTAGGCAAGCGATTTCCTTACATTTGAGGCCTGGTTGTGTACTTCTGGCACGTACTCAATGGATTTTGAGCTTTCAAGGTTGTTAACTGGATTGTCATCCTCACACCACAATCCATCGTAATGTTTTGCCTATGAGTTTCGAGCTTTGCAGCTTGGAATTCTTTCGTCCATTTCCCAGGGGATAAGACTGGGGAATGTTCGTTTCTTTGTTGGGATTACTTGATAAATAGTGCGGGTTCGACATAACAAACTTTTGTTCTGAAGCCATGATGACATAGTACAAGCGTTCTACACAAGGTGGCAGCACCTACTAGTGCTGGGTCGCACATCGTTACAGGGACAAACAAGTCAGCAGCATGAATTTTCCTTGTAAAGAAGATATGACAGCACGGGAGGTGATAGTTCAGGAAGGAGTGACAAGTACAGCTTTTCAGTTCCTTTAATGCAGACACTGTAGTGAATCCTTCCACACTGTTGTTCCTGCTTTCTTTATTCTTAAATATTGCTTTGATCACACCAATTGTCCAATCATCAGGTATTTTACCAGACTTAAGAATTACTATACATTGAGTAGCCTTACAAACCAAGGTACAAAAAGCACAAAATTGACACACAAAATGATAATAAACAAGAAGTCAATCTCCAGAATTCACGAATTTTCGACCCCAACCGGAGTAGCCTTACAAAGGTTGAAATCAGCAAATCATTTTTACTAGCTTTCACCATTTCATTTTCTTATCACACCCGCCCACCAGCTTTGCCATTCTTGGGCCCTTTGATTCCGAGCTTTTCCTCTCAAAGAAAGATTCAAGAACATCGCACGTATTTTCCGCCTCGACTTCAGGAATATTCACGAACAGTAGGTGATCTTTCATTTCGTCTCGCGTATAACCCCTACAGCCGAGATACACTTTTGGATCGAATCAGCCAAGTTGTTCCTCGGGGGGTTAGTAGAAACGACAAAATCCTCTAGGTCAGAGCTGTCCTGGTCCAGGCCTATTACTAGTATTTCAATTACTGTTGTGCAATGCCGGGGATTAGCACAGATTCTGGGCTATCTGGTGAGCATGGAAATGACAATGACTGCCAAAAAATCGCACGACAACTGATCGTTCGTGATTTTGAGCCACAGGCTCCCTTTTTTCGGAATAAACGTTCTTCAAATCGCACATACAGACACATTGTTTATCTTTTTCGTAAATGAGATAAGCTTCATCAACACAAAGTGTACAGAGCGACGCCTGTCGTCGAAACAGAACACTAAACGTCTAATAGGATGTCTCTCACTGCTGGAACAGCACCACTGTACACTCTTCACTGCAGACCAGTAGAGATGATTGATGGTGCTCTTTTTCCCAACTTCTGATCATTGAACACCTCTTTATGTGGTTCTTCATTCTTTTCTTCAGACCTAGAAAAAAATACTTTCTGTTTTGTCATGAATCTTATAAGCCCATTATGAATAAAAACAATATTCGAAAACAGCTCATAGTGCCCTGCATTTTGCCACATGCCGTATATCAAGGTGATGCGTAACTCTCTCGGACCTTTTCTCCCTCAGATATTTTGCAACGCTGGTGTGCCCATCTGTTGTCGAATCAATCTTCAAATCAGTCGGGCAGAACAGCATGCACTGAGTTGAGTGCCCTATTTTCAGCCCCAATACCTCCATCGCTTGATTTTCTTGCTCTCTGGCTCGGATGACTGCAGAGTGATATTGAGATCTAAATAGATAACCTATCGACACATTCCACAGGATTTATGAGAGATCTTCATAGTTGGCTTATTTCTGTCTCTATGCCACACGCTATCATAGGCTTTACGAAAATCTACGAAACAGACATACAATTTGCCCTTGTTCTTTTTGATGTATTTGTCGACCAGAGTGAACAAATGATATGATGTTCGTGCTCCATTTTGAACCCAATTTGAGTAGGGGTATAGTTTGGTTCTTGTCGACATATTTCACAGGTCTTTTTGTTCAAAATATTGCTAAACAGTTACCAAGTTTACTATTAATAGTGATTCCTCGGTAGTTGTTTACATCAGATTTATCACCTGACTTGAAAATATTTACTTTATAACCTTTGCTCCAGCTGATAGGGTATTGACCTGTTTGAAGAATTGTATTAAAAACTTTGGCATATACATTTGCAAGGAGGGGGATTGATGTTTTAATCATTTAATTTGATATCCGATCTAATCCTGAAGCTTTGCCTTTTTAAGGCATGAATGAAGAAGAATAATTAAAAGGATGAATCAAAAAGAGTTTTCATCGGGATGAATTGTCCTTGGGGACAAATTGTCCATGGGAACGAAGTGTCTGTGGGTAAGTTGTCCGGTGAAGTACTGTTCTCTAACTCCAGTAAATGCTACCTAGTAGCAGAGCTTTAGGTGAGGTGTTTTAAGACATATTTTATGCACTGAAAATGCAGAATGCAGGTTAGGGGGCCGCTGAGACAATGGATAGGATGTTAAATGTACAATAATGCTTATTTGTGCATTTAAATGCAAAGTTGTGTGGAAATGTTATTTGTGCTATCGTGTGTACTGTATATAAAAATGAAGAATTTCGAAAACACCTTTTTCATGATCAACTTAGTATTATTGAGACTAGCTTTCGACCCCTACTAGGTCTTCATCAGGTCTCAGTGTGCAAAGGAGTGTGGAGCACTAGATGGAGCTCTGAGACCTGATGAAGACCTAGTAGGGGTCGAAAGCTAGTCTCAATAATACTAAGTTGATCATGAAAAAGGTGTTTTCGAATTTCTTTATTTTTATATCATTGCTGATCAACACGACACCCATCAATACGTTTTCAAATCATTGACAAGTCACTCGGTGTGTGAAGCACATAGTCGTTCCTGTAGTTTATACGAGACAGTCGTACGTTCCATCTCAACCATCTAGTGCTCCACACTCCTTTGCATACTGAACCAATTTCTGGGAGTAGGCCAACTGCGAGTAGGCCCAACCCACAGCTCAACCGTCTAGTGCTCCACATTCCTTTGCATACTGAACCAACTTCTAACTTCTAGGAGTGGGCTAACTGCGAGTAGGCCCAACACACAGCTCACCATTGCGTCGGTGCGCTGAAATACTGCAGACAAGGCTTGCCTATCCCACCTATCCTGGAGTGTTTCTTGTTCAATGCATGTCTTTTAATTAAGGTTTGCCTTACCCTTCCCTCCGTATTTTATGCGCTCATCACAAAATGTACACAGAACCTCACCTAGCTTTTCGATCTTCATCACCCATTCACTCAGAAAATCCACTAACTCATCCTTTCCCTCCAGCCACGTCCGTCTGAACGCATTCTTGATACCACGTTCAATAGCTTTCAAATCATCCGAACAATTCAAAATCCTGAATGTCATGGTCGTAGGGTTTGAATGACCAGCTAGAGTTTGAATAGCCTACGAAACGGTCCACACTTAGCTGCTACAGGCCAATTGCAAGACATAAAAAAATAATATTAATTAATAATTAAAATCACATTTCACCCCCATGTGTGTAATGAAATGATCACTTTCATTCATGTCTGTGACAAATTTTTGAAGCAAAGTTGTACACAGAATTGTTTTTGTTCGTCAAGAGTTCGTCAAAACGACGAACCTGGACTTGCATTTTGACGAATTTAATGGGTACTCAGTTTGGTGATGGAAGACGAACCAAAGTTCGTCATTTTGATGAGAAAAGCTTTTCAGTATTCGGCGCGAGGGGTTCCAAATCATTCGGATCGTCGGAAAGCTTGGTAATGGGTCTGCTGTTGATAATAGTTTCGGCTTCGCAAAAGAGTGTGGTGAGTCTTCCGTCATCCATTCGAAAGGATTGTGCCTTCCTTATTGTTCTTATATGTCTCTCCCAAACCCCGCCGAAATGGGAGTGCCTTTGCTTTAGCCATGATTCGATGTGATTGGTGTTCCATTCTTTGATGGCCAGTGCTAATTCATTCTTGGCTCCTACCAAGTTGGTACCGTTGTCCGACCTGATCAATTTTACACTCCCTCTCCTCGCGACAAACCGCCTTATTGCATTTATGCAGGACTCGGTATCCAGTGCTTGTGCCATCTCAATGTGCAGGCTCTTATTGCAAAACATGTAAGTATGACACCGTGTCGTTTTACCGTGCTTCTCCATCTGCTGTGAATAGAGAATGGCCCGAAATAGTCCATCCCTGTCCTTGATAATGGTATCTCCCCTTTGAGCATTTTTCCATTGCGTATTTTGATTTTGCGCAAATTCCAGTAAGCCTGACAGAACTATCTTTTCAGGAACCTATTACATGGACTGTTTCAAGTTACCTTGTCAATATCTCCCATCTGGTTCTCACCAGTCTATCTGTCCTGACGGTCATCTAGCCTGGTTCGAATCCACCACATTTCCCGTTTCTGAGGTGGTGACAGCCTCAGCCAATCATCGGGGCGCGAAGGAAAATCGACGCGCCAATCAAAATCCGTGTTACAAATTCGAGCGTGAAGAGCAAAGAAAGTGTCCAACGGTGATTTGTTTCACAAGTTCTGATTGGCTCGGAGGCGGGGTCAAGTAGGGGTTAGGTTCATTAATAATTTATGCATTAACGGAAAAGATGACACGATTCGGACAAGGCTAAAGACGGAGTTCATACGGAGTCGATAGCCTTGTTTGGACAAGATGATATATCCCGACTCTATATTTCATCTACATGCAAATTGCCAATGCCTGCAGGATATCTTGCTCACCACCTGTAATTTCCCAGAGAATCCACTTAGTATTCACATTCCCACTGAGGAAACGCATGATATCACAGTGTATGTTCTCCGTGTTGGATCTCGATATTGATTTAGATGCTGAAATAAATCCCATCTGCAGTCTCTGAGTCAGGAGAGCAAATTCATTTCAAACATCCTCCAAATCGCTGTCATCAACTTGTACCTCATCTGGGACCCGCCTCCCCCAAGAGTAGCGATCTATAATCTGTGTTTTACGCTGATTCATGTCAACCAGATCAGTCCTTTCAAATGGAGACTTGGTGATGGTATCAAACCCTTTACACTCACTGCCTTCAGTAGTGGAATGGTCGCAGCTGATTGAGGCATTTTCTCACTAATGTCTCTTTTTCACCGGAGGCTTTCGTCTGGCGACCTAGCATGAACACCGAGGCAACTGTCAACTTGGTCAGTCATACTCGAAACTAAGGTCTGCGGTTCTTGCTGCACGTGAGATTGCATGCATTTTCAATCTTACCGGTATTTGCTCCAGTCCCTGCTATCAGTATCAGCTATCAGATACTTTTGGTTTCTCACCGATGGTTTCATCCTCCTCGGCATTTCTCCAAGTACCTCCATGTGTGTTCACAAATGCTCCTTCCAGTACATGCAGACGTTGTAATGGTGACAGCGTATGCTCAACTTTCAAAATGAAGTCCATGCGCTCTACAAAGTATACATACTCAACCTTGAGTGCGAGTAGAAGAATGGGAGGCTATGCATGCAGTTAGGAATAACTCTTGTGTGTCCCATTCATGTGCTGTATCATCAAGTTCCATAATACATAATGCCCAGTGTGTCAGATTCAAACAATAATTTATAAGCCTATCTGGTTGAACAACCCGAGGTTTAATTTTCAACAGGACATCACCATCTGGACATAGGCCTACCTGCAGACTCTCATCAATCACTGTGACAGTTGGTTGATTCGTTTCTGGTTTGGCACTGAAGTTTTCCAGAGAAAACTCCCCATATCCAAAATGCTCCAGAAATTTAAAAATGGTTGTTTCCGTAGCATAGTGAGGGGGAGCGACTTTCAAGAGAAAACTGACGACCCACAACTTCAGCAACAACAACAAAAGACAAACAACTCTCAAAGTCAAAACACAAAATCATCGCACCATGAACTGAGTATTGCCTCAATACCATTAACCACACTTCCCACACTCAAACTTCCTCAATTACCATGTTCTGACTTACACTTTCATTATAGATTATAATTACTGAATTACACACAAATGATCAGTCCAAATTACCGCTGTACATCACACCGTTAGGCCTACGCCAAGCGATTAACCACTTACGGCCTACAGGAATTTGACAATTTCGTTCTTTATGATCAGTTCTACGTTCCATATTTCTTGGACAAATTAACTCCACTACACATCCTTTTCTCACACGTAACAGTAGCCACCACAAACTTCACAATACCCAACAGTACCGATAATCCTTGATCCTTATCTGCTTCAATGACCATATATCCTACTGACCTACACTTTCATATTTGAATTATAATTACCAGTACTGAATTACACACAAATGATCAGTCCAAATTACCAGTGTACATCCTACCAGTACGCCAGGTCATTCACCACTTAAGGCCTACACGAATTTGACAAGTTCAGTTCCACGTTCCATTTCTTGGACAAATTAAGTGCACTACACATTATCTCAGGTAAAATCCTTTTGCCACAGGCAACAGTAATCACCACAAACTTCACAATAGCTAACAGCACCAATAATCCTTGATCCTTATGTGCTTTAATGACCATCCTACCTACTTAGACTTTCATATCTAAATTACCAGTTCTGAATTACACACAAATAATCACTCCAAAGTACCACTATACATCCCACCAGTACACCAGGAGCCACTAAGGGCCTACAGGAATTTGACAATTTCGTTCTTTACGTTCAGTTCCACGTTCCATTTCTTGGGCAAATTAACTGCACTACACATCATCTCAGGCAGAATCCTTTTCTCACATGAAACGGTAGTCGCCACGCCTTTCACGACAGCCAACAGCACCCGTAATCCTTGATCTTTATGTGGTTTAACTGCCAACACCTCGATTTCAAGCTCTTCATTCTTCTCAATCACCTGAAACAATATACTACATCAATGAACATGATCAATACCAACATCACATAAACTCTCACCTGAAATTGTCAAATATACATCTAAATCATAATCAGAACCAGCCCCATTATCAACAACCAACTTCAAGCACCAAGGCAAAAACTAATCCCAATACTACACAAATACTAAGCCCACAACAAAAATACACAACACAACAACCTCCAAACAAAATGACAAACATACTGAAATGTTTTCCCTTGCACACCCTCTATACCTACTAATGTCATACAAGTATCTACTTACATTCACTACCATTTCTTGGCTATTTTGTAACGAGACTTTCCCGTTATACACCGATACTTCCATATTCTCAAACTTGACTTTTTTCTTCACTAGTCCGTCGTCGACATCATCGGCAGCCTTATCCCAAAACTTGGACAGAATTGTTTCATCCTCCGCATCTTTCACAGTAATATCTCTGCGCCTCCAATTCGCATTCTCACGGCTTTTTATTGGGGGAAACCTGGAAATACATTCAACAATATTCAGATTCAATCAATTATTCCGGTCTTTACAATATATCATTATTATTCATATACCAGGCAACTACCTTTTCAGGACATGAACCTGTGTCCCAGCCAATCACAACAAAATACTACTACCAGCTTGCTACTACTATACAAGCCTACGCCTACCAACCTGTTCAACAACGCCCTCGACAGAAACCCTGTCCCTCTCACGTTTGCCTTTGATTTGACGCACAGTCAAACTAGGAGCGTGGTAAAACTTCTTCAATTCATCTTCAGGCACATCAAATGGAAAGGTCTCAAAAACCTGAAACACAGACAACAGTTTATACGCCTATCTACTTCACAAACAGACAAAGTCACACAACAACCCTACGCCCACAATCACTCTTTCTTACGTTAACTCATCACATCCCACACACCATATCATAGGCCTATACACCTACCTATTTCTTAAAGGACCTCAGTGTCCAAGTTATAAACAAACTGATTTGTTTACAAACATGGCCAGCAAACTAGTTTCCCTAGTTTTATTCCTTCGTGCAGGCGGCAGCACCAGACTGGTGCTCGGTCCGATCCAAATCACTCACGATAGTCAATATTGACGTCAGTATAGCCCTATAGGCCTATCACCAATAATAAGTGGCAGCACCGCAGACGTCACTTGGATAGAGAACCAGTGAGTGACATGAGTGAGTGTTTAGGCTACAACTTGGACATTGCAACTTGGACGTCCAGCTTGAAGAAAGCAACAACACAAAAAACTTACCTGAGCATCAGCCCCTAGGCGAATTATAGCCACACTCTTCCCTCCACGTTGCTCGCAATACCATTACACATCCCCCAACGCCCAACTCACTCTTCAAGGAAGGGGGACAATACAGATCATATATCCCCTTTCCCGGGACAAAAGCTTTGCAATGATAGTCATTGCCCCGGATACATCCTGGACTGATAATCTTCATTTTTACCACACCTGCCATTATCACGTCCACCGATAGGCGATACAACACTAACAACTGAACAAGAAGCAGAACAAGAACTCGACAACCGCAGCTTCTTTCCACAACTACTTCGTATCTTCTGACCCACCACAAAATTTCGATCCAAACTCTGCCCTGCCGAACAGGCCGTCCTTACTTTCGATTGGCTCTTACAAATCCTCTACCCTCATTGGTCGATATTTCATTGAAACGGCGACATNCCACGCACCAACATCCAATCAAATTTCGGCCTCATCAAGATGGTTACCATGGTAACTTGCATCCTCAAACTCAATAAAACATTTTTAAAAAACACTCCCACCCTCGTCAATAATTGAGATTGGAAAGATGTTAACCAACTATTTCATTTACATGGCCTTAAAACACGGGAGACATGTAATTTTATATGGACTTGCGCGAGACTGAGGTTGTAATGAGCGCCACAAACGTCTTATTTTTTAACTACGTCTTTGAAAAGTTGGACGTCTTTGAAAGGCGCCACTCAATGTCTTATTTTTGAACTACGTCTTTGAAACGTGTGAACGTCTTTGAAAGGTGCCACTCAATGTCTTATTTTTGAACTCTATGTCTTTGAAAAGTGTCTCAACGTCTTGTTTTGCCAACGTCTTAAAAATGCGGGTTTAACCCCCCATACCCGTGCTTACACTTTAGCTACCTTCACACTGGGGATTCATTCCGAATTGAAACCGAAATACGTCATGATGCTGTCCAGTCAGGTCCTGCGCACTTTTGGAGTGATACAGTCTATTATCTGAAGCCTACCCATAAACCAGCGTCTGACCTTGCAAGCTCCGCGGCGACTTTGAAAGTAATAATTTTTTTAAGCAGCCCTCAACCAAGCAACAATAATACCGACCTCTTCAGTCCAGACTGTTCATAGCCCCGTCTAGTCATCGACGATCTCTTGGCGAGAAAACGGGACCAAGGTCATAGACACAATGCAGAACACACAGTCTGTGTATGAGGATGACTCATCAAGTTGGCACTAGATCCATCGCGGATGGACTACCATGTCTGGATACTTATCTTTTGCCTAAAACGAACGATACGTCAAGTATCATACTTACACTTCTTTTATAACACAGCGCATCGGCGTCCCTAACGTTCTGTTATGACACAAACTTACATCTATACCTGCACCTATTATATATGTACCCTGACTACATCACACAGGTGAGCACAATGGCCCTGGCCGTTTCATGCAGTTTTGGCAGCTTGCTGCTCGGACGTGGAAACCGTGAAGCGATTCCTCCGTAACGATATTCAGAAACCACTATTGCGGACTCTACAACACCTGATTAAGACACCTTGGGGAGATGGCGGCTCAAAACATGTTTGTCAGGAGGAGATCTTGTTGAACCAAGCCGTGACTTTGCTACAGAAAATGGCTGCCAATATAGACATCATGAAAGATCCTGGGTCCATGGATGAACTGATCCGTGATGGAGTAATCAACCGATTGGTTGATCTCCTAGATGATGGTAATTCGCCCCTATTTCAATACTCGGCGCCCGCCAAACAGACCCTGGAGAATTTGATCTTGCGAAAAAAACTCGTAGGAAAAAAGCGTTCGCGAAATCTGTGAAAAGTTCATTCGCGGCAGCTCCAAGCTTCCGCTATCGTGTTGTAAAAATGGAAAAAAAGATGATGCATCTTTACGATACGACTTGCCCGGACGTTGAAATCGACGTGAGGAAAGACCTCATCGATTCTGGTTGCGTGTGGCATACTGATTCCGATACTTTTGAGACTGAGAAAGGTGAAGGTGAAGACGAAACAGCCAAATTGTCGGGGGCCAAAGAATTGCTCGAATGGGTTGATGTCCACCCGGTCCATGTTGAAGATGGAGGCCATTTTTGGGCGCATATCGGAGGACAGGATACTTTAAAAACTGTTGAATACAACAATGAATGCATCCAACTTTTTAATCGAAGCAATTGTTTCATGAAAAATGGGCTTGCGACTCGCACCTCTGAAAATGAAAGTGTCTCGCTACAGGCAGGGCAGGTGAAAGTATTCTTTTCTTTCCTTGTGAATTCACCAGAGAGACAGGCGGAACAAAAGTGGTGCCCACAAGGCGTCCCAATCGTATGGGTGGAGAAAATGTTACAACATATTGAGCATGAATACAGGTCAATAATATCAACAAGTTTTCCTGAATTCGAGCTGATGGACATTTGTTCATGTTTATATTGGAGAAATGAAAAAAAAATATCTTAGGAGCGGATGTCAAAGGCTGGCACTGATGTATTCACTGGACGACCCCTTCTAACAGGAACCTTTCCTCCCCCTGGTTTGCTTAGATCCTCATATTTTCTACAAACACCACACGTAGTACCGTGAGGATTCCAAAAAGTTGCATTCAGTTCCTTACATTCCTCTCTGAACAGAGCATACCTTCTTGAATATTTGGGGTCGTTTGCATGGCGTATCTTTGTCACACAACCCTTGCATATATAAGGGGCATGGACATCATCAGTATCGGAGGAAATATCGATCTCATAGAAGGCCAAGATAATGTCTTTTTTAGAAAATGTTGTAAAGGGGCAGCGTGTTTTTTTCTCCTTGTTTGTTTTGGCGCGGTTGCAACAAATCCGACATAAGGTATGCAAAGCCTGTTTGTGTTGGTCTATATGGGTGCTGGTTCCATCCATTGCTGAATGCTATTCTAAATAACTAACTAAAACACGTTTGTAATCAACACATACCACATTGTTCCTTGAAAAAAGAGTTAACACACCTCCTGAACTGACTAATATATTCACACGCATTGGTGGCTGTTCGTAATTTGGAGTTACAAAACATCGTTTCTTCGTTTAGCATGTCAATGCCTTCTCTTCTGTGACTATGTCGTCATTAGTTTCTAAGCTGTACTGAGACAGTTTTATTGGCATTTGAGGTGCTGGACGAAGTGCCAGTAATTTTCTTCCGTTTTCTTCGGGGTTGGCAATGTGTATTCCATGGTTGACTGACTTAATGTGAAGTTGTCTACGTTTTCATCAACGAAATGATCAAATTTCCGTTCGGTCATGGTTGGTGTTGCCAAAGGGCGTTTGGCAGGTGACGCCTGGCGTCGTTCGAGTAAATCAACCCTTGTCTTGAGGGCAGCCCTTTTCCTGTATTCGCAGGCAAGCTGTATTTGGAGTTTTTCCGTTTTTTGAATGAGGACAGTCCTCTGCCACGTTTCGCCTCAAGCCTAGTTTATACTTCGACGCAAGACCATCGGCGTCTGACGCCCGATCAAATCTGGACGCCGACTTCCCGGAATTGATTCATAGTCCAGCGTACTTCGGCGACGGCGACCCGTTATGAAATGACTCAAGTAATAACAGCCTCGCGATCGGACGCCGACCAAATCGCACGACGGGGTCGGCGTCGAACGCAAGATCGCGCGTTGGTCGCCGACGATGGTCGTGCGTCGAAGTATAAACTAGGCTTTAGATCGTGGAAACTTTTGGCGACTTCCTGATAGTTTCCTTCCTGATGATTTACCTGGGCATTGGCCTAAGTCGCTTCTAAAGGCGCGTTTCCACATAAGCGGTAGCGTGAGCGTTATCACCCCGTGGATCGCCTGTCGCACACGTATCTGATTTTTAATCAAACTCATAATCATGCCTAGTGTCTTCATTGAGGGCAAACACATCCCGGAAAACACTCGTCACCTCCAATTCCATTTCATCTCTCTGCCAGTAGGATTGGAAAGATATTTTGCCAACTAGTCCCAGCTCGGCCAGTTCTCCTCTTGCTACTCCTTTTGGTACCGCCGTACAGTAATGGTACTTTGCAGCTGGTACTCATACATGTGTGATATCTTTGACGATCAACTTTGCACGTTGCGTACCGGTATTCACCACCCTTCCAGTGCCTCTCCTTCTCTTGGATGTTTTCACCTGAAGGAACAGTTGTACGGCGTCCAGTTGGAGTGCAGTTGGCAGAAGCAGCAAATGGAGGCAGGCGTCTACTGATTATTGATGGCAATCTAGGATTGCTGTAATTTGTTTCAGACACAGTGTTTAATAGATTGAATATCTTCAAACAGCTTCAGGGATTTCCAGCCTCTGTCGCAACACCTTTGATGTACTTTTGGTTCTGACTTGCCGTGAACAAAAAACATTACACTTGTGGCACAGGGCACATTTATGAATTGCAACAGAACTGACCATTGCATCAATGGTATCAACAATTGTCCGACAATGTATGTTGTCCCAACAATCTTGCTACTGCTACTGCTACTGCTGCTGCTGCTATGCTACTGCTGCTGCCATGCAGTGCCAATTAATTGATATTTGCCACCTACCTTTAACAATAGCATTACATGTATCTGCACACCACTACAGGTATTGTCCTTCACTTCCTAATTCCATCACTGAAGGTTAACCTAGTGCATGCAGACACAGGGAAGGCACAATTTCCCATTATACGGTGTCAGGAAATCCCTCAAGTTCTGACGTTATTATGAAATAATTGAATAGTTTTCCCAAGAGACACCTTTCAGCTGCTACATGTAAGCCCTTTGACTATACTAGATCCGACGTAACAGAACACTGCCTGTTTTGAAAATTGAAGAGAAAACACTCTGAAAGCTTTTTTTTTAGATCACTCTTTAGCGTGAGTAGATCAGGCACAATGAATAGGCAAGTCTTCCACGGGCTCAAATGAGTGGATGAAGGTACTGCAGCCTGATCTTGAAGTTGAAGGTTTATACACTCATGAATGGGCTTCACACAAAACGGCAAAAGACCAATCAGGAAATACAATTTCGATTTATTGGAACCTCTGGTAAAAAAGTCATCCTTTGAGAGGAGCGAAAGAAGTCATTAGCAACTACGGTGTTCATCAGCCTTTTGATAGAGGCAATGTCTTGTAAGACACCTGCGTACATCTTGTGTACGCTTTGTCAGCACCCATCAGATGGTATGATATGGATCATCAAGCAAACACTTTATTTGCACTCCCTGTAGCAGTTTAGTAAGCATCTCTTAGACTTAAAATAACACCTGTTATAAGTATGACGTCATCGTATGACAGGATTAGCAGCAGAAGGATACAAATGGAGCTCATTTCAGCAGCATTATTGAATTTCATGTAAAAACCTGTGAGAGTTCGGCGTCCCTTTGAGACAAAATGCATGTTCTGTTCTCTCGATAAAAGGCAATGGCACCTGGTTTCATGGTCATTACCAGGCGACTTTGGATGGTAATTGAACATCAGTGCTGCAGATACTTTACAGTAGGAGTACTGTAGGAGAGCATACACTTAGGCCCTTACTGGCCGGAACCCATGACTCATCACCTGAAGAAGACAGAATCCATGTCATCACCTTGGGGAACAAGGGCATTGTCACGCTAGATTGTTTAATAATGCCATACAAATTTTGTTAACACTAAACCGAAAAATATCTGTGTAGGGAAACACTTCCCGACAAATGTTTCGAGATAACTTTCATGGTGGTGGTAAAATTTTTGACAAGTGGAGAAAATTTGGTCAGCGGTAGTAAAGTAAAGAACTTTCCAACCAATTCTGAAAAAAAGATGACTGATTGCTCTCCTGTTCCACCGTATGTAGGCCCTAGGCCTGGGTAGAACATTGATTCAGACTCTTCTAAATCACAAACTGCTGAATAAAATGTTACATTACCAGCATTTTAAAAACACAGAAATTGTGGTGCTTTACATGTAACTCACCAGTTTTAAAGATGATTTTCACGTCGTATTCTGTCCATGTCTCCTTTGGCTTTGTGCAGCAAATCACAAGGTTTCTAACATTGATTGATGTTGGCTAATAGCAGGAACAATATCTGTCATTTTTGAACTTATGCAGCCAGCTGTACGGTACAATGTCACTGGCCCCACTCTGTTCTAGAAATTCAACAATGGCAAATTTAGGATCTGGGGAAGAGCACGCCATAATTCTGGAATCGAAAAGAAAAAGTACCAACCGAGCACTGTCGTCTGGTAGATCATAAGTACGTTCTGTTGAATACATGATGACAGTGTTTTTAACATGAGACATTTTTTCAACTTCTCGCACAAAACCTACAGTGGGGTCATATACATGTACAGGGGTGGGGTCATAAGATTTCCGCACTTTGAGGTCACTAGTACGTTGAAGTGATTTTCATTGCCAGACGACACTCATCGCCTCATACATGTAGACCCTTGTGTTACACACCTGATGGCCAGGCGATAAAAATTGAAGTCACCTTGTGTGCAGCAGGCATTGATTGAATCAATTTTTAAAATAAAGTTTCAGATCAAAGCCCATATTCTCAGTGAGATTACTTAGAAATCATAACATTAATTGGTACAAAACCAAAGTAAGGAGACAAGTTTTGCAAGATAGTATTTTTTAATAGGAAACCAACGAGAAATCTCTCAATTTTTGCAGCCCTTCTCATGAATACATTTTTAGCTCACCGGGTGAGCTATTACAATGGTGCAGCATCCGTCGTTGTCCGTTAGCAGGGCACGTTTCGTAACCGCTGGAGCTATTGATCTGAAACTTGGTGCATACATTTATATCCCCCTAGGTCAGATGACCCACGGCACCAAGTTTCGGTCCAATTCGACTCTCAGCTTCGCCACCAGGTGGCGGAAACCAAAAACACAAAAAGTGCAATAATTCCTGAACTAATGAATAGATCATCTCCAAATTTTTATCATAGGTGTAGCTAATAAGGATACATAACGTATAGAACGGGTTTTTGATTTGACCTACTTTTCAAGGTCACAGAGGTCAAAGTTCGACAAAAGTGATGAACCTGCCACAGTTTGTCATTATTTCACCAAGCGACTTCATATCTTGCATAGACATGCATTGGAGGGGTACCTTTAAAGATACCAAGTTTCAGCACGATTATGTATCCAGTATGGCCGCCAGGTGGCGTAACCTGAAAATCAAGTAAGTGCTGTTACTCGGGAACAGCTTGAAGCAGAGTGCTCAAATTTGATATTTACCTCCCTCTAGATGACCTTTACATGCACGTCAAATTTCGGCCCGATTTGACTTCAAGCGTGGCCACCAGGTGGCGTAACCCAAAAATCAAAGTGCTGTAACTCAGGAACGCCTTAACCCAAAGTGCTCCGATGTGCATAAGTGGCCCCGTGCAGATGACCTTTGATGTGCATGTGAAGTTTCGGCCCGATCGGACATCCAATATGGCTGCCAGGTGGCGTAACTCGAAAATCATCAAAGTGCTGTAACTGAGGAACGACTTGACCCAAAGCACTCCAATGTGCTATGTGGCGCCCTACAGATGACCTTGATGTGCATGTGAAGTTCCGGCCCGATTGGACATCCAATATGGCCGCCAGGTGGCATAACCCAAAAATCATCAAAGTCGTACTTGGGAATGACTTGACCCGAATTGCTCATGATATGTACCTCCCTCTGTCATTAGACTATTATGTCGAACCCGGTGAGCACATGGTCCATGGATCATTTCATTCCACGTATTAATGGGTTCTTTGCACATTATATTGGGGGGATAATTTTTTTATTGTAGAATTTGAAGGTACAAAGGTACAAAATAGCATCATGTACATGTAAACAATGAAGTTGTGATACATTATCTTTAATGTGATGGACAGTTTGGCTGAATCGGTTAATGTCGTCCTGGGTACACCTCATTATTACCCTGGGTTTTCTGGGTAATCCTTTTTGTTACCCAGGACGATCCTGGGTATAAATAAGGTACCTTAACATTACCCAGTTTGAAATCCGTGCCATTTTCCACCTGCGCCCGAGGTTGTGGTACCTGGGCAAGTGGAAAATGGCACGGATTTTAAAACTGGGTAATGTTAAAGTACCTTATTTGTACCCAGGACGATCCTGGGTAACAAAAAGGATTACCCAGGATTACCCTGGGTATTAATGAGGTGTACCCAGGACGACATTAACCGATTCAGCGACAGTTTGGCACCGTAATTAAAGCTACTTGCAAATGCTGAACAAAATTAGCCAAGGTAAAGAACCACAACACACAAAGGTGATACATGTATAAATGTACCATCATTAAAGGACTTAACATTTCTAGTACTGCAGCAGTTTGGGCTGCATTCATGTGTTCTTTGAAGTCTATGTTCCTGCCCTTGGGAACAGGACCTTCCCCCGCAGGCCCTCGACCAAGGAATGTTATGTTTATGTCATCCTATCATATTGAGGACACAGAAGAGATAAATTAATTTAGAACGCCAAAACTGAGCATGTCGTTCTTTCAATCACACAGCAACCTCATTTCAAACCTGTTACTTTAAATCATTGTATCGTATTAATCACAATGCACATTGGGACTGGTTTGGAGTCGGCTTTTTACATTTCCACAATGTTTCAACCAGTGTTCCCAGGTAATGATGAAGTAAAATAAAAATAATTTTTCTCTCGTTTTGTTTTTTCCTTCCAACCACCATTCGCGAAAAATAAAAGGGCATGCAAAGTTAAGGGATTTAATGTGCAGTAATTTCACCACGTAGCATAACATGGTGATGAGGACATTGAGCAACAGATTAGACGGATGGTGCTATCCATTGTCCATACCATGTTAGGCCTGAAAAATAAATGTGTACTTCGGGTATCAAAAAATATTTGAAGGTTTTGTAGGACACCTCCTATTATAAAATTGCTCGTTCACATGATTACAGTGCTAATATAACGACATATTCAGCAGACTATCGGAATTCTTCAAAGAGAATAGGAGCTGTCAGCGAGTTGACCAGTAGGTGTCACGACAGCCCAATTCAATGCATCTAGCGGACCCAGTCATTATCGATCGAGCAGCAATCACGTAGATTTTCCTGTACATTGGTCCGCTAAGACTTTGCTGCCATCTGTTGGCAATATGCGTGGCTGACTGCTCCTATTGCTGAGTAATATCGACATTCACTTGGTAAGAGTGAATTTTCAACTCGCTCTTTCGGGAGTGAAAAATAATTCAATCCGGGGGTAGAGATCACTCGTTTTTCACTCTTAGTTTTTAGAGAGTACTCATCAAAGCCTCACATGTTTTTTTTTTATATAAACGTATTTTATTCACAAAAATGAAAGGGATTAAACAACAGGCGAAACGCCTATTGAAAGTTTGAAAGTGTTTATCGCCTATCACCGTTCTCTCCCAAGAAATACAAAAACGTTTTCTAAATCAAGATGGCGTAAGTAGGAACAAAAAATCAAACAAAGACAGAAGCAGGGCACACATGTTATCAATTATGCTCTCAATCTCCACCTTGAGTACGCCAGCCTCATCCAGTACTTGTGCTTCTGTGTTGAAAGGATTTTGCAGTAGTTCTAAGTTCACACCCTGAAATTTGGCTGAGCAAATTATTTTTCAATCACGTTTCATGTTTTGTTCACTTAAGTCAACATCTTTGAAAAGGGCATTGTTTTTGCTTGAAGTATTCAAAATACTTCCGAATCTTGGGTTTTGAAGCAATCTCTTCAATACATGACCCTTTGTATTCTGGTCGCCGTTTGAGAACTACTGGTGTCAAGTTTTGAGGAATGGGCAATACTCTTTCAAGAGTGTTATGTATTGTGATTCAACACATATAACTGAACTCTGCACTTTGAACTCGCTTGAACGCGGTATGTGGGCAACACGTGAAAATAGTATGACTAGTTTGAGTAAGTGCACTTCACATTTATTCAAAGTCATATATCATCTGCACGCAATACAGGAGGCAAGTTTGGTACTGTAGAATTATATTTCACCTCCACTGTCAGCAGTGTCACATGTCAGGCTATACGAAGTCCTTGCCCCCTCCCAAAAAGCAAGTTGGCAAGATCATCTTCCGAGTCGGAAGACAGGTTGTGATCTGCCGTGGTCTGAACTTTCCGTTTCTTGTCTGGAGGTGCCGGGGGAGGTGCTGAGTTGTTCTGCATGGCCTTTGCCATGTCGCTCATAGAGCGCTGGAAGCCAGCTGACACCTCGGCAAGGTCCGTTGCCTTGATGCTCCCGCCAGATGAGCCCGCGTCGGGCTTATCATGAGGGCCTGCGTCAGGCCCACCACTGTCAGAGTGAGATAGCCCTGGTCTGGGCTCATCATCTACGTAATCCGATAAATTGTTATCGTCATCCATGGCCGAATGATCAGAATGGAATCCGGTGAAAAACTTTTATCCAGATGTGCAGTAGTCCAGTATCCACACGACAGGACGAAGTAGTAATTGAGCCACGAGGAGAAATTTGGTCAAGCGTCTGTTTTCAGGAAAAGGACGCCAATGTGATGAAAAATTCCCCTTTTTCCAAACCAGTCTTGGGTGGGGTGTAAACTGTCCTGGCACCGACTTTCGTTCTGAGGAAATTATGCAGGCAAGGACAAGGCTCTCGAGTTTGTATGGTTTCAAAAGAATTGGCCTCATGAAGATTCTAAACCTACATGTATGCCAGAATCCCAAACGCGTTTTCAACGACACGTCTTGCTCTGCTGAGGCGATAATTGAAGATCCGCTTCTCTTGGGTTATTCCACGTGGGCTGTACGGTTTCAGTATGTTGGTTTTCAAAGGGAATGCATCGTCTGCAACAAGGGTATACGGCACTCCAAATCTGTGTTCGATAATATACGGTTGGACTTGATACCCATGTTGTTGGCCTCCAGTTCAGATAACGTAATTTAGTCAGATTTAGCAATTCTTGAAGACTCCCACATCTGAAATGCATCCAATGTGGACGAACGTAAATTTGGAGTCAGCATCTACCTCAGCGAGGAGAACGAGACTGAATGAACTTTTGTAATGGAAGTAACAGGAACCACTGCTCCCAGCTGCTCACTGACAACAACGTACGTTACATCAGGCTGCCATGCCGGTTGCCCAGAAGGTCTAGGGGGTGGAATGAATTCATCTTTGGAATTCAATGGTACTGCCATCCAAGAACCGGACGGCGAGGCCCATGCAGCCGACTGCTCGTAGTATCGAAGGCCCTTCGCCTCCGGGAATTGTGATATTAGCGTACTTTTTGGTAACACGCCACCAGAGAGTGGCAACCGCACACTTTCTTCGTCCAGTTTCCTCGTAACTTTCACGAAATTCATCTAGGCCTAGATCATGTCACACATTAAAAATTCAGAGAATGACAGCACATTGACAACAAGACACGTGAATGACTATGCGTGGGCTTGTGGGAATCTATTTATAGCACAGCGTATTGGACCAATCAGCGCCTTCGTAACTTCTTTACCCATTATTCCGTTTTCGAATGAATTTTTTTAGCCCACATTGAGTAACAAATTTGTTACAACTTTGAATGCAAATTTTAACACAACTTTGAATGTGGCAAAATCAAACGATGAACTCGTAACATTGCATTGATAATTTGCAAACATTGAATGAAAAATGTGCAGCATCACCTGACAATTGTAATTTCCAACACGATTTCAACCCCTAAGGTTTATACTGAAGAGAATGCCACATGTATTGTTCCAACAGTCCCCTGCATGCAAATAGCGTTCACAAGTGGTGAGGTAATTGTTTGTCTTCTTTTGAGATCCCCCCCCCCCCCGTTTTGTTACGCTTGTACCCACAGACACGGCAAGTTCTCCTTATACCTCCATCATTCTTTGTGGTACTAGGATGTACACCACCAGTTCGCACTGCTGCAGCAGGCGCTCGAGACCTTATACGTGGAGGCTGCTGATGTTGTTCCAATGTTGGGCGTCCGTCCACGTCTCGGGTTCCTTCCACAATGGTATGACTAGTTTGAGTAAGTGCACTTTACATTTATTCAAAGTCATATCATCTGCACGCAATACACGGGGCAAGTTTGGTACTGTAGATCATCTTCCGAGTCGGAAGACAGGGTGTGATCTGCCGTGGCCTGAACTTTCCGTTTTCTTTTGTGGAGGTGCCGGGGGAGGTGCAGAGTTGTTCTGCATGGCCTTTGCCATGTCGCTCATAGAGCGCTGGAAGCCAGCTGACACCTCGGCAAGGTCCGTTGCCTTGATGCTCCCGCCAGATGAGCCCGCGTCGGGCTTATCATGAGGGCCTGCGTCAGGCCCACCACTATCAGAGTGAGATAGCCCTGGTCTGGGCTCATCATCTTCGTAATCCAATAAATTGTTCTCGTCATCCATGCCGAATGATCACATTGGAATCCGGTGAAAAACTTTTATCCAGATGTGCAGTAGTCCAGTATCCACAGGACAGGATGAAGTAGTAATTGAGCCACGAGAAATTCGGTCAAGCGTCTGTTCAGGAGCGAAGCAAGAAGCACACTGAGGAGCAGCAAGCTGGCGCTATCTCATGGGATACCGTAGTGACCCAGATTGATTGATGAGGTAGAATTATATTTCACCTTATTGCAAGAAGGAATTTTGCCTTTTCGTATTTGACGAAGGACTCTTTTGCGTACGTAATATTAGTAATTGGCATCAAAGGACTTTGTCACAGGCATATCTTTGTTGGCATCATCATTGACAATAGCCCGAACGTCTGACTCGTATTGCTATTTTTAGAATCTGCTGGACGCTAATACAGAGTCAGATGATGAGTAACCGAAGAACCAGATTTTGGTTGTACGTCACAGCATGATCAGATCACGGATTGGTCGTTCCCGTATCACGTGACCTCAAACTGTAAAGATGGCGATGCTCTGCATTCGCCGATTCGGCTTTTCGAGAGGAATATTTTTCGTGATTTTGATAACAAATTGCGGTTTTCTTGATGTTTGTCTGGCTAAAAGTGAACAGAGAGCGTGATTGCGAGTGTAGCTGGTTGAAACAGCAAGTAAAATGCCTGAAAGCAGCGTTGTCAAGTGATACGATTGCCGTGCACTAAATGTATTCAAAACACGACCTGGAGATGGACGGACCAATCAAAATAGACCCCCGCGATAGGCTTCATGTGACTTTTGTTGCAGCCGTCAGTTCTGCAAATGAGCAACAGGAGGCAGTGTTCGGACTACATTGACTATAAGGTGTTGCAACTGAGTGTCGGTAAATGTTGGCTTTTTACCTTCACTCTTCAGTTTTAGTTTTTGGATTGAAGCAAGAGGATGATACCGAAGATCACTTATTGCAAATGTAGGCGTTGTGAGTTTTATTACTGATTGATTCTTTCAATTTCAGTAATTCTGGTGACATGTCAGAGGACATTGTGTCACAGAAATCCAGTTTTGGATTGGTTGGCCATGAACTGTCTATCAACTTCTTCCACAATTTATCTTTGACAGTGTGTAATACCGGGGAAATGTTGTGGACTGATCATTTCCTATTGTGACTACTTCTTAACTGGACAGTTGTATCTGGACTTTGTAATCGGATGTCATGCTGCATTGGTTCATTAGCAGAGCAATGGTTTTCAGCACTGTCTACAAATAGAGAAGCTAGTGGCCTTCGCACATTCTGTATGTTGCTTGGTGCTGACAAAACAGTACTTTCGAAACTAGCCATGAACTTATTACAACTAGTAGCTGTGCAGTCGTTTCAGATGACGTACTTGCGACACCGTGAACTGTGATTTTGACAATGTTAAATAAAGTGCACAATGAGGTTGGTGTAGAAATTTGTCACATGGGTATTTGTACCGTCTGCCCTTTTGATCAGTATCACAAACGTATTTGGGAGTTTGTAACAATCCAGCCATTGCATACAAATCCAGTTGTCTAACTGCTGCCCCAGGTTGTTTTAATCTGGCTAAATGATTGGGAAAGGTTTCATTTATCCACAAAAAAGAGAACGTGTTGCTGCTGTTCTTCAAAGGCTATGTTTTTGTTGTAAATGTTGTGACTTATCTGTTCCTGTTATGCAATAACTTGACTTTGAAAGAAGCCACATGTCCCATTTTGAATGGATTCATTGATACTGGTTTACAATATGTGACCCCAAGTGCGAACCATGACCAACATAATGGACTTCTGTTATCAATGAAATCGACAGTTGACGACATTTAGTTGACTGCCAGTCGCGATGTGGAGGTCTAAAGAAATGGTTCCTTGGACAAGGTACAGCTGCATCAACAGTTTCAATATTTTCAGCAACATCAGTGACAAAAAACAAGGTGAACTCCTGCAGTGTTCACAAGATAAATGGAAGGTGTTTGGCTACGGCATCACCAAGTTGTACACGAATGTACCAGCGGGATTGCCAAGAAGAATCTGCATAAGGACTATAAACATATAAGTCTGTCTGCAGAAATTTAGCTGCTGCAGCTACTTCAATCTCAGTTGCAGGGCATCGCCCATTCCTCATTGTTCACTCGGTGTGAGTGACATTCACTTGGTAAGAGTGAATTTTCAACTCGCTCTATCGGGAGTGAAATATAATTCAATCCGGGATAGAGATCACTCGTTTTTCACTCTTATAGAGTGAAACGCCTTTTCACTCAGAAAAAAGAGTGAAAATTTCACTCTTCATTTTTTA
Organism: Notospermus geniculatus; assembly: GCA_002633025.1. Lineage (NCBI taxonomy): Eukaryota > Metazoa > Nemertea > Pilidiophora > Heteronemertea > Lineidae > Notospermus > Notospermus geniculatus. The sequence goes on along the minus strand of NMRB01000745.1, from coordinate 100,815 downwards.
GAGAGTACTCATCAAGGCCTCACATGTTATCAATTATGCTCTCAATCTCCACCTGGAGTACGCCAGCCTCATCCAGTACTTGTGCTTCTGTGTTGAATGGATTTTGCAGTAGTTCTAAGTTCACACCCTGAAAGTTGGCTGGGCAAATTATTTTGCAATTACTTTTCATGTTTGCTACAGGGGTGACATTTCCAATAGACCATGTGCACGTGACGTCATCATTTACGTCATAATTCGCACGTCAGCCATTTTGAACGGGACCCGACGTTACGAATGCGTTGGACGTGCCGTCCAAAATGGCGGCATCTCGTCGTCGCGGTGACGTCATAATTGTCGCTGCACGTCCTCTATAGTGCTTATCATTACTCAAATAAGAAAAAATCTGTAAATGACGTACCGAACATTCCTCCTTATAGTCCTTGAGTCTAAAACAGCAAAATGCTCCTCACAATCCATGCACTTCTCCAGCTTTGTACGATCGTTTTCTTGAATTTCGCGAATGAGTTCAATATCCCGCTGCAGAGGCCTCAAGTACAGGCGCGTACCGCTGCTTATTCCAAAACAGCGCAACTTTTCCGCAGGGAAAGGTCGAGTCTGGGTAACCTCTAGTGAGCTCCTCCGTCCTTCCGAAACTTTCAGAACTTTGAAACCTGCAGTGGCTTCAAGGGCAGGAACATAGCATTTGGCAGTGTCCCAAACCACAAGTCACAACACGCGTCAGTTTCACTTTCAACAGGGATGGAATGGATTAACATTGTGGCATCTTGCCACAGTGTTGACCCATTTCCCCTTATGATCACATATCACTTGAACGTTTATGGAGTGATAACCTTTCCTGTTGACAAAGTCAGCCTCATTAAAATGAGGTGAAATTATCCAAATATGTGTTCCATCAACACAACTTATAACACCTAGAAAGTTCCTGATCCTGTAGAATCCATCTTCAACTTGCCCTTCTTCAGGCAACTTAACAAAGTTGTTAACTTTCCCAGACAGTGCTCATGAAACTCTGTTGACAACTCGGCAGGATGTTGGTTTTGAGACTTGTATCGGGTCGCCAACAACCATTTGAAATGTTCCTGTTGCGTAATAGGCCTACTGTAATGCAATCAGCACCTGCTGATACAGAAATAGTGCATGATTACGTCTCGTTGGATGATGAATTTCGGGTGCTCACAGGCAAAATGACGTATATACGGCGGACGTACAGCTACTTTTATATCCGCCGTATAGTACAATGGATCATCCTCTGGACGTCCGGTGTACGTATGGCTTACGTACGGAAAAGTATGTCCGCCGAGTATATGCCGTACGTATGGCATACGTACGGCATACGCCATATATCCTGCGTACATACGACGACGTACATACAAATTGAATCTAGCTACTTTTATATGCGGTATATATACGCAACCAGGACTGGCGGACGTATGCCGTATATACGCCATACGTCCGCCAGATGTACGTCATTTTCCCTGTGATTAAATCCATTTTAAACATGATCCCTTCCCGTGAAAATGGAAATCTCTTAATCAATTCATCATCAGTACAAATATCAAGTGGATTGCGCCTGTCTGAATACTCTTTCCCTCCTCATTGCACGATGCAACTCAGTTGCCAGTTCAAGATATTCGTCTAGGCAATACATACAAATGAAGGGTATAGTTGCCAACTAGTGACTTAGAGGTACCCAAGATCACCTCTTAAGTTAGCACACAACGTAGCAGTCAACTAAGCTTAGCAGTATTTTATGAATAACAACTAGTATCCAACTAGGGTTATGGCAGCTATGGCTCAAAATAGTTGCCAACTGGGCTTAGCAGGGTTTTATGAGTATGGCCCCAGGTAAACAAGTGGTTCAGAAACTGCAAAAAACTGTAAATAAGAGTGAATGGTTATTATGATATATAAAAAATCATATCAAACTATAGCAAAACTATAACAAAACTATCATATATCATTCAGCAATCTATCATGACGTACTTCTTATTNATCATGTGCATCATCATCACGTCCCCCTTCACTCTGATATAAAATTCGGACCACTTGCTGCAACAAGCGGGCAGCATCTTGCAGACTTTCCTGGTCTAGGCTTACACGATCCACCATATTCGAATTCGGGAGGTTGTTATTACACACAGTTAACAGTAGGACGATGGTAAAATCAAGGATCAATGTCATGCATATCGTGTGAATGTTCTGATGTTGGAAAAAGCGCGGCAACTGATGTCAGATGTCGCTTATATCAAAAACAAAACGTGACAGCGCCGCGGTGGCTGACCGTGAAATCATTAACAACCTCGTTCCATGGACTGGTTCCCGGTCTCTCGGTATCGTCAAATCCTAGCGGTGGATCGAAGAACCAATGTACTTGTTCCAGGGTGGAATAAGCGAGTCGACCAGTGACGAAGAGAAATTTTTATCCCTCATCAACTTCATATCACTCGCCATAACGTAGCACTCACCAGGTACACGGCGCTGTTCCATCTCCAGCAAAACAAAATACAGCGTCACCCGTTGCCATGGCTACATCCCTCGCCAACTCCACGCCGCTCACCTGGTACATACGTCACCTCGTTGCCATGGCAACATCCCTCGCCAGCTACACGTCGCTCACCAGTGTACAAGTCGCGCGTTGTTGATACAGCGCACTCACCAGGTACATATCTGTGCAATCTCGATTTCCACGAGACACACAAGCTTTCTACATAAAAATTATATGATAAACATGCGTTTGTTCGTGTTTCTATACGTTATTTGACGTTTATTTTTTGCGGGAATAACCGCCCATAGAGGTCCTCTCCTTCTTTGAGTGAATTGAGGTCACCATCAGTCACTGTGATCGCATCTTTCGCAGGCCTGTAGTGCATTGGATACACTATCTGGCTGAAACATATATCGGGTGTCCCAAAAAAAGTGAACCGCTTTTTTGACAAGTATTTTCTCAGCGATAGATAAACCGAATTCATTGGAAATTTTCACAGAGTAACCTTAGGGTACAGAGTAACCTTAGGGTATCATCAACAAGTCTGCGAAATATCTAGGAGATCGTCATATCACATTAGCTTGATCCAAATATTATCAGCAACTAACTTCTGTCCCATTGTTATTCCCCCACCAGAATAACAATCGGCATTGTCATTTCTAACATAAAGTTCTTGAACATCTGGGGAATCGTGCTTCATCCTCTTGAGTACTTCTTCAAATATCGTGGTAACTGCAAACATATCCTGCGTACATTGGTCTATCAGGGTGAAGTACACCACCTTCTTTACCTCGCCGCCAGATTTCAGGAAAAGGACGTCAGTGTGATGAGAAATTCCCCTTTTTCCAAACCAGTCTTCCATTTTCTCCCTGTAATGTCGCGGTAGAACCTTCATTATCCAATTTCGGAGCAAGACAGCAGAGGGTGGAAGGTTTTTGAACAAATCTGTTTTGGCGCAGTCCTGTTGCTGACCCCGAACGATATGCTTCTGCCACTCCATAATCTGGTTTTGGATGGCCTCAAATTCATGCGACAGGGCTTCTTTGTCTTCGAGAGAATCTTCGTCTGTGATAGCCTTTCCAATAGTTCCAAAAATGTTCAATATATTTTCACCATCTGGGCAGATGCTGTCATGAATGTGGTCACATTCTTCTTGAAAGGCAACATCGGCTAGGTCACTGAGGGCAAACATTTGGCAATGACTTGCTACATTTGTTGCTTTCGATAGATGCATTTTGAAGGGCCCTTTCAGATATTTCCTTGCAGCTGCTATTTTCTTTTTGAGGCCTTGCTTCTCCTTTTCTGCCATTTTGAGCCTCTTAACATAAGCGTTGCTTCACATAGTTGGCAAAACCAACTCCTTGTGGCATGTATGTGGACAAGAAGCCACCTGTTCCTGTAGGAAACAAGTGAGGAAATGCCTTTTCCTCACGAAATTGTGCAGTCCCCCAAAATTCCCTTCAGCAGTGGACAGACATTGACTTCAGGTTGCTTTTGCGAGATTTGCTTTTTTGTCTTGTCCCTTCTGTTTAATCTTCATTTTCAGTGATGACATTTGCAATGATCTGACTGATGTGGTTCGAGTCTGAATCATCTTTGGCAAAAGTTTCAATGACAGTATTGTCAGATATTTCTGTCAGGTATGGCAGACAAATCATTATGAACGTCATTTGCTGAAGCTTTTTCAGCAATACCATTATTTTAAAGGGGAATTGTGTTATTGCCTTTATTGTTGCTGTGTTGACTGTCAACAGAAGAAGCATTTATACCATTGCCACCATCAGTAATCCTTCGGATTCCGACTGATCTCGGAATCGCTGTGGTGATCTAGTAAAATACATAACTTTCGTCAGAATGATGACAATATGCTGGAAGAGAAATGTTAGGCACGGAAAGTATGAAGAAACAATGCAACGTAAATTCAGGTGATACATGTAACTAGTGAAAAATGTGAATGAATATTAATCTCATGGTCGCCACGGGAAAAAAAATCCTTCGCTGCCTTCATCATGCCAATGGAGACTCCTCCTCTTCAATAAGCATGGAACGTGACAAGAAACTTTATCATACTCCCACATTGTAGTGCTTTGTACTGTTGTTATTACCTTCTCCTTCTCTTTGTTGGCTGTTTTTCGCTGTCACCACTTTCCAAGTTGGACGTTTCTTCTATCACTTTACATTTTTTACAGGCTTTTCCCCAAGAACCTGAAACGGGAACATATCTTATGAAGTCCGAGCTAACACGAACCTTGAATTCTGGTTTTATGTGATTTCATTAAGGGTTATGAAAAGTGACTCGAAATCTCGAATTTTTGACGCAAAAAATCTGACTGCACACTGAATTGAGAAAATAAAGGGTCGGGGCACCTTCTTATGACGGTTCCCGAGGGCCCCCGGGTCTTATTTTCCCATTTTTTGTGCAGTTAGTCAGATTTTTTGCATCAAAAATTCGAGATTTCGAGTAACTTTATATAACCCTTAATGCAGCCGAATGGGTCAATGTCGTCCTGGGTATACCTTATGTTTACCCAGGATCATCCTGGGTAATCCTTTTCTTTACCCAGGACGGCCCTGGGTAAACATAAGGGTCCTTAATTTTACCCAGATTGGAGTTCCCGAGTGGTGTAGTGAGGTTGATATTCAGCGTAAATCATGAAATGAAGGGTGGCCTCGAACTAGGCCTATAGCTCCTAAGTCGTTGAGAATTTACTATCGGTCCCTTTTGAAAAGTTGTAGGAATTGGTCTTTTCTCCCTACTCCGCACCCCGGAGCAGGTATAGCGGTAATTTTCAGCCCTTTCGAGTTATGATCGTACTGCGTGTTCTGCAAAAAGTAAATTCATGAAAATGACGAAATGCACACGGATTATACATGTTCTACCTAGGTCTACCGCTCCTAAGTCCTTGAGAATTTACTATCGGTCCCTTTTGAAAAGCTGTAGGGATTGGTCTTGTCTCCCTATTGCAAACCCCGGAGGAGGTATAGCGGTAATTTTCAGCCCTTCTTAGCAATGATCCTACTACATGTTCTCTGCCGAAAGAGACGCACGCACCAAATTCCATCCTCGGAGCGATCAGCACGATTCCCAAGCTGGGTAAAGTTAAGGATCCTTATGTTTACCCAGGATGATCCTGGGTAAAGAAAATGATTACCCAGGATAATCCTGGGTAAACATAAGGTATACCCAGGACGACACTGACCCATTCAGCCTTAATGCATGGACATCATGAGGCGATCTGATCACTAGTCTATATAATTTACATACACTGTAGAGCAATATGAATCTCATGTTATTGTCATTATCCCTGAATGCTTACAAAAGAAAACTGCAATACCGGTACTTGTTTTGTACCATGGGGCCTTAATGGGCAATGAAATCCACGAGTCCTGTGGTGACTTCGGTACTTGTTTTGTACCATGGGGCCTTAATGGGCAATGAAATCCACGAGTCCTGTGGTGACTCCATCTTCGTAGCAGCTATCTGGCACCTATTCGTACTGTATGGAGGCCAAAGGGCACAGCTGGTGCCATCGAGCAAGGTTTCCGGAATATCCGCCAGCTCATTTGTATCCGTGTATTCCACAACCAAGTACATGATCGATGACATGATGATATTGAAGTTGACCTGAACAAATTCATGCAGATGCAGTCAATCCATTAAATTACAATGCCAATATTTTCTTTTCCATAAATCTTTAATTTCTAACTTCGTAGGCCTATCATGATTTCAAACAATTCGCTCATAAGAAACCATACTAGAAACCACTAGAGACACGAAAACAATACTAGAAACCACTACTCACTTCCTATCCTGATTGCTCGAAAGCATTTTATTAAACACAGATGTCAGGATCAGGCTCTGACTGTTTCTTGTTAACTTCCCAGTTTTCGATGCCTCCAAGGCCACCAAGCTGAATTGTGTTTCATCAATTAGGAATTTCCCAGGATACGGCATCCGCGCGAACTCCACATTGTTCTCTTTTCTGCTTCTTAGCAGCAGGGGCTGACACCTCCTGTTCATCAACACTGACATTTCTCCCCGTTGGAACCTCATTATCCTTTTCTTGCAGACTTGTTGATGATTCCAATGGTACTGCCACCCATGTAGGTGTTGTATGTGCCAATGATGTTTGGCCTAGGAAATTCTACTTGCCTCCACTGTCCATTATCCTTGATATTCCTTACTACTGGAGATGTCTCCATCTTGACCGGAACAGTTGAGAGCACAGATACAGGTTTCTTGTCCTTCCAAGTTACACAGTAAAGCTTCCTTGCGTATACAGGGATTCCCCACGTTGCAAATTCTTTACTTTTGCCTTTTTTACCTACTATATCTTTGGGAATGTTTGTTCTATTTTCTCTGAGGTGCCAACAGCCATGAAGCCTTTCTCATAAAGTGACAAGAACAGTTCAACACCTGTGTCCATCACAACTGTGCGGACCTTGTAGTTGTTTGGCTCCAGAAGCCGTTTGACAACTTCACCTGGTGAGTTATGGTCATTCTGCCTCCCAGGTTTCTTACCTTTATAGAGTTCTGAATTACATATATAGCCAGTGTCTGACTCAGCAAGCGCCCAATTTTGTAGTCTCATCTAGCCGGCTTGTTTCCCATAAACTGTCAGGCGGGCATCCACTCTTGACCCTTTATTATCGATTCATCCACCGACAAGTTCTCCTTGGGAACATAGACTTCCTGCCACTTTGCCGCAAGATAATCAAACCGGGGTATGTTTTGATTATCCTGCCTAGATCCCACTGGCCCCTGGGTAAGTCGTCGTCAATGATCATGACCAAGTCTCCCTTGGATATCGATCTACCATCCGTCAGCCAGCGGTTTCTGGCGGTCAATTTGGGCAAGTATTCCTGCAGCCACCTGCGCTGCGGTGAATGCGATCGGCGAGCACCTGAGCTTGGCGCCAGCGACGTCGACTATTCTCGGTCCTGGCAGTTATCTGTTGGTACCGTATTGTCAGCTCGGCCCACTAGGCAGTGGTTTGGCGTCAATGCAGTGTAATCGCTAGGGTCTGGACTGTTGTGAGTAAGTGGTCGACTGTTCACCACTGCCTCGACTTCAATCAACGTGGTCTGTAGAACCGATTCGGTTACGACGGTGCCCTTTAACATTTATTTATTCTGTTAAACTTGCCATTACGGGCCCTCTGTAAATTAAGAAATAAATTGAAATTGAAATTAATAGCATTCAATAGCCAGTTTTTCTGACCGCACAAGGCGTTCCCAGGCACCACCGAAATGTGGCGCGGCTGGTGGGATAAAATGCCAGGTTATCCCCTGCGGAGCTAGCATTCCCTGGATTCGGCTCTGCTCCAGGCTCTGTAAGCACTTATTGAGTTCAGCTTCGGCACCGCGGATATTTGTCTCGTTGTCACTATACAGGTACATCTCTTCGGGTGTTCGAAAAAAATGGACTATGGATCAATGGACTCTGGACTACTGGACTGTGGAAACCATGGACTGACCAGTCATACCTCACTGACATGCGGCGCCTGCCTCTGTTTTCATGGTTGTGTACGAAGACGTCATCGCGAATAACACACAAGTCTTGTGCATGCATAATAGGCTACTGAATTTTCATTACTGGTTGATAAAAAATAATGCCTTTAATTTGCTCGGGAAGAGACGGCGAAAAACTAGGCTACGCTACTCGCCATGCACACCGATATTAGGCCCAACAAGATCATTCTAGGCTGCTGAAGCCTTGTGAATCAAACAGAGAAGACAAAGACATTGTTATATGAAAATTCGAAGTTTGTTAGCTACATGTAAACGAACATTCGATGTGACCCGACAACACACTCAATCACTCAAGACTCAGCTCCTAATTTCCTGTCAGAGAAGAGGTTTCCATTTCAGGCGGTATTTGAGGTATTTATGAGGTATTTATGACTGTTCAGTCCATGGTTTCCACAGTCCAGTAGTCCAGAGTCCATTGATCCATAGTCCATGTTTTTCGAACACCCCATATCTTTTGGATGTCCTCGACGGCCGACGAAATTTCTTAAGCAGAGTAATGAATAATGACAAGTTGTCAACTTGTCACCCGTGCGTACATGTACCGGTATTTCAAGGTATGGTCACTCGCTAAACCCAGGCCACTGACCAGCTGGTAGCATCAATCACATGTACATATTTACAAAATGTACAAGGGTACTTGATGTCCTTTGGTTCACCACCTGGTCCATATGTTATTACTGTTTGGCCATTCTCGAAGCCTTTGTCGAAGTCCTCAAAGAATGTCCTTTGGTTCACCACCTGGTCCAAATGTTATCACCGTTTAGCCATTCTCGAAGCCTTTGTCGAAGTTCTCAAAGAATGTCCTTTTGTCGTCCTCATCACTGAATACTTTCTTGAGATTAAATAGTGAAATGTAGCACTTCTCCCTTCTTTTTAGTTTCAAACAAAGATGATGTAGGCTTATTATTCTTTTTCAGTATCATGGCCTTTGTACAGTCCATTACAATGCTAAAAGTCTTTTCTACTCCATCCCCGGCTGGAACTTCCTTATTTATGGGACAAATGTCCTTTGCTCCCTGACCAATCGTATATTCCTCTTCTATCCTGTTGATCCAGGTTGTGGCTTTAACTTCTTGTGGAACTATTTGTGACCCAATATGGCAAAAGTAGGCACAATTTTCATGGCAGTGACAAAGGTCCAGGGACCTTATTCACAGAGCCCCCGTAACTTTGAGGGTACGCAAATCCTTTTTTAGGCTGATAGCGAACAGTGCGTAGGTAGTCCGCAAATGGAGTGGAGTTGCCCAATAGGCGAACTGTTGGGACCGTCCTCAGCAGCTGATCCGACAAATGGCTAGTCTTGTTGAAGCCGACCTGGTAATGTTCCAGGGGCATGCTGTAGTCTTTCATGGGGCCATTGGTTGCGTTGCTGAGTGTATCAGGGGCTGGTTTGAAGACGACGACCGTTTTATATCTATCATTGGTTACGTGGACACGGCCAAATCCGTCACTCTGGAGTGATTCAAAGTCCGCTGGAATGAAACATGACACTATTAAAGACTGTTAAGCAAACAAAGCAACAGCAATGACTAACAAAATGCATTAAAAACAAGGTGGAGAGATAAAAATCATGTACATAACTTTTAGGTCGACAACAGTAACTGTCTCAATTATTTCATTGAGGCAGTTAGTAGCAAATGTCATTTGTAACAAGACTTTGCTAGCAAGGTCCCTATAATGTGGCTGTGCCAGAGTGTGTTGTCTGCATTTGGATGATTTTTTGTTGTGCATGGCACTCCAGACATTTGGCCGTGACAGTGCCACTGTCAGGTGTGAGTAACTGTGCGGAATTTCAATCAGATCAATAAATCTTCCCCAGGCTGTGAGTTTTACAACAGCTGATTTGTCAGATCAATAAATCTTCCCCAGGCTGTGAGTTTTACAACAGCTGATTTGTC
>NMRB01000745.1:44088-80747 GCA_002633025.1 Notospermus geniculatus | reverse complement strand
TATGCCTACCAACTACTAACAGAGGATAAGAAGTCATACATGGATTTTACTCAGTTCAAGCTGAAATATCCACACATACGAATTGATTTCATCAGGTACAATGGACTCATCAATGTGATCCCTAATAAATGGAAAACAGATGTTAATAATTCAACTCCCATTTTGGAACAATTATGTAAAAAGAATTCAAAACCCACAAAGTTTGCATATGACATCCTCAAAAAACAGATTGCCACCAAACCAACTACTGCAGAAGCGAAATGGAATGAACTAAAGCCTGAAATAAACTTAAATTGGGAACACCTTTTTCAATCAATACAGGAAACCACCACCGATACTAAATTAAAAATGTTACAATTTAAAATTCTACACAGGACGGTTGCCACCAACTACTATTTAGCTAAGATGAAGATAAAACCAACAGCTACATGTACTTTCTGTCATGATGAGGAGACCATAGACCACCTTTTCTTCAACTGTCCTTCTGTTAAACCTATTCTAACCTTTCTAAAAACATTTGTTGACTCAAAATCAAATATGACCCTTCCATTTAAAATAGAATCAGTTGTGCTGGGACATGGTATAAAAGAAAGACCCCTGAACTATTTAATTTATTGTTATAAGTATTACATCTATAGAAGCAAACTTGGCAATGTAACCCCAAATATTCCCCTTTTCCGAAAATTCTTACACGATAAACTAAAAAATGAGGAGAAGAAGTTTGAAATACGTGGAAAATCTGAAACTTTTAGAAAAGAGTTTGATTTTGACTACACATCTCTATGAACACCAAGCCCGATCTTGCATTTAGTAGTAAATCTGTCTTTTTATTTATTTCTCCTTGTTTCTTTTTTCTCTTTTTTTATTTATTTATTTATTTTTTCCCCTTTTTTTTTTCGTCTTCCTCTATCACAAAATTTGTCCTCTCCATTCCTATCAAGTACATATCTATGTATATAACAAAAACGTATGTATAGCTTTGGCACCAAAATGTGGCCTCCTATCCTGAGCTGCCGCAGGACATGTAGAGGCCCTCTGTAAGGCAGTGTTCTCGCTATATATAAAATAAAAATACTATAAAAAAAAAAAAATCACTAAAAGTGTTATTTCTCCCTTACCAAGAGACGAATCTTTGTCAAATTTTTATCATGGGTATATCTAATGAGGATACATAAGATAACACTTGAGTTTTTGAATTTGACCTACTTTTCAAGGTCACAGGGGTCAAAGTTCTTCTGAAATTACAAAGTTGGCTCTTTTTGTAATGGTTGCTTTGAAACTTCATACATATCTACCTCTTGATTACAACAACTCACAAACGAATTTTCAGTGAAATCTGATGCTTGAATTTGCCACTAGGGGGCCAAAAGAAGAAAAACCTAAACTGCTATTTCTCCCTAACAAAGTGATGGATCTTCGTCAAACTTCTATCAAGGGTAAATAGGAGGCATAACATGATACTGCTTCAAGCCAAGCGGGCACAGTGCCATTGGCACTATTTTTACACTGGAAAGTTGCGCTCCATTTCCCATCAGCAACACACGAGGCACGCTGATTTGTTCGCCATTTAAGGTGTGACTAAGTCTGTGCTATTGACGGTGCACGCGTCTGATCTACTGGTAGAGTGTTTCAGAACACCACAGTAGAAAGGAAGGGCTGCATTCAGCTGCAAGGTAAAGCTGAATTTACCGACAAAGCTCTCTAATTACTATGATAAAGAAGTTTGCCCAAAGTGCGCAAACACCTATAGGCCTATCAGTGTAGAATCATTGTGTAGAGAATGTGGCTTCAATGCCATGACATTTCCTGACCGCGCAAGACTTTATGATGACTTCCCAAGTGAATCTAGTGGAGAGAACATCCTTAATCTGTACAACTTGGGGTTCACATCGATAATTTCACCAATTCCAATGATACAGTGAAAAAGGTTGTTGAAAACATCATTGATCAGTGAGTGTGGGGTAGGCGATGACAAGCACTGGATACGTTTAGGTTGCGACGGACTCCCGTACAGAGATTCTCTCTCTGGTAGTCAACAGAACAGTCAAATACCACCCGTATCTGACTAGGTTCACGGGGATAGTAAACCCCATGGTGGGGTATGTACGTGTCCTTGCTCTTATGAGGTGTTTCATAAAGGCTGCGTAGTCCTCACGGTATACTTTTCATCCCTAAGCATTTTGTCCTTCAGTCGCTCCAATCTCTTCATCACCACTGGTCTGTTGTTTGGAAGGCTGACCTTGTCTCTAAGTGGCAACGGCATCTCGAAATGACCATCTGGACACTCTCGTAGACCGTCTTCAGCAATCTCAATGTGTGCTGTGATCAGAGAACAACTCGATACAATGTACTTACCCCTCTTTTACGCCAGTTTTCAAAGATGAAAAAAATCTGGTTGCCTGTGTGCACTCCCTCAAGCACATGAAGCAACTGTCAAGTCAAAAATTTCACGTAAAGATAGGGAGCAGATTCGGCTGCAAAAGTTGCTTTCTTTGAGTGGGAAGTCTGAGTCGGTGGGTCACATTCCACCCGAACAATCACATTGCTTAAATTATAATGCGATATTTTGCATATTATGGCTGGTTTCATTTTGAGGTTACCTTTATAAAAGGAAAGGTTATTGACGGATAGGAAGACAAGAGAATTAGAACGGGAATTTTTTATTCAAACATCTATGACTTTATCAATGGTCAGATGCAAATTTTTAGACCAGCATAGGACTTTGCAGACGATCTTTTAACAGCCGATCAAAGTACTTGCGAACTTTTTCAACTCTCCAAACCTGACTATTGCACTTGAAATCGATTGTAAATTCCCATGGTCTGCAAATAACCCCTGCCAATAAAATGCCATTTTGATAGCCCAAGTCTGCAACAGATGTCATCGGTATTGGTTGTCTTCTTGCCGGCCACAATCTGGTAATCAAATCGAGAATACACAACAGAATGGAGAACCCCAACGTCAAAGTGACGTGGGTTGCAAATTTTAGGCAAAATATCATGAACATCCGGCAGGCACGAATGTTCGACCTTGCTGCAACCCAAGTGATTTTGTTGCACAGAGTGATAAACCTCCATCTTATAGTTCGCTACCCTTCCTCAAATAGGCCGACTAGTAGCCAATCTCCTTTTGTAGTCGTTTCTTATGGAAAACGTCTAGTTTAGCCTTCACTTCCGCTGGGGTATTCAAATAGTTTGAGGCTTGTCAGTAAGGAAATCTCTCCACAGCGCAGGTCTTCTGGACACAGTAATATTTGGTGGTGTATTGTGCAGACGGAAGTCAAACTGATGGGTCGCCTGGTTTCGGATAGCTCGACCTTTCCCTGTGCGACAAAACAATGTCATATGGCGAGATTAATGCTGCGCGATTAAACTCTTGAGAATATTGTCTGCAAGGAAGTGCCCTGGGTTCATCTTTCAGAAACGAGACGACTAGTGGGAACTCTGAAAAATCGCTAACTTCTTTCAAGCTGGTGCCCACTGCTATGCCACTCAGATTACAATGTTCTCCATGGGCCGGCGCGGGCCGTCTTCGGTTGGGCTACCATGGGCTAATTTGAATTTGAATTTGCAATATCCAAAATACGGGACTTAGAATGCTGAAAATACAGTGGGCCAATAACTTGCAGGGACAATACGTAGGTGATGCAAGACCGTGGCATAGCTGAACTTGGACACAGCCGAAATTGAGTACAGGAAATCCTGGCAAAATAATTAATTCTGTTGGCCGACGTTTTTGTCCATAATTATCCCTTTAAGTGATGTAAAACACCTTGTCTACATTATATAGTTGGGTCTTCGTTTTATAGTAGTGGGGGTCTTCGTTTTATAGTTGGGTATTCGTTTTAGTAGTTGGGGTAAGGGTTTCCTTACAGTTTTGCAGGTCATCAGCCAGCTCTCTCAGACCCTTCGGGTCTGAGGCTCGGATGGACCTTCGACCGGATACCTGTTTTATCCAGGCCTGGGCAATCACGAAGTCCTGTCCAAATCTTTTCTTGAGGAGTTTCCTTGCCATCTGATACCCTTTAGATGGTTCTCTTACGGCACAATTTTCTATTACCTTTCTTGCATTACCGGTGCTAGCAGTACCCTAACAATCTACTTAATTTTGCATCATCATCAACCATATCTTTGTCGACTGAGTTTTCAAAGGCTCTTATGAAAACCCAGTACTTAAGGGGTTTTCCATCAAAATTCATGAGGTCAACCTTTGGTAATTGCAGTGTGTTCAGCAACATGTTTTGTTGCAGCTGACCTTGTTTCGGTAACTCCAGCATAGTCTGATTCACTATGTCCTGATTACTGGCAGCTGGATTTCGTGGATCCTGGAAGGCTTGACCCGAATTGTACTCACCTACGCCTGGTACCGGTAACTGAGTATCTGGATTGGACAACAGGATGTCCTGCTTGCCCTGACGTGGGTCATATCTGGGGGCGTGGCAGTAAGTCAGGTGTATGATGACTCTTACCTGGCACGGATGTCTCTGGGGGTGAGGTATGGACTCCAGGAAGTGCATCTGGCGTTTCTTGAATATGAGGAACAGGGAAGGTCGTATCCATTAACCCACTTACCTCCGGAATCTGAGTTATCCCACACTTGACTTGGGGCTGAAATGGGGGAACCACTGGATTGAGACTTACCATTGGGGTTTGCTGACAAAGTCTGGCATCTGGCGCTGGGTCAATCTTGACAATAGTGCTGGTCAGTGGTAAGCCAGCTCAGCTGACACGTTGGACACAACTGACATTGGTCTGACTGATGCTGAGTCAACCTTGCTGACAATGCTACTCTGTGGTGAACCAGATGACACGTTAGTAGTAGATAAAAGTGTTCTTTCAACTCCAACTTTTAGGTAGCGCGCCACACAAAACGCTGCGGTGGAGTCGCTGTGGCGCTACCTAAAGTTGGAGTTGAAAGAACTCCTTTTGGGGAGTCTTTGCCTCTGTGTCTGGGGGGTGTCCTCGGTCTTGTCTGTTGCATCGACGTATTTCGCCCGACGTATACGTGGCGTTTGCTGGCCAAAATCCAGTCTCGGAGATTGCTGTATCCCAGACGACGTAGATGACAACGTCGAATGTTGATAACCCTTGGCGATGTGTTAGTGTTGCTGGACATTTTTTTAATCGATGTTGGGTTTACACAACACAGCGAATGCAAATTTCTTTGCTCAGTCCCGTTAACTAAAACACGCTCTTGGTGACGTTGTCACATCGGGTTTTTGGCACAAAAGTGTCACCAGCCAGAGGCCAAATTTTACAATATACAATCGACGACAACATGCCCAACAGTTTCGCATCGAAAGGGCCTTTGGCATTCCAATTTCTTTTTCGGTTACCGGTAAAACCTCGGCGCGACGGAGGTAGTTGTGTTTTGAACGCTTTGTTAAACTGATCAAATGATTGAGTGGATCGAAAATCAAGCCTAAACGGATGTTTTTTTGCTTGGTTTTCTTGTCTTTTTTGGGGCGGCACCCGATGGTGGTCGACCGGGTGCCCGTTTAATGCCCTCCTCGCATAAAACAGGCAAGCAATGCACGGCGTATTTTTGACATCTGCCGTTTTGTTTAGAGGTAAAGTGTTCTTCAAGCGTTTTCAAGGCATCGGCATTTTTCTTAACGAATTCGAGGAAAGATTTCATCGAGTTGATCTGTCGTTCTGTATTTTGAATTTGGACCTGGGATCGAGCTTCGAACGCCAGGATTTTACCATTACAAATGTTGATCCATGAATCGATTTTATTGAAACTTTCGTGGTAGTTGTTTTGGACAGCGCAGGCGGAACGAAAGTCGTTTAAAATTTGTGGGTGTTTCGTTGGACAGTACCGACCTTGGTGTAACGGCCTCATCATGAACTCTCATCATGCTCATACCTAGGCCTACATGCCTCTCCTGAGGCGCGTTTACGTTCGTATGTCTTATACTGGAACCACACAACTCTGCCAATGATTCATTTTCAGCTCCTGATTTGGCCAGCTTTTCCTTTAGCTCCAGTTCTTGCCTTTTCTGTTCCAAGTTCAAGCTCCTTCCTCTGGAGCTCTTGCCTTTCTTTCAACAAGGACAGCTCAACCTCGTACCTGGCCCTTGTTGCAGAACTACATGTAGCCTTTGATACGGAAGATCGCCTGGTCTCAGACTCAGCCCGAGACCGTACTCCAAGCCCTGAACCCACATGGTGAAAATGGAGTCCTCGGGATGCACGCTTTCAACAACCGAATGCCTTTCATTTTTATTCATTCATTTTCATTCAAAGTGCCAAAATCCACAGAAACGTGATCGGTGACACTGTGTACAAACTATGATGGTCTGCTCTAGCGAGCAAAGAGAAGGGCCTTGAGGTGGCGAGCAAAAACAGTTGTGCTTTCAATCTTTCTGATGTTAGCTGGGAGTTGATTCCACATAATAGCCTGGGGGCAACACACTGGAAAGCTCTGTCACCATAAGACAAAACCAATTTGACTGTTCACCCAGTCAGACAAGTATACCCTGTAGTCAAGCATGTTTGCAACAACCTTGTCATAATAACCCTTGGATTCCCTAATTTCATTGGGATCAATGGCACTCATTATAACATGCTAAGAAGTTATCAAAATATTTACCGACTTGGTCACTCCTTTTTAACACAATTTCATAGTTCGCACAGTCCGGTAATACTGACAGAACTTCACGCATTTTTCTGGTGAGAAGTCCCTTTGCAATTTTCCTGTCCTTCCTCAGTTCCTTCACTTGGCGGTGATAGTTCATACTATCTGCCATTTTGTGTCTGTCAACGACCACTTTGAAGTCGCACACAAATAACAAAAACACTTGTTGGAACAAGACGTATCCTAAGCTGACTTCCTAAGGCGCTACCTCCATGCACAGGGGTTAAGAATTGGGTGGGCAAGACTCATTCTACTGATTGGTGCCTCCTTCCTTTCAGAATAGGCTAATTGTCTCCGTACTCCCTGCTGCCCATATCGCTGTACCAAAAACTTCCCTCCAAATCTCCATCGTCCCAATAAATTACCTTGGCAGACCGCCGCAGGAACGGGGGGGTGGGGGCTTTTGCAAAAGCTGTGTCCGATAGCACCTCCATTACTGCGTTGGATGACGAGGGTCGCTCGGCCATTGCCCTCACCTGGGCCAGAGCCGTCTCCACGGAAGTCGTGCCTGCTGACTGCCTCATTTTCTTCACCTCGGATTCTAGCGTGGTACATGTAAGTCTGACACGAAAATAAGGGTCACTTAGTTAGCCAATATTTCCATATTAGTCAGAGACATCAGTTGTTGTTGCCAAGGACAAAATTGTCTTGTTTGACGAGAAGTTGATGATAAATGGATCCTCGTAAGCAAGTAAAAATGCCTCAATGTCTTCAGGCTCTGTGGGTTCGCTGAGGTGCGCACTAACTGTCTCAACTATTTCATTGAGGAAGTTATTGGCAAATGTCATTTTCAACATGCTTTTGCTGGTGAGATCCATGAATGTGGCTGTGCCAGAGTGTGTTGTTTGCACTTGCACTATCTTTTGCTGTGCGTGGCACTCCACACATTTGACAGTGACAGTGCCACTGTCAGGAGTGATTACGTTAAGAGATTTAAGGGTGTGTAAGACTTAGATCTGTGTGCCTTTGTCAAATACGTGGTCGAAGTGTGTGTAGTTAGTGAAGGTTCCTGCGGCTAGGTCTTATTTGCACGACGATAAAAATCATAGACCAAAAAGTAAATCCACAGGGAACGGCAGTAGGCAGAAATGAAGTGAAACCTCAGACATGACATTGTCAAAAACCAGAAGTGAGATGTTGAGTTTATTGATGTAAATTAATTCTATTCAGTCTCTAAAAAGTTAAAGGAGAAGCGGAAGGGTGGTAATGACATACCTTAATTACTTAATCACCTTTTTTGAAATTTTTGCCATTTTATTTAAATGCTTCATATTCCGCTTCCCGGTGTAGTAGTTTCGTTTGTGCCCCCGCCCTCCTGTACAACTATCATTCACCATCCTTTCAATTCAATGCGGCAGTAACATTAAGAAGGGGTAGCATTTAGCATTAATGCAATATGCAATATAATATAATAATATAATGCAATATAAATACTGGTAGGCCTAAATTGCGCGAAATTTAGACACGATGCCAAAAAGTTAAGTTCTCCGGTGGCGCAGGACCGGTAGTATAAAAGAAGGCACGTACTTACTTACAAGCAAACAGAGAGGCCCCCTAGGCACCTCGGTGGTCTCAATCATCGCACCACCGTCACCACCATCACTTCAAATAGGCTCAAATAAACTATATGTTTGCTGCGAAAAAAGAAGAATTATTATATTTAATTTATTAATTTGCATAGGCCTGCCCTCCTGAAACACGTGGGAAAACACGTGGGAAAACTTCAATTGCAAGGCCTAGCATCATATTCGAATTTCATAGGCCCACTTGCGCCCATTTTACACCTGTGCTGCCATGCCTTCCAGTAGGCTTACTATATGGGCCTGCATGTACCAAAAGTCACGGCAACTGCACCAAAATGCCGTGAAATTGACAGGGAAGACATCCAACACACACAAGTTTCTTGTCCAAGATCACACACTCTCAAACAACGTACGCAATCTGCGCAGGCGCAGTAGCCAATCATGAATACCACGGAATGCATTGATTCGAACAGTCGTGTGTGTCGGATCAGACTTCCACAGGAGTCTCAAGGAGTCTGCATCTGTGGGTGGCACTCGCACCTGGTGGAACATTGCTTCTACATCCCCGACAAAGCTTCATCAAACAGCCGGAACCGTTGGAAGACGCCAAACAAGCTGTTCAGGTCCAGTTAGGAGGACGTCATTGAGCGAGATCCCCCCGAAACTGGGCTGCAGCGTCGAAAATACACGAACCTTTCCGGGTTTATTCCGATTGGTGACCCTGTGATGAAGTAGATACCATAGCCGCTATTAAGTGGTGCTTGCTTCTTCAGGTGACATTTTCCTAGTGTAGCCCTTTTCGACGTAGCCATTCAGGGTGTCGCGGTACAGTTGTCCAAATTTTGCATCGTTCTGAACGGTTCAGTAGTCGTCTCTGGAGGCTGTTGTATCGTCTTAGTGCCGCCTGGTTACGTTTTCGTCGCGCCGCAACATGGGAACCGTATAGTGACCATCGATCAACTTGTTTTCAAGATTCTCCATAGCTGGGTATCTCTACCCGTTCATGGTTTTGGCACCTGCTGAAATGCTAAAAACATGCCCGAAGTTAAAATCACTGACTAATAGTTAGAAATATGCTGTCCTAATACACATATTTCTATAACCTGAACATCAGCGAAGTAATTTTATCGCAGACCATGCCAGCTGCTCTTTTATGTCACCGAGCTCTCTCGTATCCTCTGCAGAACACGTTCCCGCCAATTTTGCCCTTCGGCCATTGTAATCGAACAAAATGATTCTAATTTACACCGATAACACAGTGAAAATGGCTGTGTGCAAGCGATATGACACGATAAACCGTTTGAATCAATGTACCTGTGATGACAGCTGAAAAATTCGTCTGCTAAGCTGCAGCCAATCACTTAAATCGCAGAAGCTCCTCCATTTTTAAGTGGGCTTTAGCCCACTTCTAGCTATCACACTTACATTTGTGTGCACCAAATATAATTCTTCGAGTAATCCATCAAACTTCCTGCAAAACTGCACAATAAAAAACATGTGTTTGCACGATTTTGATTGTTGTTAACAGTACAGTAAACTGAGGAGTCTTTCGTCACATAGGTCTTAGTGTCAGTCTTTCAAAAGCTTTGGCGTAGTCTGGGAACATCCAGCATATATTTTGGAATGCCTTTGTGGCACTGTCTAGGGTGGGATCACCAGACAGAGTAAGGCCTATGCCCACAACGCCAGTCGTTTGACTAATAAACATCACAGGCCCTGATCACTGAATAGGTAGGTATCAATACAAATTCTCCCGTCCTTTGACGGGTACTTTGGCTGAAAGGGTAAATGTCGTCATGGGTATATACAAAAAAGATTACCCAGGATCTCAATCTTCACTAAAACAATACCCTGGGTCTAGTTTCGGTGGCCGAACATCACCCAGCATCGTCGAATGGCATCTGGATTCGTGGATATCTCGCCCATGGGCACGTGACCGCCTGAGGAATGTCATGAACAGCTACACTCAACAAGTACCGCGGCGCGAGACCGCGAGATTCCACGAGATTTTTGAATAGGACTCGTTCGTAGGCACTGATTGCGGGTGCTGGGTGATGTTCAGCTACCGAAACTACACCCAGAGTATTGTTTTCTTGAAGATTGAGATCCTGGGTAGTCTTTGTATATACCCAGGACGACATTTACCCTTTCAGCGGTACTTTGCTAGTTTGATGATAAATCTGCATGGAATTTTCATGGCATGGAGAACCAACCTTGTCAGTTGGCATCAGTTTGCAAGATGTGTTGGTTGCCAGTCTTATTTTTACACTCGAAATTTGCGTCCAATTTCCCGTCAGCAACACACCGTGATCTTGAAGGCAGGGTTACACACGAGGCACGCTGATTTATTCGCCGTGATAGGTGTGACCAAGTCCGTATCATTGACGGTGCACGTTAAGTCTGACCTACCGGTAGTTTGAGTACACCACCGTGGAAAGAATCATGGCTGCATTCAGCTGAAAGTGAAGTTGAATTTGCCGACAAAGCTCTTTAGTTACTATGATAAAGAGGTATAATAGTTCAGAATCAGTCGGTACAGAATGTGGCTTCAATGCAATGACATTTCCTGACCGCACAAGCCTTTATGATGACGTCCCAAGTGGATCTACGCTTAACACGTTGTATGCCGAAGACGGGAATTTTCGTCAAACGCTGCCAACCGGTGTATGCCGAAGACGAGAATTTTCGTCAAACCTAGTTTCTTTCACCAGACGATAGGTGGCGTCATTGTGCTTCCGGGTACCGAGTAGTTCGTTTGAGTCACCACAGGTTGGCGTGCTACAGATCAGCGAGTGCACATGGTAGCTACGTATGTTACTGTTATGGTGCGCAGGAAGATGCGTTTTTCTCCACTTTTTGCGCAGTATCCGCAAAAAACAGTAAAATTCATGTACTTCTCGATTTGTTTTCACTTCTCTACCTTTTACTGAACATAGAATAAATGGTATCAATGGAAAGATTGTCTTCTCTTCTTTCATTTGGTATATAGCAAAAGGTGATCCGTGTACATGTACATGTAATGCAGCATGGTGAAGGATGGTGAAATTTGCTGAAATCGTTGGCACGCTGGGGGAAAACCCAATAAATGACGTTGGCATACAAGGTGTTAATGTATACAACTTGGTGAAATTATCGGGGTGAACCCGAATTGGAATGATAAAGTGAAAAAGGTTGTTGAAAACATCATTGATCATCGTCGCAACCTAAACGTATCCATGGTATCCAGTGCTTGTAATTGCCTACCCCACACTCAGACTCGCGTACAGGATATTTGATGTTACCGTTGAAAACACTGTGAAATGCAATAGCTGTGGTGAGGAAATGGACATCAGGGAAAGATCATTTGAGGAACACGTTCAGGAAGTTCATCCCGGAGATACTGAAATTGATTATTCCCTCGTCTTTGATTCTGTGTTCCTTATTCCCGATGCTGGGCACACAGAAATAAACTTGCTTCGGGCAATTTTTGCCTTGTGCAGAAACATTTCCTTGGAGGAGGTCGCTGACGGCCTGGGTTTTAAAAGTAAGGGTGCCAAGGAATTTGTCGTCAGAGGGAGCAACCATCATGTCACATGGCAGATTTCTTTCATTGTTCCTATGGCCTTTGTATTGAGTTACTGCTCACGTACGTCGTGGATTGTGCNAAATAGAAAAAACCTCGAACTTTATGATCCACTTGTCGTTTGATCCTGAAAATGTACCATTTCGTGGGAAAGTGTACCGATTACTAGTCTTTTGTTTCAACTTATTAGCTAATTAGTGCGTTCCAAGATACACCCCATTCAATTCCTTTTGACTTATAGACCCCGCAGGTGCCTTCATTTCCGTCATATATCTTGTACTTTTATGGTATTTTGACATTTTTTATTTACAACGCCTGGCCACGTTTCAAAAATTGAAAACGTTGGCTCGCCCTTAATGTATACAACTTGGTGAAATTATCGGGGTGAACCCGAATTGGAATGATAAAGTGAAAAATGTTGTTGAAAACATCATTGATCATCGTCGCAACCTAAACGTATCCAGTGCTTGTAATCGCCTACCCCACACTCAGACTCGCGTACAGGATAGTTGATGTTACCGTTGAAAACACTGTGAAATGCAATAGCTGTGGTGAGGTAATGGACTCATTTGAGGAACACGTTCAGGAAGTTCATCCCGGAGATACTGAAATTGATTATTCCCTCGTCTTTGATTCTGTGTTCCTTATTCCCGATGCTGGGCACACAGATATAAACTTGCTTCGGGCAATTTTTGCCTTGTGCAGAAACATTTCCTTGGAGGAAGTCGCCGACGGCCTGGGTTTTAAAAGTAAGGGTGCCAAGGAATTTGTCGTCAGAGGGAGCAACCATCATGTCACATGGCAGATTTCTTTCATTGTTCCTATGGCCTTTGTATTGAGTTACTGCTCACGTACGTCGTGGATTGTGCCCATCAATCAATCCCCCCTTCTTTTTCTCACTATACATGTAGACATGTTTGGATCAAGTCTGAGAAGAACCCGAACTACTTGTTGTTCAACGATCTTGTTTTTGACTAGTTTTTAGGACCGAAACGCCTTCGAAGTGGAATCGGGGGGGGGGGGGGTAATTTTGAATTCGCAATATGCGGGCGGCAGAAAGTGGCCCCATCACGTCAATAGGGAAGCATCAGATTTATCGTCAATTGATATACTCGGACATGAAGGTGAGGGTTGAAGATCCACCTCTGTTGAAAACGTACATTGGTGAGGTCAAAATCCGTGTTAAGATAACACCAACGCCGATCCTAACACTAACACCAAAGGATCACACCAATTTTGACCTCGCTGCACGGTGCTGGTGTTATCTATGGATCCGGTGTGTAGATCAGGTGTCACACTCAAATTGCTGTTTTTCTTTAACTTCGTCTTAATGTCATTGGGAATTCTGCGTCGGTTCCTAAGCCTGCTGCTGGCTCTGGGCAGGGGCCAGCGTTTCCTGAAGTGTCTCTGTTTTGCTGGCCTTTTGGTCTGTAGCCCCCATCTCGGTTGGACGACGTGGACGGGGGCCCCCTCCGAAAGGGCTTAGCACCAACCAGGCCTGATAGAATTTCCCAGGCCTTCTTCGTGCCTCGCGCCATCTTGTGGAGTGCTGAGTAGAAATTTCCCACAAAAAGTTTGGCGCAATTTTTGGCAAGGATGTCTCCGTGGTCCTTAATCAGACGTTTTGCCCTCTTGTGGCTAAGCAGGAATCTTGTGAGGTAAGTATCTCGGTGGGCATAGTTTGTCCATAGACTGGCTTGCCCAAGGAGAGGCATGCTTTTCTCCATTAGCTCTATGAGCTGGTTGACGTCAATCTCTCCGTATTGTAGCAAACAAAGCAAGCTCCTTTCTTGAACGCAGGTTTCTTTTGTGTCCAGAGATTGCCTTCTTTTGCCGACGTGGTTAACTCCACAACTGCCGTGGTTAACTTCGTCATGGTGAATTTGTGCACCAAGGTTATGGGGACCCCTCTTTGCAAGTCCACCTGATGTATTTATCAAAGGAATCGGCCTGTCATGCAGAAGTTTTAAAATAGTACCATAGTGTGCCAATGTCATTTCGGAATCAGTTGCCTTGTGAGAAGTACCATGAATTCTGTTTAACAGAGGAAGATTCAATTCTATTAGGCATTAAAATGTTATCTTCGCCTTCTTTCACAGGGAAATGTTTCCCATAATGCTCAACAGAGATATTGCTCCATCATCGCATCATTATACTGTGTTGCTCAGCTAAAAGGGCATATAGATGTTTACAGAAATAGGGTTGGCCTCTCGTGACAAAGTGATAGCATGAGCAAACTGACAATTTAGGATTACAAATGTAAACATCGTCATGAACCTGATGACGAAGATCCTGAGGGATCAAATCACTCATGGTTTCTTGCAAAATACCACAAGCTTGTCTGTCAAGTTGACCAAGGATGGATTTTGATTTGCTAACAGACAGCATTATGTGAGTGATCCAACTCAACCCTGTCAATACTGATACATACTGCTGGCAGACATACAAGTTTGACGGATATTATCATACGAATCATCAGCATCAGTATTAGGGGGGAAATTCTCAGTAAAAAACTGTTGGGGATCGAGCTTGTAAGTACAGGATTAACAGATGATGATACCTTCACTAATTTCCATGAGTCAGATGGACTCTTTGTGAAGTAACTATGTTGCCACCTGAGAAAATGTCAATACCCTTTTTTCCCAACATCAATTCGTGATTTTCTGAAAATTTTTATGGCATTAGTTAAAGCTAACCTCAGAATACGGGCTTACAAAATTTTGGAAATTTTTGCGTTAGGTGGCCCAAGATATTCAGAATATCAAAATGTTGATATGGTTAAGTCTTTAAGCTAAGACAACCATAACCTATAATCAGTTTACGCTAAAAGTCTGAAAACTTTTTAAGTGAGTTCTGTCTACTAATATCAAAATTTTGATAATTTTAAATATCTCGGCATCTGGTCAAGATATTTTGACGAAACAAAGCTCAAAATCCTGGAACAAAAGTCACAAAAAAATTGCATAACAGAAACGTTAATGTTTAGGGCTTTTCGTAATGAGCTATTACATAATTATGTTATTTCGAAATTTCCAAACTTTTGCTGTAGAAATGTGACTAAAATTATATACTTTCATGTGGAACAAACTGTGTTAAAATTGGTTGAGTAGTATTTGAAATATTCAAGGTATCAGGTATAGATAAACTTATGTCAATGACTGTAGATTAGTTGAAATGTACATTACTCTACATAAGTTGAAATGTACGGTACATTACTGCATATTAGTTGCTTTTTTGTTTTGGGCACTTCTTTACAGTACTGGTCGAACTTCCGGTGGCAGTTCCGCTGGCACTTGTGGTGTTTTTTTTTCGTAGTAGTAGTTTGTAGAATTTCGAAGTCTGTGATCTGGATCCCATCAATTTTGTTGCTGTTATCTTCTTTGGTAGTTGATCCATAGTAGGAAGTTCTTTGTTGAGATGACTGTAAATGTCACGGCATCATGCTGATCTTTTTGTGTGACGAGAACTTCTCTTGGCAAGTCTTCAGTGTTGTCGATTGCAATCAGTTCGAGTGTCTGTTGCGTAGGTGTTTGTCACCACTCCTGACAAACTGCGTCCTACTACCCATGTACGACTTGAACAGTCGAGCACTTTGCCAGTAAGACTCTGAGCAATGCCGTCTCGTCTACAAAAAGTGAAATAATGCAGTTAAGTTGTAGAAGATCTTATTTGACTCAAAGGAGTACGGTATTGGATCTCAAGTGCATTATTTCACTGCTGACGTCGAGGGAGGCACCTAGCGGGATACAAATTGAAAGATTTCCCCAAGCCCCCCTAGTCCCAGGGCTCCGGCCACCCCCTCTAAGAATCCCCAAAACTGCCGGACCCGAACGTCCGGAGTAATATCATTAGCCAGACTAAAGCAGCGGGGAAGGTGTCGGGACAGGGTGTGTAATTTTAAATGACATGGCACCGCCGGGCACAGGGCGCAGGGCAATCGCCGAGGGGCTTTTCCTGGCATCTTGAATATCTGAAAATATAGAGAGACGGAGAAGGGTATTTTTAATGTACGTGACAACTCCTGGTTTGTCGTCATCAAAAAAGAGACAACTTATACCTGTAGTCAACATTCTGGACGCCCTCTCTACCGTCTCGCACATCCCCAGTGGCCAGGGGGTAATCCTAGAAAATTAGTCCAATACATAATCCCGGAGCCGCACGGGGAGCGCACGCCGCCGTCGAGCCGGTGTTCTACCCCTGGGTGACTCGGCTCCGGGGGAGGGGGGGAGGTGAGCTAAAAAAAACGATTGTTGCTGCCTCTGATCTGTAGAAGTTCACCAGGAATAAATTTGAAACCGTAGAATGTAAAACTTTCGAACTTGGAGATCAAGAAAAGCTACACAACTGCAGATCTTTCTTCATGCAATACATCATTTATCCAAACATCAGTTGAGGAAATATCTGAAGACTTGCTGTAAAATTGCAGATGAAAGGCAATACATACATAAATTACAGCTAAACAATTCAGAAAACAAAACGCAAGCACTTCAAGTGGTGCACTGGATTTCTGCTACTTGAGGTACGGTACAGAGAGAAGAATCTACAACTTGGAGAATGAAGGCGATGGTTTTGACAGGCAAACTGCGACCTCCAGCAAAGTTAACTTAGTAAGTGGCACTGACTGCCAAGGGGAATTGAACAGCCCATTCATACGGGGATACAATTTCTCAGCCCTACGAGTGTCAAGAAAGTTGTATGAAGTGTTCTCAAATAGAAGTTAAAGGCAAAGATTTATGCACTTTGCTGAAACCTTCAACCCATTCTTCCCTAATTGCGTGCCAGTTCTTTTCAAAATACTCCACTACAGTAACTAATGGTTCGTCAGTACTGTTACGATAGTCTGAATGACTAACACCAACAATTGAATTATAGAACAGGTGGTTCTATTAACATAATAACAACTTTGGAAGTAATTAACTTTAAAAAGTCGCTGCGTTTTTGGTATCGGAAATTCAGGGGTACAAACGGACAGAAACACAACGAACGACAAAAGATGAGACACTGCTATTAAACTGTGGAAAAGAGTCATCAAAAGGGGTTCAATGAGCCTCACTGGAAATCATCTACCGTTAACTCGTGCTGCCGCTGGTGGCAATGATGTCGCCCATTGTATTAACTTAAAATTAAAAACACCATCAGAAATGCTCACAACAATTCTTAGTAACAGCCATTCGTTACCAGAAATCCTGAAATACAAAGGCAAAGGCAAAACACAACGATGCTCTCAGGAACGTTGTGTGGAACATTATAGGAACATTCTAAAAACACGGAAGTTCACAGATCTGTGATCAGCTTCCAGATCTTTGGGTTGACCTCGAAATGATCCCTGTTTTTTGTAACTCTCTTTGGGGGATCAATCAAGGAAACGACATTGCGCGATTCCCATAACCTGCATGGTATCCAATTGGAGACCCCCTTATTGAACTGGGAACACTCAGGGATAACCCTGTCTCCACAGTCTTCCTCCCAGCAAACTTTGTTTTTGATACTCGGGTCCAAAACACTGAGTGTAGGGACTCATTGGCGTTTTGCGTCTGGTTACGCTTGCACCTCTTCAACAACTCTGGATCAGCGAGGCGTTTGAAGAGGGGCTAAAGCAACTCTCTGATCATCCGTGACAATGGAGGATCAGTCTCCTTCTCCTGGCGTATTTCGTCCAATGGTATGCCCTCCTTTCCGCTATTTTATACCAGCACCACTGGTCATCGCAATGTTTATGATGGGGATCCTCCATTGTCGATACAGAATGAAATACGTAGAATGGCCCAAACAGCGTTGCGCATCTTATCAACATCTGGACTGTTCTTGACCAAAACGTTGCGGTAATAGTTACTCCAGCGCTTCATCCCATCCCCAGTCATACGATTTCTCCCACGGTAAGCTATCCCCTTTTGTTTAGCGGCACTAGTCGGCTTGTCCAAACCACAGTACATCCGCTTGTGCACATGGTTGATGCACTCATCCTTACTAATTTCAACACCCTCCCCATAAACATGATCATCGTTCAGATTTTTCAGTGTACCCGAGTCCCCATCGCCAATCATTTCGGTATATCTAAAACTACATGCCTCAACAGACCTCTTCCAAAGAAGAACAGCCGTGTGTGACTCCATGCCGCCAGACGATCCTTCATAGTTTACGTCACAATCTTTGGCGTGTGCCTCCATCCAAACCCTCCGATCCTCCTCATCATCGATCTTTTTGCCAACTAACTCGCACCCAAATACCAAATCCAAGCCAGGAATAAAAGATGAAAACTTGACGTCATGGCCAATAATGAATTTGCCAAATGTTCTCAATTAAAGACTAGTCCATCATCCTCAGCAATTACTGCCTGATATGGACGGCCTAGAGCATCATCTCCCCTCTGAAAAAGTAGTGTTGACTGAAAATTGCTCTCCAGGATATTAAGCCAATCAGATCCAGGACGGGGAATGCCATCTTTCTTCACCAAAAAGCACTATATAATAAGGCTGGGGATATTTACCCGACGGTCGGTCCCGCAGGTAATGAATTTCGTCTTGCAGAAACGACGGTCGTTTCCGCAAGTAAATATGCTGTCTTGCAGACCCGACCGTCGTTTCCCCAGTACGGAGCTTTTCTTGCGGCCCCGACGGTCGTATCTGCAAGCCTAATTTAATATCTTCGAGGCCCTACCCGTCGTGGCTGCAAGCCCAAATTATCAGCTACGAGACACGACTGTCGTTTCCCCAGTACAGAGCATTTCTTGTGGCCCCGACGGTTTTTTTCTTCGTACAGTGACCGTGATGTAAAATTTTCTGCACCGTAACTTCAAGAGTGCGCACTGCAAAGGCCTAAAATGATATCATAATCGGAATGGTCAGTTTAATTTTTTTCTTGACGGGGTCCATTGTCCCCATATTCTTCTTTTAGTTAATGTTGACAGCTGCTCTCCGATGAAAAAATATTTTTCAGAGGTCTTGGGGCCTAAATTTTTTTCATCATTTCGGCTCAAGAATGCAAGGTTTTGTTCACCATTTTCACTCTGACAGTCACATCACGCGGGGTCGATATTGATAACAAAACGACAAGAAACAAATAAAACTACAAAAAAAAATTGATAGAAAAAAGCAGCTGTCGTGACGGGATTCGAACCCGTGGTTTTCACTTTGATACCCACGCACGCCAACCCATGAACCACTAGGCTGCTGGGACCTATGCATTCATTTGGGGGAATCATTAGAGTTTGGTGACTGAGAACTTCCGTCGCGTAGGCCTAAATCTCGTCGGCTCCCCAAGAATTTTCATGAATTGGAGACACGACTGATTGAGATTTCCGTTGGTTCCACAAGGAAATTCCATGAATTGGAGACCCGACTGGTTGAAGTTTCAGTCGGGTCCGCAAGAAAATTTTATGAACTGGGGAACCGACGGTCACTGCGATATAACAAATGACGATCAACAGTTTCACAACGATTTCTTATTTGCTGCACGTTGTGACAGGGAGTTGAGGTAGTGTTAACAAAAATAGGGTTCTTTCTATGAGAGGATACAAAAGTCTGCTTTGGCGTAGATTTCTGGGCAACACGATCTTTTCAGCTTGTAAAGCTACTATCTTCCCATCCTTTTCCTTGCACTTGGTCTACGAGTTCCCCTGCTGACAGACTAGAGCGACGACGACGACAACGGACTATGGACACCGCATGACAACTATACATAGGTGAGCTTAGAATAGCTCCACAGTCCACAACATCAAACATGTCAAAAGTCAACGTCCGCCAACGAAGTACTGTGACAATAATGAACGCCTCACTATAAAATCCTTTGTCATTTAAAAATGTCATTCACATATCCTCCACCTCGGCATTCTTTTCTCAATTATTGTTGTTGTCATTGTTATCAACGACCGGATCCTCAACCCTTTCAGCTAACGAGGGATTTTCATAAGGGTCTAGTCTTCTCATCCCGTCTGTCTGTGTGAGACTGCTCACTCATTAGCCTTAATTATTATGAAATCGGAAACCATATTGTGTTTGGTCATGGTGTCTGTCTGTGTATCTGTCTGTCAGTCTGTCACACCTGTAACTTTGTTCCTGCAAGAGCTACAGACCTGGTAATGTGACCTACCCCCAGGTAACATGACCTGAGCTACAAGATGGATTGAAAATTTCATGTCGCCGATACCTGGTTCATGGTGGAATTGATATATCAAAAGTTGAGATTTTGTCTGTCACACTTTTGTTTCTCGAATAACTTGTCTCCGAGGCCAGGTAGAGTACCAGTAACAAGTTCCTTCCCTGTGCTTATGGCCCTTGGCAAGATACTGGCATCCACAAATTTATTGTACAGGGTCAGCATCAAGGATTTGTAGCAAGGGAAGATAACTGGAGTGTATGAGGTAAAATCCTCCCCTATCCCTGGCTCGGTGCTGGACTGGAATATGGGCCGTGACCTTCTCCGAGGCAGATACAATGACTTCCGTCTCTGCTGGTAGGTAGGTTCCTTTCGCCGACTCTTGCAAAGTCTGAACATATCGCCGAGGCAACCACTTGCTAGAACCTGTAAGCCCCAGTCTGGCTGAGGAGGGATATCGCATGTCTGACTTCGAGTCTTCTCAGGGTTGGCATCCTTCCTCCCCTGCCCCTGCCTCTGCCGCTCGATGACTTCCTGCCAGTGGACAATGAACAACTTGTCGTTGGCCTCTCCTCCAGTCCCTTGCTCTGAGCTGCCTCAATACCACCAGACCCATAGGCAAAAACGTTATGCTTTATCGAACTGTATCGCTTCCCATAGAACATTCATCCGTTTGTAAAACACGCAATGCCGCTCTTTCAAAAGATTTTTTACCAAGAAGGTCTTAAGATTGTCACTTTGGGCCGTATGCACAGAGCTTCCTTGAGTGTGAGGTCGACCTTTAGCTATTGTTTGCAGGGCAGAATACAAAAGATTAAGGTCGACCTTACACTTGAGGAAGCTCTGTGCATACGGCCCTCAGACTTGATACCGCCATTTTGTTTGTTAATCATGTGATTGCTTTGTTCGAAAACGAGGCTTCCAGGATCTGCCAGGAAATTATGCAAGTGAGAACAACTGAGGATCTCCTCGCACCCTCAGCGCCACCGCCGCATATTGTATGAACTAATCGTCGTATTTGTAGCCGGGAACAGGACTGATCCTCATATATTACAACTTTCTGAAACTGGGGATTGGCTTTCAGTGCTTTCTTTTTCCTCGTTATCTCTCATATCGAAAAGTCGGTATGCATTTTGCCCTACATAACCGCGAGCGACGATTGCTGTACAAAGTCGTAGTGTATTTTCCACCTGTGAACCACTGTTTTTGGTGTTCAACTTGCAATATCTCCTAAAGTATTTGTATCTCGGAGTCGGGGTTTTCAGAAAATAAAACCTTATGATCTACTTGTCCTGATCAGTGAAACTATAATTCACTTTGACAGGGTTGAAGCCCG
Organism: Notospermus geniculatus; assembly: GCA_002633025.1. NCBI lineage: Eukaryota > Metazoa > Nemertea > Pilidiophora > Heteronemertea > Lineidae > Notospermus > Notospermus geniculatus. The sequence goes on along the minus strand of NMRB01000745.1, from coordinate 59,593 downwards.
TAAAATCTCACTTCAAAAGTTGTGGTCTGGCTCCAGTTTACACTAAAGGTCGCATGATTGATGTGTTGTGTCAACTTCAAAGTCTATTTTGACCATCTTGGAGTGACCGGATCGAGTTGGGGTGAACGGTATCTGTTTCTAGACAAATAAATCTGTCATCTGGTGGAATTTCATCCACTTTAAGTACAAATTAGCCCCGTAACTTTGAAGGAGAAACATTCATGTTGCTGCCCTCACACTGGCTATTGCCTGTTCTGAACACACAGGTACCGTTGAGACAGAGTTCATTGGTACATGATACTTCATTGTTTATCGTTATTGAGGTCAGTTGAAGAAACTGGAAAACAGTCATAGTGTCCAAGGCAGAGCTATAATTAGTTGCTGGGAACATGCGACTCATGTACAGGGGACTTTCTGATATGGTCTCTTTTCTTCCTTGAAATGGGCCTACAAAGCACTGGACGAGGATTTCCGTGTATTTTCTGGCCGTTATGATGATAGACACTAATGTCTTCTCTCTTGATGTCAGCACCCATCATATTCATAAGTGTGATTATCTCATTCTCGAGACTTTCGTGCATTTCTTGCGGCTGTTCAGGCAGCCCGCAGATCTTGATCGATTGTCTCCTCGAGTACTACTCATTTTTCTCAGTCCCTTTTGTTGGAAAGTGGCGCCGGCTGTTGAGAAAAAGTGGCAGTGCCGTGCTCTTTTATTGTCAACAGCCATTGCATAAGCTCACCACAGGTGAGCTGGAAACGATTGTTGCTGCCTCTGATCTGTAGAAGTTCACCAGGAATAAAACTGAGACTGTAAAATGTAAAACTTTCGAACATCAGTTGAGGAAATATCTGATAAAGACTTGCTGTCAAATTGCAGATGAAAGGCAATGCAGAAATTATAGCTAAATTCAGAAAACAAAACGCAAGCACTTCATGTGGTGCACTGGATTTCTGCTACTTGACGTGCTTGAGGTACATTACAGAGAGAAGAATGTACAAACTTGGAGAAAGAAGGCGATGGTTTTGACAAGCAAACTGCTACCTCCAGATAGCCAAAGTTGACACTTGTAGGGCTGAGAAATTGTATCCCCGTATGAATGGGCTGTTCAATTCCCCTTGGCAGTCAGTGCCACTTATTAAGTTAAGAAAGTTGTATGAACTGTTCTCAAATAGAAGTTAATGGCAAAGATTTATGCACTTTGCTGAGATCTCAACCACAACCCCGGTGGGGCATCTGGTACAGGTGATGCAGTAGACAACATTTTTGCTGTCACAATCTGCTGTATTTACCCATGTAATGTATAAGCCTTGGCCCAGCCTCACAGCGATTTGCTGCGTTCTCTAGTTAGAACTCTTTACAGAATCCAAATTCAATTCATCTCTGCAATTTGTAACAATTACATCTCATTTTACTAACTATGTAACCATGATAGTCATTGTTATCTTTATTTTGTACATAAAAACTCTCCCCATTGTAATTTTTTTTCATTGTTGCCAAAGTACTTGATGTACATTATGTGCTGTACTGTGGTACGTGTAAGGTAGATGGGCCGATGTCCCTCCTACCATTTCATCAGGTCCCGCCAAAAAACTACAACTGAAGAACATTTGGTGATCACTTTTTTCCGCTTCTGGTTGATCGATTCCACCCTGTTAATATTTGTCCTTAATGACGAAAATGCAGACTTGAAACCTTCAACCCATTCTTCCCTAATTGCGTGCCAGTTCTTTTCAAAATACTCCACTACCGAGCGAATCTTCAGTCTTTCAATGTTAAGAAATACTCAACATATTCCTTTAAGTTTCTCGCATTTATTTTGCTCAGGACCTCAAGAACAGCCATTCTTTCATTTGCTGTAATTCCTGTCTTCTCACAGGTAACTTTCCTACGAAAAGTGCGGAGCGTATGATATAAACATATCAGGAGTTGGGCACCTGGCAACTCTTCCTTTATGACATCACGCTCAGTCATGTCTTCAATGTCACCAGCCTTTGTATTCTTGAAAAATTTCAGCATTACCCTGATTGCTTCCCTGTCCTCTTTGTCCACAAACCATAACGCAACTATTTCCGAATAATAATAATAATAATTACTGTATTTTATAGTGCCCTGTACATGCATAGCATGCTCCAAGGCACTTTACAATGTTAAAAAAAACAATTGTTGAAACATACATGAGATAAAACATCAATCAAAGGTTTGTCTGTAAAAATGAGTTTTAAGGATACGTCTAAAAGCAGGAAAAGACACCTGAGTTTGCGTCACATAGTTTGGCAACTTATTCCACAGAACTGGTCCGGAACACCTAAAGGATCTTTCTCCATATTTGTTTTTAGCTCTTGGCACAACCTGTTGATGTTTTACCTCTGATCGCAGAGACCTGGCTGGCTTGTACGGGACAATCATTTCACTCAGTTACGATGGTGCGAAACCTTGTAAACATTTGAAAACATGGCACAAAATTTTATATTTTATTTTATTTCCGAAGCACCGTTGCCGTCAACTATTAGAACAACGAACAATGGCAAGCGCAAATCGTTCAGTTTGTATGTGGCGTCGATAAGGATGAGCTCAGGATACTCCGAAAAGTTCTTGATCATATCTTGGCTTTGATAGAAAATGCCTTTCAAAACATTCTCTTCCGAAACCAGCACCTAAATCACAGCACCTGAAGAGGAATATTATAGCGGTACAGCTTATACGGTAGGATATAATGTGCTTAAAAGTAACAAAAGATGTACTTTTGCATTAATGTGTTACATGTACGTCTTCTGAGTCGGAATCAACGTGTTTTCTTTTCTCTTTTTTAATTTTTGCCCTTCAGCTTGCCTCTCGGCTTATCTCAATCCCCCTCTTCTTGTTACTTATCGCCCCTTGCCACATGCCAACCACTTTGTTCACTGTCATTATTTTGCTTTTTTTGTTCACGTGTACATACTTCTTGTACCTGTTCTTTTGTTTGTTACCTCATTAATGCATGTTTCACCCTCATTTAGTTGTACCATCTATTCCACTTTTCTGTATGTACATATCTGTCTGTCTTTTTGCCCAGGGCCAGTAATACCGTGCCTCGGCCCTGGGCTCTTGTAAAGTTTACTCTTATTGCATAAATAAATACTTTAAAACAAAAATCAACGTAGTATTTGACATTGGCACTGGTTCATGAACAGACTTTTGAAGTGAGCACCCATTTGCTGACTAAATTAAGAGAAATTTTCGACATTGGCATTGATACTAATTGACGTACCATCCTCTTTTTTCATTTCAGCCAGGAGGCTATCAAAATCTCTATTCGTCATGGCCACCTTTGCAGCCAGGTTGTGGGGGTCCTTTAGGAGAATCACCTTGCCAGTTTCTTGCATCAGATGATTCTGAAGGATCCGCTTGTTTGCCTTCATGGAGAGCATTTCTTTTGCCTTTCATTTCATCATCCATTCTTCGATTTTGTGGATGGTGGAGAAAGAGGACCTGAAAACCATTAAGGAAAGGATGACTGATCAATTTTTGGTGGTTTTTGTTGGCATTTTGATTGAATTTAAATGCAATAATTGTATCTGTATACGGCAGTCCCGGTTCTTGAGGTATGCGGCCTTCACGAAGTAGCAGAAGCCATGATGCACATTGTAGAAGTTGTTGTTCATTGTCCTCAGTGCAGTTATTGTTGAATACTCGCATGTTCTGACGCGAAGTAAGCGTTGAGCATTGTTGCCAAAGTGGAGACTGAGTGATGCAGGCATTTACAATGTAAATGAGTTCATACTGGGAGAGGTGGTCATCATCGACGGCCGTTTCGGAAACTGGGATGGGGTGACGTTCAGTTCTGGCACTTGGACTTGCATGCTTAGTTGTCAGTGCTGCCGGCTGTGCAGCCTGGTCATTGGATTTCTGTGGAGTGGATGCCATAGTAGGTTCACAGTCGGACAGATGGTCATCACCGACGGTCGTTTTGGGAACTGGGTTGGGGCAACGTATAGTGGTGGCATTTGGACTTGAGTGCTTAGTTGTGAGTGGTGCCTGCTGTGCATTCTGGTCATTGGATTTCTGTGGCGTGGATGTCATAGTTGGCTCAGACTTGGAGAGGTGGTCATCACCGACAGTCGGTGGAAAGTTTCTGAAACTTCACTGAATATGCTTGCTATCATTCAGAGCATCTTTCCAGAAGTCAGTGCCAGTAGAAGATTATGTTGATGGTACTGGATTGGTCTTAGTTTCAACAACCCTCATTTTGGCAGTTGGCAGAACACTGGTGGCAGTAGATGGGTCCTAAATTGTCCTTTCCAAAGTTTGATCAACCGAATCCATAACAAAAATGACGAAAATGCGAGCTTTGAACCGATTTTCAAGCAGCGAACGGCAATGGCACACTTCCTGCTCTCTACTGCGCAGTGAGAACCTAAAGGGAATCTGGAACTGAGATGGCAGGTTTTGCGCAGGGGTGATCGAGAACCATTAGTCCCGTCATCATCCCTGTCGTCCTCCCTCGTCACCTCGTTCCTCTTCATTCTCTCCATTGTCACATTTGATATCTCCTCCGGCAGTTCCTCTGCGTCCATTATGCCGGTCTCGTGGTTGGTAGGCCTACCATGCTTGAATAAGGTCTTGGAGTCTCATTTACCTAAAGTGAAGTATAGTCGGGTATGCCATACACTGCCATAGTGGGCCAACATTAATCTCGCTGCAAAGATAAAACAGTATATATATTTCCTTAATTTATGACAATAACATAATTTACAAACAATAAAATCACTCTACAAATCACCGGTATATACATGGGAAGATTTTCAGTCCATCTCACACTTCACATTTTTACTCCCCCACTCTGACATCCCCTGGTCGTATCTCTCTCTCTCCTTCGATTAATAAGATTTACAAAGACTGATAAACCTAGTGAAAATTAATTTCACAAACGGATCGACGTAACAAAATTACCTTATGATCAATACCCAATGAATTGCACACGATCTCCCAATGAATTGCACACGATCTCGATAACCTTTCCCATCAAAGAGGATGCGGCGTCAGTCACAAGGACTGAAGGAACTCCAAACGTTCCAATAATGCGTTGAATAATAGTCTCCCCTATCGTGACAGTATCAAGCTGTTTCATGGGAACATATACCACATACCTGGTAATGGAACAAGATGCCACAAGTAGATGCTTGTAACCCTGAGGTGTTACCGGCATTGTTTTGAAATCCAATGATATCGTGTCAAAGGGCCGATAGCTTACAGGTACACGTGGGTGAAATGAACGTTCTGAGTCTGACTGTCCCTTCAATTGCTGACAACGACTGCAGGATTGTATGTAGGAAGCAATCCTCTCATACATACTAGGATAGAATAACAACTTTCGCATTGTAAAATATGTCCTCACGTTTGCTTTTGGAAACGGTGCAGAATTCAGCAGGCGAGGTCACGGATGTTGCGTTTTCCACAACACTGGACGGGAAGTTGTGCTATTCGGCAACTTCCTGTAATGGCAGATCCTGGTAAAATGAGAGGACAAGCAGTGCACAGATATAATACGACGCAACAATCTTATGTTTTGGTAAAAACAGCATATTTTATTAACACTGATTAACCAGTATTCTGAATCTACATGTAGAGATCTTCTTCATCAATGAAGTTTTTCACAATTTCATGTGCTTTCCACCTGAGATGAGGAGTGCGAAAGTTCCTCAGGCATTCTGCCAATGGTGAGGCCCAGGTCTAGGGCCATGGGCTCTTGTTTCAAAATCCATGATGTCAGCTTCCACACTTTGAGGAGCCATGACTTAAACTGACAACTTGTCAAATTTATTGTCAGGTTCTGGAACACATCTCATCAAAATCTTGAATCCAGGATATGGCCTGCTGTAGACGTGGTGGTAGCTGTGGATGAGAAAAGACGATTTCGATGATTCCAAACGAGCCATCTGAAACATCCACTTCTATGCAGGGGTCTTGCTCATCTTGATCTTCTTCTTCATTGGCAATGCAATCTGACTGAAAAAGACATTTTCTTGTGGTTGATGATTCTGCCTCACATTCGTTCAGGATTGCGTCATTATCATCAGCTTGGTCAACTTCATCATCTTTTGGCAAGATATCATCGAGGTGAAGGGAAAGGAAAGTCGCATCAAGATTTGAAGTTTCACTTTCGATAGTGTCAACAGGCCTTGGTAGTTTCCGGACATCATCAAGGATCTGAAATGTTTCCCAGACTCTTGCTAGTCCACAATGTTTTTCCAGTGTGAAAGGATGAACGTGCTGCCGTTTCCTCAGGTCTTGGGTTTCGCAAGACATCATGCAAGTCATCTTTTGTTAGAGTAATCTCTTTTTTGCAAGCACAATTTGCTGATACACCACAAGTTTTGCCATGCCACTGTCTTCGGAAGCCTGTCTAGTTGGGCTGTTCTACTCTGACCAGGTTTAGGGTCATGGTGTTTCATAAGATTATCCCATGTGGACAATGAGATGACACATACGCAGGTTAACCTTGTGCCGTTGTGGATTTCCTCCTTCTGGTCTGCAGTTGACTGATACTTCAGGGGGTAGAGCCGGTGGTAACAATTGTAATAGCACAGCTTATCAGCAAGCTTCTTCAGGTTCCTCATTACGTTTGTTAAACTTTGACTTAGTCCTCACCAAGAGGCGATGGCAAAAACTGCCGTCGGATGGTGGTAGTTCACGACAAGTTGCGGTTGAGCATCTATGCTGCACAGAAATCCTTCCCACATAGTTGTGGACTTTCCACTGATGAAGCTTCCGGGTGGTGGATATGAGTGAAAGTTGTCTCTTTCAAGGAGAAAGTCCTTCAGGGTAACCGGTGGGATTTTCATATTCTTATTGATATTCATATTCACTTATGAACGGCACCAAATCTTCAGGGGTATGTAATCGCACCACATGTTGCGCCATCTTTGAAAAAGGGTTGATGATATTACAATGAACACACTTGTACAGTGTCGTCTTCACACTGTTTCAGGAATTGAACAACCTGAACAGGCAATTCACATCCCCCCATTGCCTGTTTCAGGGGACTCTACCCCGCGAGGATGCGATCCTTCTTCGGTTGTCTTTATTTGCCAGCCACAGGGACAGTAAATCCGCCTTGCGTTTAGTTTTACCAGAAGCAGCCTGAATCCTGATACCGATAGATTCGAGCATTAGCGGTAGGCCTAATTCGCCTACGGACCAGTTGCGAGGGTTGGACTGGCCCCAACGTCCCGTACGACTGAGTTGTCTTCACAGGACGATTCACAATGCTTGCCATATCAGTATTCCCTCTCGCTCGTTTTTGCAAAGATCCCTCAGATGTAGAAAGGGCCGTTCCTCTCTTCCTCCTGGTCGCCCCCCCCCGGCGGAATTCACTCGATGCTATATGGTGTTAGAAAACGTTGTGTGTAGGCGCACGACCAGGAGATATTAACGAGCGGGAGTAAACTGGCAAATGACCTGCCCACCACGCCTACGCAGCCTCATCCTGGGAACCCAGGGCATTTCCACTCTGCATAGCGCGTTAAAATGCCCTGGGGAAACCCACTCCGTTTCGGTGGGGAAGAGGGCTGTTCCCTCATGTGTACTCGCCAACTGGTAATTCACGAATAAACCATGCAATGCAGTGGGGGATCGCCACTTGATGTAATGGGCAGACATCGCCCCTAGTGCTGTAACGTATGCACATATATCTGGTGTTATGAGTTACCGGGTACCAGTCTCATAGCAATGCATCTCATTCCATAATTTATGCATGCTGTCGGAATGATAGCTGCCCCAAACACATGAACTGGATCATACCTTCGTGTTTTGAACCCGCCGGTACTTACCCATTATCTAGATAATCCATGACAACCATTTTTACGCGAAGTTAATTCAGGAATATTAAAAAATCCAGCGAGTTTGTCAGCGAATCGAGGAATGTTTGAAACCACCATATTTGGGAGTGACCATGGCGGGAGAGAAGCTTCGCTGTGATTGGTTTATTCAGCGACAGATTTTCTGTCGCTAGTTCCACAGCGAAAAGGCGCCAATTTCAACAGGGCCTCGGACGTGCGAGTAGGGGAGCGCGTTTTAGAGGACCTGTTGCAAGAGGATGACGCAGCCTGTGAAGCATAGCACGTACTTGAATAAATCATGACCACTAACGTCTCCGCCTTTGTGTTCTTTATGTATAGTGTCTCCGTTGTGTCCTGCAACGAAAACCGACCACTGTAGATATTCACCTCCAAATTCTCAAACTTCATACGTTTTCCTACGTGCTTTTCTTCGACACAGTCGACATTCTGATTCCAAAACTTCACTGTCACGGTGTCAGTTGAATTTTCATCTTTGATGATCACATCTCTCCGCTTCCAATTTGCGTTGTCCTTCGTTTTGGCAGGCGATGCCTGTTAAAAGTAATCACAATCGATTCACTAGTTCCAATTCAGCCAATTAATACCACAATATGGACAGTGAAATATAATTGTCAAAAGGTAAATCTGCAAAGTTAACAAAATAATAACAAAACAATAATCAGCACTCTATTTCTCTTCACTATAGTGACACAGACCTCTTGTACAGCTCCTTTCAAAGAGACCCCCTCTTTGTCATGTGTTTGTTGTCATCTTCAAAACTTCATAAACGACACCACATCGCTGTGGTAAAACTTTCTTTCAAGATCGCCTGGCAGTTCGAATACAATAGAAAAAACCTGAAAAATAACACCCGCCAATTTCAATCATCAAGATTCATTTTTTTAAACTGACCAAAACACTTGTACGTCTAAATCATATCTCACAAAATACAACCACAAACACAAAATAACCTTACATTGCATTATGTCACAGTGAAGCGCAAATGTACCTCTGACTTTGCTGGGCTGAGTACAACACATTTAGGGGATTGATTGGCGCGCCATCAGGTGATGATGGTGGCAATGTCAATGCTGGGCTCAGTGCCCGGAGGTATGTGGCAGTGAGTTTCCTTTTCCGTGCTGTTTTGAAATCTTCGACCAGTCTGTCTTTCAGTTTGGTGCAGTTGTCGAGGATCTTGTTGAGGGTGGTGTTAATTGCAAAGCCAAGAGATTGGAAATTCAGGTTTGTGGTCCCTGTCCATGACATTACCTGGAGTTTGGATAGTTCTTCGTTGAAGTGCCTGTGCATGTTGGTGAGGTCTGTGTGGATGGAAACAGCTTGGCAGTGGATTGGCATTGAATCTTTTTGTGATTCAAACTATTGAAATATTCCTCTGGTTGGACAACCAAAAGATCGTCGATTTTAATGTTCTTCATATTACTGATTGTACTTCGCCTCAGTTCAAAATGCTCAAACTGGCCGAGGCAGTAGGCCAACAGAGAACGCTGTGACTGACTGAGTTTAGAAAGTTCCTGTAGAATATCAACATGTAAAGGGGAGCCGTCAGCGTCTGTGGCTGCTATAGTGATTGAAGTGGTGGTTGGAATTGTCTGGGTAGTGGCTGTAGTAGTGGTAGTTGGAATTGTCTGGGTAGCCTTACTTGTGACAGCAGTTTCTGACGTATCAGATGAATCCGAGGTTAGCCTTCTCCTCTTCAAGGGGATGGGAGGAACATGTTGCTGATGGTGAGCTATGCAGCCCTCGCAGAATGCTGCACTCTTCCTCTTCTTTCCATGATTTGTCCAGGAGTCAAGTCGGTCACAAGATCTGAGTAATGACTCCAAATCACATAATGGAATTTTGGTTCCATTCACCAGCCGGCGGCCCTCTTCAATTCCCCTTTCTTCATGGAAGCTACTTGCCCAGCACGCCCTTAGAAATCGTGAAGCCATCTCACTGAAAAGGAGGGTAGTGAGACCTAATCACCAAAGGTATATAGGCCTACTCTCTTTATAATATCATGAATGCTGAATGGTTGAAACGAAATGAGAACATTGTTAACACGAAGGCTGAGATTACAATGATTGCGCCAACAAAAACCCATATAGGCACAAGACCGCACGCCATGGATTATCTCATTATCTAGGCCTAGTCATTGAGTGACAGCAACCACGTGTAGTTAGTCACACCTCTGAGGTATTGCCAGCTGGCTGTCAGTCATATTCAACGTAACGCCCAAGTGTGACGTATGGCAGCCACGTGGCGAGGCGCGGTATCTTTCATCTTCCTGGCAAGCTGCAGTTTGACACAAAGAAAGATGGCAAAAGGTACAGTTCAGAAACCAGGATGGTGGTGTATTCTGCTATTGTGAATCAGGTTCCAACAAAGAACATTCCTTCACTTATTCAGAGCCAAGCTGAGAGAGCTGGTCAGAAACCTAGTGCTGTGCCACAGAGATTTGCTGTTGAGCAAATGGCGAGGGAGCTTGATGTTATAGCGGATCTTAAGGTTGCGGAAACGGCCATGAAAACAGAGAACCTTACCTTAGGATTCGATGCTACAACGCAAGAAGGGGTACACATCAACAGCATGCATCTCAACACAAAAGAGGATTGTGAAGTTGTAGCAATAGATGAACTGCCTGGTGGGACTGCTGACGATTACCACTGCCATGTGACAGAGTCCATTGACCGTCTTGCAACTTCATACTCTGATTTCCATGAAGAGGACTACTAGCACTGCCGGTCTGCCATCTGTAGTGTCTGCAACGATTGTTACCCACATTGGCGACTCTTTGGGTCTTTTCGAAAAAAACTTCTTGGTGACACCAATTACCGTGCCCGTCAGCGTCACTTTCTGGTCTTTCGGACTGGCAAGAGGCATGGTGACATTCATTCTGAAAAGAGGGTTTCAAAAGTATTACAATGGCAGCAAGGAATCAAATGTAAATGAATATTTCTGGAATATTGCTCCTTTATATAAAAGAGTTATTGACATATTATCTGTGATACAGAATAGCACAAAATTGACACACAAAATGATAATAAGAAGGAAGTCAATCTCCAGAATTCACGAATTTTCGACCCCAACCGGGGTCTTTTTCAAGTGGAACTTTACAATCTGAAACTCTAGAAAAGACTGTCTAGAAAAGTCTTTTCTAGAGTTTCAGATTGTAAAGTTCCACTTGAAAAAGACCCCGGTTGGGGTCGGAAATTCGTGAATTCTGGAGATTGACTTCCTGCTTATTGACATATTATCTGTAAGGTAAAGAAGATTGATTAGTTCGGACCATCCTGGAAATTGAAAATGAAATGGAGTTCTTATATTTGGAAAGGAGTGACAAATCACCCTTGGCAATGCTGCATGCATTGTAAATGGCATATCCCCTTCCACAGAATAAGAAATGAAACAAGAACCATACCATCTGGTTTGAAACAACATTGTTTTAGCAATAGAAGAAAGACAAAAGGGTTAATGCGGCATTTCAAAGAAAAATTCATGTATTAGTTAGACCAGATAGAATCTGCAACACTGGCATCTAAGACAAAAGTAGGATAAGATAAATTTGATCGTGATAACTGTAATAAGAAGAGAAGACACCAGACTGAATGATTTTCAGTGATTTTGTCATGGTACCATCACTTAGCATCATGATCTCTATGACGGTTGGAAAGCCAACGATTTGTTTGTGTCTGACTCGTGTATGAATTTGCCAATGGCTAAGCAATGCTGCCATGATGATATGCAGAAAAACGGTCTAATCAAGTTTTACTTTATCAATATCATGTGACTTCAGATTAAACATCCAAAGGTATGCAACAATGAGAGTCAGCATCTTCACGATGACAACACTTTTATTTGCACTCCTGAACACGATCGATTTCAGTTCACATCGAACCCTTTTCAGGTGACTTTTACATTTGGGGTGGACAGAAAGCTGTAAGATCGCATATATGAAGAATAATTCAATGACTGTACAGGCACCTAAATAAGTCAGAAAATGTTGAGGAAACGCGGTATGCCTTTCGCATATGCCTTATGTCATATTACATTTTCTGACTTTTTTAGGTGTTTGTACAATCATTGAATTATTCTTCATATATAAATGTGTTCTTACAACTTTCTGTTCAGTCAAAATGAAAAGTCACCTGGAGAGGGTTCGATGTGAACCGAAATCGATCGTGTTTAATTGTAAATAAAGTGTTGTCATCATGAAGATGCTGACTCTTATTCTTGCATACTTTTGGATGTTTGAGTATTTGGGCTCGCGCTGAAAACTGACTTCAGATTGCTCAGTACATCTATACTGGATCGTAGTTCACTGATTTTCAGTAAAACATAATATCGTTTAGTCAGTTTCCTTAACCTTCATGCCGATTTCTCAATTGAGATGAGTTGTGTGCCTTTGATGGTAGCGTTGTAATATTGTGGCAGGTCATCTGAGGTGATTTCATCAGCTTCATTCTCGTACGTGTAAGTATTGGCGTTGTCATCATATGATTCAAGTGCTAGGAATTGTTTCGTGTTCTTTTCGATGGCCAGCACTTTCAATCTTATAATGCGTTCTGTTTCTATCGCCTGAAATGTAGAATTGATACCGGTAGATAAATTTCAAGGATTTTGTCATGGCAGCATTTCTTACTAATAGCTTCATAAGGTGTATGACGGTTCGAAGGACAATGATTTGTTAGTTGGATGGCCAAGATTTGCCCCAGAGTGCTAGTGCCTGATGGCAGATGCAATGGTCTGTGGGTTCCTGTCCGGTAGGAGGCTATGTCTTTCATGTTCTGAAATGTGAATGTGGTGGATACTGTCATTGTTGAAGCTTTTTTGTGATGAAATGATGAGCATGTCATGCCTTTGCATGAATTATGCTAACCTTTAAAACATTCTTGTGAATTCTGCAAAGTGATGATATACATGTATGTACATCAACTGCAGTCTCTTGCGTGTTCCTGACGGATACATTACTTTGGTATACATCGACTTCAAGGTTTTGAATACGGAGTTTTTTTGTGTACGTGTTCTTCTTGCACAAGATTAGTGCTTTCGTTCCAAAGTTTACAGACTACCTTTGTATTGGAATTTTGGCTTGAAGCCTTTCTTTTGTGTTGTTCATTGGTATTGGTAGTATTGTTTACCTGTGTGATTGTTGCCTCTACTGATACACGTCGCTTTTTTGGTGATGTCATAATCTCCTCTACGGTGGTGCATGGTGCTCTGTGGAAGAGGATGTTCACATGTTCTGGAACATTGACCTTTTTTGTTGGGAACACCTGCAAATGTTTCATTGGATAGTTCTTGTTCACATTTCGAATTCAAATTTTTTGAGTGTCTTTTGATTGAATAATGCTAACACTTAGGGGTCCTGCAGCTAACACTCGGGGGTCCTGCATAAATGAATGAAGGAACCTGTATTGTGGAATTCTGGCGTCATACAACTTGTACTTTGATGTCATCACAGTGTTCATTCTGACATATTGCTGGTACATCTCAGGCAGGAACTGGCTGACTGGTGGTTGATGATGTCCTGAGCCAACTTGGCTGCCTCTTTTTCCGAAACACCATCCTTTCTTTTGAACCAAGCTTTGTTTCGCAGTTTACCATGTTTCCTTGGGGGATCTTCTTCGGTTTTCATGCCTACCACAGGAATTTCTGGAGAGTCTGAAAAAAGACATGACCTTAAATGACCTCATTCTAAAAATATGGTAAAGCCGAATTATTTAATGAGGCAATGGCCACGACTGCCTTAAAAATATGTTGAGTTCTGCTACCCAAATAAAATCAGATCATCAAACTGGCAATAAGCCTACTGGTGCAGGGTCCGGTGTAACGTTTTTGAGTGTTCCCCATCTGTGAGTGTTCCCCTTCTATTGTCTGACGAAATAAGCCACGACTCAACAATGGAGGACACACAGAGAAACGTGTCGATCTATCTGCCAGTGTTTCCAGAACAAATGGGGGACACTGACACAGGGAAACACTGAAAAACTTTACACTTGTACAACTAAACTAACAAGAGTCCCAAGGGCCTAGTGCTCAGCAGACTGAGAGTGATTTTGGGAAGAATGTAGACCTGGGATTATTATACGTGACCCGTGGTCAAGAGGATGTCTCTTTAGCAGCAGAAGGAATTTTCAATGACATTCATTTTGATACATCACATGACAGGGTATCTTCGAAGACACACGTTTGAAAGGCCATCATCGAAGTTCTGGGACCACCCATTCTAGAGGTTTCATTATATGCCTGTCACAAATAGGCCTAGTGCTTGGAAAGCAATGTCATTCATTATGTCCAGAGAATTGATTGTAGCCGGATGTTTATGGGGTACAAATCAGTCAAAGGTTTTAAAATGTCTCGGTTGGATGACCCTTGAACAGAGGAGACGTGAGAAAAAACTCGTTTTGATGTATGATGTCGAAAATAACAGACTCCCTCGGTATATCCAACATAATTTTCTACAGTATAGAAATCCTGTGAGAGATGCCCGTCTTAGAAACCACAGACCATACATTTTACCACGAAATATGTCCTCTCGGTTTAGAAAATCTACAATTCCAAGTTCTATTAGTAATTGGTGTAATTTACCTCATGAAATTAAATCTCGGTACTCAAGGAATTCCTTCAAATACCACCTTCGAACATATATAAATGGTAAGAAGAATTACCTAGTTTCAACCAAATTGAATTTACCAAGAAAAATTGAAATTAGTTTAAATAGAACAAGATCCGATCTGATTTTCAAAAATCATTTATATTCTCATAATTTTGCCAATGTAATAGACCCATCATGCAGTTGTGGTTATAGGAACCAGACAACCAAACACTTGTTTTTCCAGTGCCCTCTTGTCTTGGACTTTCATAATGATCTGTTTCGTGACCTTAGTCTGCTGCCATCATTTTTGTTAAATTTCAACCAAATCAGACGCATTGATGACAAGTTGCAAGTATTACTAAATGGTTCTGGAAATTTACCGCGGGATACAAACTTCAAAATTATCGAACGGGTGGGCCAGTTTATTTTAGACATCTGGACCTTTCTTAAAAATTAACATAATCAGTTACAATATTTCAGTTATGATACCTGGTTTTTTCTTTTTCTTTTTCTTGTGTATCCAGCAACTTGTCATCAATTTAAGATTCCTGTCTGCACTGTACGCAACGTAACCTTTCTTCTTGAATATTTGTTGGGCCAATAATGCCTACGCCTTGGCCCATATTGTAGTATATGTACCTGTATAGTCATTTGTTCCTTAATAAAATTATATCATCATTGCACCCTCATTTTGATACATCACATGACAGGGTATCTTCAAAATTAAACAAACTTACCAGGCATGTTAGAACAGGTTTGAACACCATGATCACCGCTCGTCATTGGTTCATCATCTGTAAACATAGAAGACACAGGTTTGAGAGGCAATCATCGAAGGTCTGAGACGACCCACTCTGGAGGTTTCATTATGCCTGTCACAAATACGGTTTGGAAAGCAATGTCATTCATTATGTCCAGAGAAATGCAACCTCATAAAGACATCTGACATAGCACGACAGTTGGAAGTCTCGGACATTGAGCAATGGATGTGATATCAAGTTTTGCCTTGATGCTGATTGAAATACATGTATCTGCAGACCTTTGACTCGTGGTCCATTTTGGACATTTATAGGTTAGTGTAGTAAGGTC